>JAJGOT010000111.1:0-282500 GCA_022457155.1 Cladopsammia gracilis
GAAACTCATCCATCACCCGGAGATCGGATAAGAAAATATTTTATCTCAGAGAACCAAAAGTGGAAGAACCAAAAGTGGAAGGATCAGATTCTCCCCAGATAGATTTTTCTTCACTCCCAATGGATGAGGAATGGTTTGACAAATTCAAGGTCGCCTTTTCATCCCTGGATGATTTTTGCAGACAGATTGTTAATAAATTATTTGCGGATGAAGATCTCAAATTTGATTGGAAAAAAAGGGAATTAATCTACAATGAGGAAAGTGTTTCATTTATTGAAATCATCTCCATTATCTGCAGAGTGGCATTTCCGATTAACAAAGAGCGTTGTTTAGCAGATGTGGAGAAGGATTTTTCTGTTGGAAGTAAAAAATCTCTTGACATGAAACGAATGAAATTCGTTGCCTGTTTGAATAAAAATGAAAGAACATTTCACGTTGATATCTTCAATAAAATCAGGAAATATAAATGAATTTTTTCCTCTGATTTCTTGCATGATTTTTCATTTTCGGGAAATGAAAATTCTCGTTCAACCCTCAAATTTTTTCTCCCATTCAGCTTCAAACTTTTCCAAATCCAACCCCAAATCAATCACAATCCCATCAATCGCTTCCATTGAAAACAAAAATTCATCCCTGTCGAATTTTCCTCCCCGCAAAGCGAAGCGCAAATCACTCAATGTTTTTTCATAGGTGGTGAAAGCGAATTTCGCCATCTTAATTTTGCTTTTCAGATTCTTCATTTCATTCGCGGTTTTCAAGATCAGTCCTGCTCCTGAAATCACTCCCAAAACGATTGGATTCATTGTTGTTGCCCCAGCAATCGTCCCGATTGCAACCAGACCGGAAGAGGTCAAATTCATGAGCAGATTCATTTTCTTGAATCGACCATGCGCTCGTTTCAAACACCAAAATCTTTTGTGATAAAATCGATAAAGTTTTTGATCTCTTCCAGTTCTTCTTCCCGAATTGCGGGGTTGATGTGATTGAAACCAAAGATGTTTTGTTTTCGCGCTCGCTTCACTCGGCTCGGCTCGCTTCGCTCGCTCCCTTCGATCACTTCTCTCGCTCTCATTTTTCTAGATAATTTCAAAAAGAAATGTGATTTGGGCCTGGCCAATATTTAATGATCGATCATCTATTCTTGCTGAAAATAATTCTCCTTCCTTATAAACAACATTTGAAAAAGAAAATAATTGAATTCTATTATCTCTGCTAACCCTCGTTCCACTTTGTGATTCTTTATCTGGGAGATATAAACTTAGTTGTGGAAAAGAAGATGTTTTCGATAAAATTTGAGAAAACGCTTTAATTAATTTGCATCGAATGGGGATGACTATATCATTGAAAAAATTATCAAAAAGTATATTTATGGCGTCTCCAGATGATTTTCTAAATCTTCCAATCAGCATGAAATTATTCTTCAAATTTGAATTGAGCAATTTGTGGCCATTCAAATCCAAGTCAGCTTCCATGACCATCTTCCCTGCTTCGAAAACAAAAGGGGAATCGAAGACGCTGCTTGCAACATCAGGTTGAGAACCAGCAATGCCATATATGATCAGATTTGCATTTCCTTTTTCAGCGGACTCGGCAGTGCCTCGCCATTTCAAATCCAGGAAAATAAATTCAGGTGGAGTGATCTTCCATTTGTGCATGTGGATGATGGATCTGGAATACCCCGAAAACTTCTTAGTTGATTGTTGATTGATATTCAGACTGGCGCTCACAACGTTGACGCTCACACCATCCATTGACGCGGGGAAGAATTCAATACAAATCGTGTATTCTCCCTCTGGGAGTTTGAACATATTGAATCCAAGTCTCCCATCGTATTCATTGAAATGATCTTTTGTTATTTTCAAGTCATAAGCCTTCTTGTTGAAATGATGCGGTGAATTTGAAAAATCAGTTATGCCAGTTACTTCCATATCATGTTCAGAGCTGGATTCATCCACATTTTCCATCAGATAGCGGAATGCGTCCTTTGGGTGAGAGGTTGACGTGATATGCGATTCATTGACATATTCTTTAAGTTTCTCTTCTAATTCTATCGTGTGGACTACCACACCTCCTATCTTGCCGTCCACATAAGATTTTGACGTGGGTTGATGCTTCAGAGTTGGCGTTGCAATATTGTTGATTTGTTGCGAGTTCATATCCAGGTTTCCGGTCATTGTTCCACCTTCCAACGAAAGCTTTTTCGCGGATTGGGCATCCACATATCGCATATTTGCGCCCTGATCGGCAACTTCGGGATCTTTCACGTTAAAAATGGTGTGATTTCCCATATCCAAAGCCGTCTCCATTGGAAACGTCTCTTTGCGGCTGAGAAAGATATTTTTGGTGTCATTATAAGAAACCAGGTTGTTATAATGCGCTCCCAAATCATGCCATGTTTGTTGTTTTGAGTTTTTCACGTTGAAAAGCCCTTTCAAATCCAGGTCCTTCGTGACTTCATGAGTTGATACAGCAGGGTGGAATTTTTTCAGAGTGACCATATTCACCGCTGACAAATCCTGGTTTTCATCAGTGTCCAGATTGACGATCAATTTGCGATTCATTTCTATTTCCCCGGGGTTGATGAGTTTTTGTCCCCTGAGATCAAGATCCCCAGTCATATGGGAAGACCCATCCACCTGGAGAGAATCTGCTCGCAATTGCGTTGCAAGCGTGTCAACTTGGTGCTTTGTGATTGCGTCATCATTGTCAACTCCTTCGGCAACATTAACCAGTCGTTTTTGTTGGATATCATAATTATTGTTGGTGTCTAATTTCAAACCACCTTGTTGAACTTGTTTGTTGAAATTTTTCATGTATTCCCTCATGTCAACACCGGTGTATCGTCCTACATTGTTGAATATGCCCATTTTAAAAGGTTTCATCAAAATTTTTGGCAACACTTTTCTTTTCTTTGTCAAGGAAAAGGAATTCGAAGGGTCCAAGTTTGTTGAAAAGATGGGGGTCAATCAAATTCTCTTTTGCAATGAGATCGAGGTGAGTTTTTGTTGCTGGTGGATAAAGCAGCATGTGTGAACAATTCAAACGAATCTTTTGTGGAACATCATAATAGGACTGGGAAAGATAAATTGGACTGATTCCGTGATGCCTTCCATCTGTCCAATGATTTGCGATTTGTTTTTGAATTCGATCGGATGAGTTCATGAGGTCATCAAACACGATGACTTTCCGATTGTTGCTTGGATAATCTGAGGTATTCATGATGTCATCTGGCCCCAGAATTTCGAGAACTGGATATCCGACTTTTTGGCTGACACCTTCCATCAACTTTTGTAGATCAACGATTTTGTCTTGATGTTGATTGGGAGAGTAGAAATAAATTTTATCATAGAAGACGAGAGGTTTTCGCAACATGTGCATCAAAGTGTTTGTTTTTCCGCAACGGGTTTGACCCGCAATGAGCATTCGGAAATCTTCATCAAGGAAATCACAGTGCTTTCGGTCTGGCTTCGCTCCGCTCGCGTTTCGATCATAATTTGGAATCTTCATTTTAAGTGTTGAGATAACATTTATCTCCAAAGATAAATGTTGTTTTGTCACTTAAAATGGATCTTGAAAGAATAAAGAAGTTTGCCGAACGTGAACAGCAGGGATATCAAATCGCGAAAGCCGTCACAGAAGTGAAAAATGAAATGAAAGACCGAGAAAAAGGGCGGGATGTTGTCATGAGTGATTATTTCAAGACTCTCAGAGAACCCTTGCTTGAGCAACAAAAGAAGACAGATGCAAAACAAGATGCAGTGATTGAGCAACTCAGGCAAAATCAACTTGCTTTGACTGAAGGCATCCAAGACATCGTCACGCTGAATAAAGAATTGCCGCTTGAAGGCGCTGAAGGCGTGTCATTGCCAATACCCTATAAATCACCAAGAAGATTTGATGTCGATATCTATAAAGGAATTTCTGAGGAAGATAAAAACATTTTCCAACGATATCATTTAACACCTTTAGACAGCCTTTTAGGATTACCAATTGAACGCGTTAAAGATGCCAAAACATTGTATCAAAAAAATAGAAAAAGCCAAAATGCTTCGCAGATAGCTAATTTACAAAAGAAAATGAAAAAACAGGACTTAAGTGATGTTGAAAAACAGAAAATGGATAAATTAAAAACTGACGCTGCCGTCTTAGACAAATATAGAAAGCAAATTGATCGTTTAATTGACGCCAAAGAAGGTGTCATGGTAACTCCACAAAAAGGAACGGGGCTCAGGAAATACAAACAACCTCGCAGAAATGCCTTCAAGATTCAAAAAGACCACTATGGTGGGCTTCTCATCGATGTCCCCAAACTTTTTAATGAAATGAAACTGAATGCCTTCCGAGGTGACAGATTGATCTATCAGGCTGATGCAGACAAATCACTCATCGATTTGTTGACAAAGAGATTCAACCCGAAAAAGAACTATTCCTTGAATGCCGTGAGGATTTTCAACGATTTGAACACACTGTCAAATATGCCACCTCACAAATCCTCAGGTAAATCAAGGATGGTGGGATCCAGCGTTGTCTTCTATCAAAAGCCAGAAGAGCTGGCAGATCGGATGAAGATCCTGGTTGGCTCAATGGCTGCTGGCAACAATTCGCATGTCTTGAGGAATGATCTTTCCCAAATAAATGATGAACTCTTGAGAATTGGAGCAATCGATAGAACAATGCATGAAAAACTTTATCAGAAGTATTTAAAATAATGGATGCAAATCGAGTACTTGTCTTTAAATCAATTGATGCAAGAAAACAAAACCCACAAAATAAACCAGGGAATTTCACAACGAGGTTTTCTCCAGAGTTGCAGCTGGAAGAGAATAAACCGCACTGGCTGGCTTTGGATCATCTTTCCATGACGGCAAGCTGGCATAATATCAAGCCTAAATACCGCAACAACAAGTTGGTGATTTCCAAAGACAAGGGCAAGACATGGGAAACAATCACCTTTCCTGCGGGAATTTATGACTATGAAGACATCAACGAATTCATTCACAAAAGCATTGGGAAAAGGAGCGAAGCGACCTCCACAGGTGATAGTTATGGAATTAATGTGTTGTTTGATTTGACCACTTTCAAAGTTTTCATTCAACTTCAAGAGAACTTTCAAATTGATTTTGCAAACAGTGGAAACTTTCACATCTTGGTGGGATTTGATGCGGCTAAACTGACAGCTAGTGCTTATGGAACGAATTTTCCAAATATATCAAACAGTGTTGACAATCTCTATCTCAGATGCAGTCTTTTAAGCGATTCAATTGTCTCCGGGAAAAGGTCAAATGCGCTTTACACGTTCTCAACCAACACTAAAACCAGATCATTGCCATTCGAAATTCAACCAATAAATTACTTGTGGAATAAAATAAACTCCCCGCATATTTCTGAGGTCACCTTCTACATTACTGATGATGAAGACCGAGAAGTTGATTTGAATGATATTGATATTTCTTTGACTGTGGTAATTAAAAATGGATGAAAGAAGAGAAAGAGATCCTGATACAGGTGAAATAAGATATGGAGGTGGTTTTTCTGATGTTTTCTCAAAACTCGCAGCTAAATTAACAGGAAAAACAGCTTCAAAATTAGCTTCAAAGGCAGCAGAAAAATTAGTTGAAAAAGGAGCAGAGAAAGTTGGAGAAAAGACTGGACAACTCATTGGTGAAAAAATTTATGATAAATTTACAACAAAGAAAGCGAGTGAAGCGAGTGAAGCGAAGCGACCGGAGGGAGCCTCAGTGCCAGCGCCCCCGGAAACAAAAGGAAAAGAAATTGGGGAAATACTGAAGAAAGTCCGCTTCCAAGAAGACACTGACAAATTTCAATATGTGAAAGATGTTTATAAGGACCTCCTCTGAAAAGAAAAAACTATCTAATAAAATGGCAGTGAATTTTAGAAACCCGGAATTCGTAAAAAGATACGAATATACATATTATGATCTAGCAACACCACTCAATGACAACATTGCAAATGACAACAGGCAGACAAAAGATAATTATCACTTCAACGTGGATAATTCCTCAGAAGCAAACCCAATTGATTGGTACAATGCATATCTGGAGGTTGACTTTAAGCTTGTTACAACGGCTGACAGTGCAACTGGAATAACCGCGGGGCCAAATAATGGCAACCAAGATTGCACGACAACGAATGGCCTGACGTTCATAAAATCAATCAAAGTAGAATGTAATGGGCAAACCATCTATAACAACTCAAGAGCAAATGAATCAGCGAATGCATTGACGCTCTTGAAATACACGAAAACCTATGCCGATTCGGTTGGGCAAGATCAGTTCTTCTATCCTGATACATCAACGGGAACAACAGAAGCACGGCCAGCAGAAGCACTTTATAATGAGGGTTTTGCCAGACGAAAGATCCTGACTGATGCGGCGAATATCAACAAAATGTCAATTCCCCTGAATTTATACAGTTATTTCGCTGCTTTCAAAAATAACCTTCACCCAAATATAAAGACAACTCTTCTGTTGGAACTTGAAAATGACAACAACTTGATTTTCAGAAAAGGAGCTGCTCCAGATTCAAAAGTAATTCTCACTAAACTCAGATTGTGGTGCCCTAAAATCATTTTCAACGGAAAAGGCTTGAAACAATATCTTGAAGATTATCTGAAACCGAAAAAGTGGACATATTTGAAAGAACACCATGAAATATTGCAATCAACAGCTGTGAATAGCTACTTTCGCATTTCCACGGGGCTTCGAAGGCCGCGACATGTGTTGATTTGGGTTGTTCCAACAGCATCTTACAATAGCCAGACACATGATATCTTCAAATTCACGACATTCGGCATTGGAGCAAACAACCGGCACTTCAGTCGAGCCCAACTGGAGTTGAACAACTCAATTTATTACCCTCAATTGGAAATGACAACGGATGAGGAAACTAGGCTTTATCGAGCTTTGATGGCATTCAATTCCGCTTATAATGACGTTTTAAGCGGACCATTGATAAATCGAGCAAATTTCAAAAACCTCTTTGGCATGCTTTACTTCGATCTCCGAAACCAAGAAGATGATGTGAAAGATGGAGTTGTGTCTCTGACTTTCCGATACGAATTGAGTGGCGCCAACCCAACACAGTACACATTGAACGCCTTGGTGTTGCATGAACAAGAAATTGAGCTGTATACAGCATCAAACAAACTTCTGGTCAAGGCCTGAAAACTTATTTCGATATTGAAAATATCGAAATGACGTCGTATATTCCATATGGTGTGAAATTATCAGATGGGCAAAAAACAAAGCTTGCAAAAGCTGTGAAAAATAACTCTTCCATAACATTGAGACTTTCGCGAAATGAATTGAAAGGGCCAGATGAACTGTTGCTGACAAAGACTCAAATAAGCAAAGTTCAAAAAGCCATCAGTTTGGGGCGGGGAGTTGAATTGTCAATCTCTAAAACACAAATCAGAAAAGTTGTGGGTGGGAGTCTTTGGACTTCGTTGATTTCCCTGGGATCGAAGCTGCTTCCATTTGCAACAAAAGGGGTTTCAAAAGTTGCCCCGCATCTTGCGACTGGAGCGTTGAGTGCCTTGGGGAGCTTGGGGATTGATAAAATATTTGGAAAAGGAGCGCAGCGACCTCGACTGAAAGGAGAAGGAGTGCCAGGAGATCCGTTGTCCTTCATTATGAAGTTGATTGAGAAAGGCATTGAAGTTCCCGCAGTATTCTTATCAAAACTCGCTTCCCTTGGAGACCTCTTGACAAAAGGCCAGAGAAACTTGGTGGGAAAAGGAATTCAAAGCGGAAGTGGAATTACGTTGAAACCAACGCAGAGACAGATTCAAGGTGGGTTATTGGGAACACTTGCCGCTATAGGAATCCCAATGGCTATTGAGCTTGCTTCGAAATTATTCGGATCGGGGCTTCAAGTACCCAGAAAAGGCAAAGGCAAAGGCAAAGGATTGATGGTAAGTCCAAAACCGGGACTGTATCCTTATATGCCGCCGCCATTTTTTGGAACATGGGAAGGTCGTGGGCGAAAAAAAAAATCTGGATCGGGGCTTCTGCTGGGGCCAAACAGTCCCTTTCAAAACATACCGCTAGTAGGGGCCATCCTTTGAGGCCAGCTTGGAAAGATATTCCGATTTCAAACTTTGATATTCTTGAGTGGGTGAGGTTTCTTAAAATTCCCAATTTCAAAGGAATCTTTTCAAGAGATTCAAAAGATCATTTACATAAAACTGGTTCCTGCATAATTAATCTAGATGATTCTATTGGGAATGGAACGCACTGGGTTGCCACATTCATCAAGACACATATTGTCTATTACTTTGATTCATTCTCAATATCACCTCCAATTGAATTGGTAAAATATGCAGATAAAATTGGGAAAGAAATAATTTACAATTATGGGCATCCAATTCAAGCTTTGGAATCTGTCCGATGTGGATATTATTGCTTATATTTCTTGAATGAGATTCGACGAAAATCCTTCTATGACACGTTGAAGGTTTTTTCATTGAGTGACCCAGGAAAGAATGAGAAATTCATAAAAGAATATTTCGATTGAAAATGGAATCATATTGCGTGAAGGAGAAACGCAGGACGGGATGCGTGGAACCGTCTGGATACATGACTGCAAAAAATGGGAGGAAAATGTGGTTTTGCCATTGCGCTTCCTGCGGAATCAAAAAAACAAGATTTGTGAAAAATTCGGGAAACTGAATCTGCCCTCACAAGGTGGGGGCGAAGCGAAGCGAGCCGCGGAGCGAAGCGGAGCTGGCATTGGTGAACTTGCGCTGACTGGCGTTGCGCATGCGCTGCCTTGGTTGGGAAAAAAGACAGTTGAAATGGGTCGTTATGGAGCCAGTGAATTATTGCGAAATAAAAACACTCAAAAGAAAGCATTGGATTTTGCGTTGGACAAGATGAAACCATTTCTTGCCAAAACCTCTGCTGATATGATGAATGAGCTGTCCACGGCGATCCGACCAAACAGAAAATATAAAACAGATCGAGCAGATTTGGATGGGGGTGCTTTAGATGTTCATTCCCTGATTGGGAAGCTGCCAAGACCAAAGAAAGGTTTCACCCTCCCAGGCCATAACTTCACCGGGCCCTGGAACCCACTCGAAAAACAAGTCAGATTCGATGAAAAGGGAAAGATTCTTGAAATCTGGCAGCAACCCACAGGAAAAACAGATGCAGTTGCTATGCAACACGATGTTGATTATTCAGTCTGCGCGAAGAAAGCGAGCGAAGCGAGCCGAGGCGGAGCCGAAGCGGATCCGCGTAAATGCAAGAACGAAGCAGACAGGAAAATGGTTGCCGCTTTGGATGCCATTCCCTGGAAAGAAAGACAGTGGGGTCATGCTTTGGCGCGAAACACAATTCAAGCAAAACAGAAACTTGGGCTCGGCGCTTCAAAAAACGGGAAAAGATTTTGAGTGAAGGCTGGGCTCAAAATCTGGCAAATGAACTTCACCGGCCAATCAGGCGGCGCTTTCCAAAGAGGCGAGTCATAGCATATGGGATTGACAACATCTGGGCGGCTGATCTAGTCGAGATGGGGAAATTTTCGAGGTGGAATAAAGGGATCAGATACCTGCTGATGGTGATCGATGTTTTCTCAAAATTCGGTTGGATTCGTCCCCTGAAAGACAAACGAGGTCAAACAGTGGCTGATGCTTTCCGAGATATATTCAAGGGGCGAAAACCGAAAATGCTCTGGACTGACAAAGGGTCTGAATTTTTCAACGCAGTGATGAAGGATTTGCTTGGCGAAAATGGGATACAATTGTATACAACGGAAAATGAAGAAAAGTCATCTGTTGTTGAGCGCTGGAACAGGTCTTTTAAGGAGAAACTCTTCCGGATGTTTAGCGTGAACAACAATACAATATACTGGGACAAACTTGGCAAATTACTGGATGAATATAATCATCGTTTTCATTCGAGCATTCGGATGAGTCCCGCAGAGGCGAGCAAACAGGAAAATGAGAAAAAGGTTTTCGCTAATCTTTTCGGAGATTTAATTTATGCTAAACACAACCCGGCAAAATTCAGGGTTGGCGACAGGGTGAGAATTTCAAAGTTTAAACGAAAGATATTTGACAAAGGTTACACGTCGAATTGGACAGAGGAGATATTTGTGATTGACGAAATAAAGAACACAAACCCTCCGACGTATAAATTAGTTGATCTGTTGGGAGAAAACATCACTGGATCATTTTACGAGGCGGAACTTCAAAAGACAACGCAAGATGTGTTTCGAATTGAAAAAGTTATTCGCCGCGATAATAAGCGAAAACTCGCGCTTGTAAAATGGAAAAGTTACCCTGACAAATTTAATTCTTGGGTTCCATTGAGCGATGTGGGAAAGATATCTTAACAGTTTCGAATGTTAAACTATATGTTATTCCAAACTTCCCTATCATTTTGACAAACCTGTTTGATAATTTTTAAGTTTTTAGCAAAAAATCTCTGCGGCAACTCACACATTAAAAGTCTTGGGTAAGTTGTAGCAAGTTCATAAAAAGCCATCAAAAACTTCGCGTGGGAAGAAGAGATATCCAGAGTTTTTCTCAAGTGGAGTCTAAATCCTTCCGGTGTTGAGGCTGATCTTAAGGCCACAAGTAAATCGCCTTGAAGTGCTGAATAATACAAAATATCACGATGCGAGTTCCCAATCGCCTTCGATAAAAGATTAATCGAGTCAACACAGTTCTCTGGCGTCTCCCTCTTGATTTCGATGCCATGATAACACTTCATTCTTTCATGGTTAACTGCTAACTCCAATGTCTCCTTCACTGCAGCATATTGATCACGTTGTGGTTCTTTATCGCTTTTTGCCAATTCAGGAAATCGGTCAATCATGATTGCCTTCTCTTCCCCAATAAATTCAGCAGCATCTGGAAATCTGTGAACAATTCTTTGAGTAAATCCCTCGAGATAGTCAGCAAAAACTGTAAATCTTTTCTTGTTCATGATGACTGTAACACGTTTATCACTTTTCTGATTTTATGCAAGACGCAAGCCAATTTGTGATTTTGTTGATAGTGGATTTCGGCGTAAGCCAATTTCTGATTGGTTTGGAGTGACAGGTTATTCTGAGAAAATTTATTCGTCTTTCCGAGAATGCCGCCTGTCGCCAGAATATGAATGTTTGTCATTCATATTCATACAATTGATTCCCCGAAAAACTGGCTAATTTCCCTCAACCAATCAAATGGTGGACGATGCAAAATCCACTTGCCATTGTTCTCTTTTGTTAACGCATTAGCCACAAAATTGATTCCCCGAAAAACCCGATTTTGATTGGCCGCCATATGTCAATAACCGGGCAGCTGGGCAATGTCAGAATATGAATGTTTTACATTAATATTCACAGTCTGTTATTTCAAAACACCGCTTAGCATCGCTTTCGTTTCGCTTCGCTTGACCCGTTTTGCTTCGCTTGGCTTTCGTTCATTTCCCGGTGGATTTCCCAGAGAAGACCGCTTTGCTTTTGGAGTTCCTTTTTGAGAATCTTGTGTTCCTCCTGGAGATTGACAAAAGATTCAAAAAGGAGTTCAATTGAGTCTTCGATTTCGTCGCTTCGCTCAGCTTCCGCCATCTCCGAATCAGACACAATAAATTCATCATCCGATGTTGTCGGAGTCTCATTCACGCTTCTTGTTTCTTCCTCTGAGCATGTGAAACAATCGTCATGGTCACTCGCACTGAGGCTCGCTTCGCTCGCTTCGCTTTGCTCGTCTTCATTGGAAAATACTTTTTCAAGATCCATTTTAATTCCAATTACATTTTTTGAAAATGGTTTGGATTATTTTTTCTTGTTCCGCCCGTCTGGATGAAAGTTTGAGCAGTTTGAAATCATCTTCATTGGGATTGAAACCGTTCTTCTGCAACAGGGCGAAAAGAACTTGGTGGCAATTGAGAAACTTTTTCCTGTTGAGATGAAGATCGTCATATGCTAGGGAAAAATATTTGAAATCGTCGATGAGATATTTCTCCAGATGTTCATAATCATTTCCGTCGTGACCTGTTATGTGGTTGAAGATTTCATGAGCGTGATCATTTGCTTTCTTTCCCCATTTGGCAGCTTTGGCGAAATCCCTGACTTTTTTTCTTGTGAGTTCACCACGGGGAATCTGGGAGAGAATTTGTGCTTGATAAAACTCGAGATCTTTGAGTGGAATTTGATTTTTCCCCTGATTTTTTCGGATGATATCTTTGAAATGTTCCAGTCGGGGATTTTTGGGAGTATGGCATGTTGTGTGGGTTTCCTGAACGAGTTCAGGAATGAAATCGATTTCTTCTTCTTCGGAATCAGACATTTTTCTTTGCCTGGGGAAAAGATTTTGGGATTTGAAAAGAATTTTTTTGTGCGGAAATTCAGCGGAGAAATCTTGAAATTGGCCAATTTCAAGATTTTGTCTTGTGCTGAATTTAGCTTTAGTAGGTGGTAAAAGAGAGTTCTGAGACACCCTCAAATTCCCCTGAATTTCACACAAATATTTCCTGCAGATTTCAACAAATAGCAAATTATTTATCATCAGTCCAAATCAACAGATACCACGCAATTCTGATGAGTTTGAGCAGATTTGACAAATTGCGGAGTTGTGTGAAAACTGACAGAAATTGTTGAATTTGTCAGATTTGTTGGGTCTGAAATATTTGTGTGAAATTCAGGGGAATTTGAGGGTGTCTCAGAACTCTCTTTTACCACCTACTAAGGAGGGGCATGGATGGAAAATGGCGTGGGCATGGATTGACAAAGGAGGGGGGCTTACATGCGCCACATGACATTGTTTTGTTGTGTGAGTGGTAGTTATGTCATTTATCCAGTGACAAGCTCAAAAAGAAAACTGATGAAACTGTGATTTGTTTTGGTGTAGATCATTGGCTCCAGCGTGGGTTGACAAAAAAAAAACACTTACAAATCTATGGAACCTGCTGTGTTCTAGTCGTGTTATAATCAACATTCTGTCCACATCATATTGGAGTCTAGCTGTTTTCTTGGCTATGGAGTATGTACTGCTCATTTGCGCGATCAGAATATTCAGTAATATGACCACAACAGCTGCCATGTAGATCAGTATCACAGTCACAGGAAGCCATCTTAAAAAACAAATACAAACGTGTGGTTATTAGATTAAATTACTTTGCAAAGTTTAATGCAGTTCAAAAACAGAAAATGCAATCATCAGTGATAATTACTGCCATGAAACAGTTAGGGAAGAATGGAAAGTTATGGTCATATTTCAGATAGCTCAGTTGTATTACAAAAACTTGCGAACACGGCAGCCACCTCTAATAACTCCTGACCAATTAGGGGACAAGCGAAGAGAAGCAGCCGTATTTGCAAGCTAGTCTTGCACAAACCAAACCATGAAGGGGTATAAGTTTGTCTAGACTTGGCAAAAGTCAACTGCGAAGCCCAAAAGAGTGCAACAAAGTAGTGAAAAGCGAGCGACGAAGTCGACTGCGAAGCCCAAGAGAGCGGACTTTGAGAAAGTCTTAAGTTTGTCCTACTTGTTTGTCGCAATTGTCACAACACTGAAACAAATTTTGTTGTATAATATAAATTGCGTAGAGTGAAACAAGACTATTAGATATAATCAACCTTGGTATATGCTGCGTTAAAATTAATAGACTTTTTCACTTGTTTCTTTACATCACATTCAACTATGCAACATTCACGACAACACTTGAAACCCATGCAATATGGACTGTAACGGATGGCAAAACAAAACAAAGCATTGTACATTATAAGGAATATTACATTTAATTAACTCTTAAAAACATGTCTGTTTTTGTTTTCCATTGCACCCAAAGTTAAATTATATTAAAAGTGTTGACTGTAGATGAACGTAATGTTATCATTACCTTAATTTAAGTGTCAAGCTGAAATAGCAGTTTACAAGACTACATGGGGACACTATAACACAATATTATTATTATGTGCTTGTAAAAATCAGCAAATAAATGTTCCTGTAAACTTTAAACATGTAATAATGGACACAAAGTACGTTAAAATTGACTAACAGCTCCCACAAAAATCTGTTGGACTGTTGGTTATAAAAGTGTCGGTAAACAGTTCACCAACATTTTACCAACAGTCGGCCGACAGTTTATCGACAGATTACCAACATATACTTTTCAACAGACCAAACTGATACAAATACCGGTAAATATACCAACACTTGTCTTACCATGTTAAGTTTGACAAAGGCAAAGACAAGTGGCCCAGCCGACATTTTTACCTGAGATTACTGCCAAAACTGTGAGTAAACAGTCGGTTGACTGTGAGTTTGGCCGTAACGTATGTCAACCATTTGTCAACGGACTGTTGGTTGTTTGTCATTTGTCGATCGACAGATATTTTGGGGAGCTTAAGTCAAACTACACTCAGCTATTATATAAGGCCTTGTGTAACAATCAGAAATTTCTAGCAGATTTTGCTGTGTTTTGGTCAAAATACACTAAATATATGACAAAGTACCTTTGCTCAAACATAAAATTGCTTTTAGAACACCAAGAAGACAATATCAAGTGATTTCTTCAAGGAAGAACAAACCATAATAGGTTTTTCTGCGATTTTCCACGACTCTTGGGAGGAACTTGAAAAAATTGGCCAATTTTTTCAAGTTGCAATCCATTTCCATCCTGGCCATCCGCAGCCAAAGATAACGAATACTTGTTTCTGTGCACTGGTAGAGTATTTGTTAACAAAACTGGATCGTTATTTTGAGGTTTCCATTGAAACAAATATGTTTTTTGGCTTTTCAAAGTGTTACTAAAACAGGTGACAGTGTCCCTTTAAAGCTGAATGACTTTGTATCGGGCATCTTACTTGTATCTTGTGTAATCGTCAGCTGCTGGCTGTTGTTCCACAAGAGCTCGGACACCGCTTAGCATGACTTTATTAAACCCTCTGAGAGAAACAAAATGACAACTTACTGAGTCAACATGTTCAGCTCAGCTCACAATTCAGTGCTGAACAAAGGAATGTTTCAAATATTTTTTAACCATCCAGAGCAATATAATTATTCTAATTTAAAACCACATCTCCCAGTTGGGTAGTTTCTTTGTGATAACTACAAACGTTGCAATCACCAAATGACATAAAAGACAATAAACAATACCCACACCGCAACACAATTGCTATCCAGCAGTAGTTTTTGCAACGAACAAGAAATACCCCAGTTGACGCCTACTTGTGTATTATCCGTAGGTGCAGGCATTTGACATTTTGAGCCCGACTGTCCTAGAAATTTAATTTTGGATCTTTCAGGCCAGATCCACCAGCAGACTATTAATTTTTTGACCCCCAGTACAAATCTGCTAGCAAATATGGATTTGGAGTCCCTTTCATCAGTTTGGACCCCTGGTGACATTTTTATTTGGAAGCATTCATTTTTTATTATTCCTCATTCTTAAAACATCATGCCCACTACAGTTTGTAAATAGCAAAATAACAAAAGAACATTCCTCATACTAAAAACATGTCACATGGATTTGAAAAATAACATCAACCTTCCCCATAATTATTAAAAAGTGCCGCACCAATTATTACAGAAGGAAATGAGCCGAGAAAAATACCCAGCTGTGAACTCAGTTTTACCCCCAAAATTGAGAAAAATGCATTTTGCAAGAGTGTACATTTTTCAAAATTTTCTGACAGGAAGGCATGACCCCGGAAGGATCATGTCTTTTTTTGGCAATTAAATAAATTATATGCTGCCTGCCTATTGAGGACAAATTCAAATTCCAGTCCATTAAAATTTTTAGCTGCATCCCTGAATGAGTAAAGTAAAATGCACCGCAAAATTACATTGGTGGACAAAATTTGTGAGAAGGATCCATATCTGCTAATGGATTTGGACAGGTGGGCAAAATATCTGCTGTGACATCCCACGGAGCATGCCTTATACATTTTGGTGGATGTTGGTCGCAAAATTGCAGCAGCTACTAACTACTTGTATCTGTATTTAGCAGAAAACCCATCTCGGTAACAATGACACCTGTCCAATTTACAGGTTCAAACACTGATCCATTTCAAAGTTACATAATTTCATATGGGAAAATAGACGTGGTGTGGCTTGTATTATCATTATCCTGGCCGAATTACTTGAGATGCAGAAAAATATGATGTTGTTCATCCAACTGAGAGAAAAAAAAAAAAAACTAACAAACACAACAGATAGCTACTTTACCCAAAAACTTGCACAGCACTGGTCGCCGGTAGCGATAAGAAAAATGATCCACAAAATGCCAGAAAAACAACCAAAAATCACAGGTAAAGCGAGTAATATCATGGTAAACAATCCTGGCTAACGTTTTGGTGTAAAGCCTTGTCGTCCTAAAAAATAAAACAAACAAACTTGTAAGTGAGATGAACTTCACGAGTCATGCCAGCCATACAAACACCAGCACAACTCTCATATAAAAAGATGGAGATCCTCTTTGGAAACGCTGTTAGTTGAAATTGAATATGTTGTCCACTTTAAAAAAAAAAAACAGTAAATTTGCATTGTACTCTCTTGTATACAGTGGTGGTGGCTTGAGACTGCTCTAAAAATGTTTACAACTTTAAATGTACCATAATTTTTAGATTAAAAGTGGACAAGGTGTTCGATTTCAACTAACAGCGTTGTGGGCTTCGTGTATGTGAACAATTGTTGGTTATGCAATTGGATAAGCAATTTACATGCGTTTTACATCTAAAATCACTATGAAAAGGAACTTTTCAGTCTTAAGGTGGTCAGACACGATGGGTCAATAGCAGGGGCATGTTGCAGCGACATGTAGCAGCGACAAAAATTTGTGTAGTACACACTGAAGGACATGTAGCAGGGAAAAAATCATAGCGCTTGCACACCACATGAAAATGTTGCGAGGACATGTCTCAGGGACATGTTGCAGTGACACGTACGCGTCTCCTCGAGTGAACTGATCCTATCATGATGGTGCAACACAAATTTTGGCCACATTTTGTCCCTGTGCCGTTGAATTCTGTGAGACATGTCGCGGGGACAAAATGTGGCCAAGATTGGTGTTGCACAATAATTATAATAGTACCAGTTCACAAGAGGGGACGTGTCGCTGCAACACGTCCCTGAGACAAGTCCCCGCGACATTTTGATGTGGTGTGCAAGCGCTTTGATTTTTTCCCTGCTGCATGTCCCCACTACACTCCCTGCTACATGTCCCTCAGTGTGTACTACACAAATTTTTGTCGCTGCTACATGTCGCTGCAACATGTCCCTGCTACATGACCCCTCGTGTCTGACCACCTTTAAAAAGTCCGAAGTGCGAAATCCCTTCTGGGCTTTTGTAGGCAGAGTGCGGCTGAGACCAAAAATCAAATAGAACAATCTGCAACGAACACGTAACGCACAAACGTGAGCGCTGTGTTTACTATATTTTAAAATTTATAGCCTCAAATTGTCAAAATACCTGTATTAAAACAGTGCTCACTATCTTTGACAGACTTTTTTGAAGCTTTTAGCAATGAAGGAACACCAAAGACGAACGAAAGAGGCCAAAGAAAAGTGTCTGGGAGAGGAGGGGGAAGAATCTTATATGAAAATAACGGGGGTGTTCCGTACCTTTTAGGGGTCAAAAATTGTAGATTGCATGGTACTGTTTAGACTACTATTATCTACAATGACCACCATTAGAATTATCGGGGTACCTTTTAGAGGGTATTCAGCCGAAAAATATGAAAGATAAAAATCATTTTGAGCCACACCCATCAAACGAGATTCTAGTACCTTTTAGGGTGTTTTTCGAAAATTTCCAACAAGCACCCCGTCATTTTTATATGTGAGTTGCGATTCGGTGCGATGAAAACTGTTTTTCTATTTTTTTGACGCAAGATGATTTGATGGATAGAAGCAAAGTCTAGATCATGTTTCGTGGAGCCAATCCTCTGATCTGACTTAAGTTTCTGTCATAATTTTTTTTCCAAAATTTGAGCTTCAAAACTCGGGGTGCCGCTTATCTGCGAGTGCGGGTTTAATCTGCTTTTAACAGGAGCCCAGGTTTTTTATCAATATGGTAGCTGCGTTTCTTAAAGTTGTAACGTGGGAACTAGTGATTTCTTCTTACCTTGTAATACATGAATATTTGAACAGTCGTAGAACATTAAAGAAAAATCCAAGAGAAGCTACCACCCACTGTGCATCATGTCCAGAGAACCGAAGAGGGATCGCAGTCGGAATAAGAATCAAACCAAGCCAGTCAAACAGATTGTAGTAAAACTGTGATCCTTTTAAGTAGCTCAAGCGTTCCCTGTATAAACACAAAACAGAATATGAGACTTCATTCACCACCCAAAATACAGACTGGATATTAATAGTTACAGCGACAGTTAAAGGTGTCAATAATTACAAGAAAAAAATCTCTGAGATGTTTATTACTGCTATTGTTTTTCTTTTTTCAGTTTGATTCTTTCTTCTGTTGCTTTTGTAACAGAAAAGGAAAATTGTTCTTTATAGCATTAAATGATATGATGCCATTTACAGTCTAATATGTTTAAGTTTCTGTTCTCCCAATTTAATTAAATTGTGATTTATCAGAGATAATTCCAGTTTCATTTCCGTTCGGTGCATTACCATTTTCACTAACCGAAATGGTTAGTGAAAGCCAAAATCTACTAGCCAAAACTGAATATTTACTAGACTTTGGCTAGAATTTATTAGTCTTGATCCCTGCTGTGGCTCACAGCAGGGATCAAGGCGCATGTGCATGTGGCAGCATGTGCATGTGCATGTGGCACATGCACATGCTGCCACATCAGCTGCTTGTGCATGTGGCCAGCATGTGCATATGGCACATACACATGCTGGCCACATCAGCTGCTTGTGCATGTGGCCAGCATGTGACTTACGGTTTCATGACCACTATAGAATGTTGTAGGATCTGTTTTGTATAAACTACCAAAACTATATGTTATATTTACAAAGTCAATAATTACAAGACAAGGATGGTGGTGGTTAGTTGTCAAGATGGTATAATTACTTACTTCACCATCTCGCTGATTTCATCAACAATGTAGCCAACAATGCAGAATACAACAAAAATCTCGCAGATCATTCTCAGCGAATCACCATTGCCATGGTAATGTGTAGGATCATTTTTTGTTGAGCCATATAGCAAGGCAAATGACAGCAGCAACAAAAACATCACATACAGGCCTGTCAAGACACTGAAGTAAATCACAATTTCACAGTATATTCAATAAAATAATTTTTGCTAAATAATTTTCATCCAGTCCCACAAAAAACAAATCCCACCGAAAGTTTATTAAATTTTTACTTTAAACCCTCATTTAATTAATGCAACAAGTTAATAACATAAACAAAAATATCACCTGAACCAGAAATGAGCATATTTTTCCCACTTCCTTTTAACAAGCTGTCTTACAACAGGATGTTGAATGGCTTCCTGCATTCAGTGAAAAAATAAAATAAAATGGTAAAATTTAACTACAAAACTTTTAGTTGCAGAGATGCAGTGGTGTAGTTGTGTGCATTGGCCATTCAAGCTGAAGATTGGTGGTCTGTCAGCCGTACTCTCTCAGCTATCATTAATTTTTGTTTAACACTGAAACAAGGAATTTTGCTCCACATTGTCTCTCTTCACCCAAGTGGATAAAATTAACTGATATTCAGTCAAACCTTAGTGATCACCATCTATCAAGCAGTCACCATCTATTAAGCATCCAACCCCGAGGGGGAGACTCCCATATGAAAATTACGGGGGTGCTTGTCGTACCTTTTAGGGGTCAAAATTTGCAGATTGGTACTGCTTAGGGTACTTAAATCTAAAATCACCACAGTTATAATTATTGCGGTACCGTTTAGGGTATAAAGCCAAAAAAATATGACAGAATATGACGTTGTTTTAGAATTGGTACCTCTTAGGGGTAAAAATTCTTTTGCGTCACGCCCATCAAACAAGATTTTGGTACCTTTTAGGGTGTTTTTCAAAAATTTCTGTCGAGCACCCACATCATTAACCCATGAATATACGCGCATGCGTAATGAACAGGTTATCGGTAACGGCGACAGATATGCAAATGAGTCACTCACTCGCTCACTCCTTCCATCAGCTGTAAACTTAGTGACGTAATAGTTTTGTTACGAATGCGTTTTGTAACAAGAACAGCGTGAATCCAGCGATAACAATAACTAAATTGGTGTTAACGAATATAAACAACAATAAGCTTAAAGATGTTTCGCATTTGGAGTCTTTAATGCAACGTTAAAATCAATCTAAAAGGAATTTTCAACTGAGACACACGTTTTGATGGTTATCTGTCTTCAAGTAATAAAATGTATCCCATTTCAAGTCAGTGGTCACGGTGGTGGAGTGGTGTAAAGCGCGGACTTACAGCCGAAAGGCCCAGGTTCGAATCTCGCTCGGGCTGTGCTTTCTTTCCTTTTTTTTTCTATCTTATTCGGACTGAACTTTATGAAAGTGATGTACTGTATTTTTTTTTTGCGTTTGTCAAAAATCCTTATGTTTAATTTAAAAAACTATATTGAACCGTGACAGAGTGAAAGCATAAGCTTGCCGCAATATTGCATTACGCGTTCGGTTAGCATTTCAAATTCACGGGTTGGCTCTGAGGAGCCTTTGATTATTTTTATATTGTAATCCCCCTCCACCCCCACCGCGGGCAGCCACCCTCTATTAAGCATCACTTAACAAATCCCTGGAATTAAATCGCTCCACATATTTACAGCTAACTTGACCTCTTTTAAGCAGTCACCTCTATTAAGCCATCAGTTCGAAGGCTATACCCCGAGGGTGACAGCTTAATACAGGTTTGACTTTAAATAGGTTCAGGCAATTACATAATGCTGAGGTAGGGGTAACCTTGCAATAGACTATATACAGTATATATTGCTCCCCATCCATGGGCAGAAGAAATTTTAAAATATTCTTAGTCATGTTACATGACGTACTTGGCTCATGTAGAAGTCACCATCTCATAGTCACTCTGTTTAATTGTATTGTATGTGTTTTTTTGTTTAAATTTTTCTTTGTCTCAGGTTCATTACTATAATCTGAGACAATGGAAAAGTCATAAATCAAACTGGTTTGAATTTAATAATTATATTTTCAAAACAAAGAAAAATTTGAACCACATAACACGTGCAAAAAGCAATATTAAGGCCCCCCCTTTCTCCCTCAGCGAAAGGTTAAGCAAGTGAAACATGCAGGGCATGAAAAAATTGCCTGCTACGAGGAAATGCACTGGACTGGCACACTTCCTTACAGCAGCCACTTTTCACACATGATCTGTGTTTCACCTGTTCAGTTCACCTGGGAGAAAAGAGGGACTACATTTATTTCCTTTATCCTTTGCTTGGGTTCAGTGCATTTAATCAAAGTACCACTGCTTCGAGTGTTGTGACCTTAAATTTAACTTGTCGGTTGGTGTCAGGATCTCTCTCAGGGTGCATTAATTTTAGTCTAAACAAAAAATGTGGCAACCCCAAGCACACCTCCTTATCTCTGCCATCTCATTCAGGAATTATTGAAAGACCCGTCATGGCAGATGAAGGACAAAGGTACACTCTGACTAGAGTCTGACTAGAGCAAGCTATAAAAAAGCGGTCAGTGTAAAACGCAGACTGCAGACTGCAGACTGCAGACCGGGGGTAAAATGCAGACTGAGGGTAAAATGCAGACTGCAGACCAGGGGTAAAATGCAGACTGAGGGTAAAATAAAATATTAATAATAAAAAACGAGTCATAAGGATGAAATAAAGAGTGTTCGTACCCGTAAAATAATGTCACGTCAGGACTCACGAAACACACAAAGGCCGCCTCACGCAGTAAAGTCACATGGTCCTCAAGTCACATGGTCCTTGAAACATGTCAGAAACTCATAAAAATGGTCATAGTAACGATTATTTGAGAACGCCGAAATGTTATAATTTTTTGTGTTTGGATAGCCCACTATCACCTTTCAACAAATATCAATTCACAAACCTCTTGATACATTGAAGTCGAGTACAAAGATTGAATGTCTTTCACAAACTATGCTCGATACCTACAAGTTTACCTTGCTTTGTTGTTGTGCTGTCGTGTTTTGCTTGCCTTGTGTTCCGAACAATTCCAAGGCCATATGAAGAATATGAACGCTGAAAGAGTTACTTGGTCCCAGACCTAATCGCGTAAGCACAATTCAAAATGGCCGACATGTAAACAAAGGTAAGATGCATAGAATTACGATTAGTCTGGGCGCTTGTGGGAAACTTGCTTCAACAAAATGGGGAGTTCAAGAACTCGAGATTGATAATACATGTATGTTTGACTAAGGCGAATAAACGCCTTTTGGTTTGAGTTTTCGGGATTTTGAAAAAAATTACGGGTACGCGTAGGAACACTCCCAAGTCTTGTTTTTTTTTATTATTAATATTTTATTTTACCCTCAGTCTGCATTTTACCCCTGGTCTGCAGTCTGCATTTTACCCTCAGTCTGCATTTTACCCTCAGTCTGCATTTTACCCTCAGTCTGCATTTTACACTCAGTCTGCATTTTACCCCCGGTCTGCAGTCTGCAGTCTGCATTTTACACTGACCGATAAAAAAGCAAACAGTACAACAAAAGAGTCAAGCACCAGCAAGGATAACAAACACAAACCTTATTTGCACTGTTAGCTATAGAGAAGAGACATGACTTAGACTTCCAGTTGAACGCACCATCAGTGGGACCTCGACCATAATCATCACCATCAATAATTTTGTAGGGAAATTGATATGTTATGGGACCACTTGGCTCAGAGCTCCATGCTAGCTCAAGGTCCTTCTTCATTTGGGATGAATAGTTGTCTTTATACTTGGGTAAGTGTCGCCAGTCAGGGCACACCATACAGTTAAGGATGGCTACAACGGTTCTTAAAAAAGAAGAAAATTTTGAATCAGCACAAAATAATTAATTTACTGCAGCTGTAACATTGTTACTTTGAAGTTATAAATTACAGTGCAACCACAAAAAGCATGAACGTTGAAAATATGTCTGGAATGTTTTTTGTTGCTGTCAATTAGATTCAAGAACCAGCAGATGAAAAGCCGACAAATTGTTATCTGTTTGACCAAGCCTATGAAACAGCATTATTTAATTATTTTAATGACTTTTTCTTTCAAAACATTGTATTTATTTTAATTTTTGAGTTAATTAGAAACTGCGACATCAAAGAAAAGTAAACTGCAAGAGTTTTATTTGCATCGTTTTCTTCACGCGCATAGAACATGCAGCCTTCATTATCTGCTATTTTTATTGAAGCATTGTCACTTTATCTTTCCTGTGTGCTGTTACCTTGTCGTGGTGGGGGAGCTTGTGTGCCTCAATGACCCTGTGAGCTAAACCGGTGGGGGCTTAAGCCCCTGGCAGGTCTAACTAAGCCGGGCAGGTTACAGGGGAGAGGACAGACTAAAAGCAGCAACTGGCCCTCCAGGTTGGGGGTTGGGCGTGGGGCTAACAACCCCACCCCAGAAAACATCAGCTTGTTACTGAAACTGCAACAACACTACCTACAGAAACCTGGGGTCCAGTGGGAAACTCTAGTCAAACCAATGGCACCATGACAACTGCGGATGAAAGCCCATCTCAGGAAGTCCGCAGTCCGAGTCAGAGCTTCCTGGGACCCCGAACTACGATCCGTCTTGGAGCATGGAATGTCCGTACCATGTTTGAAACTTCGAAGACAGCCCAAGTCATCAATGAAATGCAGAACTACAACGTAGACCTCATTTGCGTAAGCGAGTGCAGATGGACTGGGTCAGGACGTAAGGTGACATGCGATGGTTCAATTATCCTCTTCTCAGGAAAGGACAATGTACACTCTAACGGTGTAGCCCTTATTGCAAACACGCAAGCAGCCAAGTCTCTAATGGAGTGGGAACCCATCAGCGACAGACTTATCAGAGCGAGATTTGCCTCGAGCTACTGTAATCTAACCATCTTGCAGTGCTATGCTCCAACCAACGAGGCAGAGGAAGAGGTCAAGGATGACTTTTACGAGCAACTGCAACGTGAAGTCTCCAAAATCCCACAACACGATATGCTACTGATAACTGGTGATCTGAATGCTAAGGTTGGTAATGATAACAGTGGGAGAGAGGATGCAATGGGGCGGCATGGCTGCGGAACCATCAATGACAATGGCGAGAGGCTTGTTGAATTTTGTCTTAACAACAGGTGCATAATTGGCGGAACCATCTTCCCCCACAAAGATATCCATAAACTGAGTTGGAGATCACCTGATGGGATTACTGTCAATCAGATTGACCACGTCATCGTCAACAAGAAATGGCAGAGATCTCTTTTGGATGTCAAAGTCCACCGTGGGGCAAATGTTGGCAGTGACCATCACCTGCTAATAGCCAAGATCAGGCTAAAACTACAAGCAACACTTACCATCAAACAGCGGCACAGAGTATTCGATGTTAACAAACTTCGTGCACCTGAGGTTAAGCGGGAATTCACCTTTGAGCTCAGAAATTGCTTTAGCGCTCTTGATACCGTAGATGGAGAAGACCAGGACATTGTTGAAACAACATGGGGAAATATCACAAGAGTGTATAAAGAAACAGCAGAGAGCGTCTTAGGCTTCAGAAAGAAGAAAGACAAGCAATGGATAACACCTGAGACATGGAGGAAGATCGACGAGAGGAGAAAAGCCAAAGACAACCTGCTAAATGCAAAGTCACCCAGACTGACTCAACGTGCGAAAGAAGAGTACAAGATCAAAGACAAAGAGGTCAAGAGGAGTGCCCGTAGGGACAAAAGAGCTTTTGTAGAGGAATTGGCTAATGAAGCAGAGACGGCCGCAGCTAAAGGGGACCTGAGCACTGTTTATAAGATCACCAAGCAGCTAAGTTGGCAGAATAACACCTGCAACAAACCAGTCAAAGATAAGCAAGAAAAACTGTTAACAACGGAAAGGGAACAGGCTGAGCGATGGGTTCAGCACTTCAAAGAAGTGCTTAATCGGCCTGAGCCTAACGAGCCTGCAGATCCAGACCCCTCGGATGATATTGACATTAACATCAGCCCACCCTCCCAGGCTGAGGTGGAGACGGCAATTAAGGCAATGAAGAGTGGGAAAGCGCCAGGAATCGATTCACTACAGGCAGAATTACTCAAGGCAGATATCACCACAGCCTCCTTGGTGTTTACCAATATCTTTGCTAAGATCTGGAATCACGAAATCATCCCCAAAGACTGGTGTAAGGGCCTTATATCCAAGATTCCGAAGAATGGTGATCTCAGCAACTGCGACAACTGGCGAGGCATAACACTCCTGTCCATTCCCAGCAAGGTCTTCTGCAGAGTCCTCCTCAAGAGGATCGACTGTGCCTTAGATGTTAAGTTGAGACAGGAACAGGCAGGATTTCGGAAAGGTCGAGGCTGCATAGCTCAGATTTTTGCTCTGCGGAACATCATAGAGCAGTGTATTGAGTGGAATGTTCCCTTGTATATAAACTTCATTGACTTTAAGAAAGCATTCGACAGTGTTCACCATGAGAGCCTCTGGAAGATCTTGAGGGCATACGGAATACCACCCAAAATTGTTACCATCATACGAACATTCTATGAACACTTTGAATGTAGTGTCATCTTGGAGAATACTCTGACAGAGTCATTTTTCCTTAAGTCTGGAGTAAGGCAGGGCTGCATTCTCTCCCCAATCTTGTTTCTAGTAGTTATCGACTGGGTGATGTGTAAAACAACATCAGACCGTCCCCGTGGAATCCAATGGACCTTGTTCTCATATTTGGAAGACCTTGACTTTGCAGACGATCTGGCAGTCATATCAGCTACTCATAGCCATCTCCAGGAAAAATCCAACCGGTTAAGCAATTTTGCAATGCGAACTGGTTTGAACATCAACCAGAAAAAGTCCCAGGTGATGTTTGTCAATGCGCCAACAGCATCCCCAATCACGATCAATGGAGAAGCGCTGGAGTGCATTGAAGACTTCACATATCTTGGAAGCCTCATAAGCAACGACAATGGTGCCCATAAAGACATCCAAGCACGCCTTAACAAAGCCAGAGGTGCCTTCAGTCGACTCTGTAACATCTGGAAGTCCAAGCAATACAGCCTCAAAACTAAGATCAGGCTTTACAACAGTAACGTTAAGGCCGTACTTTTGTATGGCTCCGAGTGCTGGAGAATAACGAAAGGAGATATGAGAAAGGTTGACGTCTTTCACAACAGCTGCCTCCGTAAGATCTGTAATATCTACTGGCCCAACAAGATTCGTAATGAGGAACTGCATAAGAAGACAGCCAGTATGAATATGTCCCTTGAGATTAAAAATCGCAGACTACGTTGGCTCGGTCAGGTACTGAGGATGCCCGAAGACAGGATTCCCAAAGTTGCCATGAGATGGACTCCACCTGGAAGAAGGAAAAGAGGCAGGCCAAAAACCACCTGGCGGAGGACAGTGATGAAGGAGCTGGAAGAGATGGGTCTAACATGGGGCGAAGCACAGGCCAAAGCACGGGACAGGTCTCTATGGCAAAGTTTTGTCGCGGCCTTATGTCCCCGACGGGACGAAGAGGATGAATGAAATGAATTGTCACTTTATAGAGAAAAAGTTATACAAAATGATGAAGTACTAAATTTATTGTTTGCAACATATGCAACCAAGGCAACTGGATAATATTCACTTTGGTGCTTTGTTTGAGCCAGGCCAGAGCATGCATGGAATCATAGCAAACGATTGAAATAATATAATAATTATTTTTTAACAGGCAGGATGTCAAAAGAAAATCCGACCACAAAAACAACAGAGAGTGTGACCAAAAAACTGCTGACAGGGTGAACTTGAAAAACAATTCCAGAGCACATGAATTGAATGTGAAAGGTGATATTGATTTATAAAACAAGCAAGGGAAAATTTAATGTATTTTGCATGGTGTCTACATGCCTATTTCTGAAAACGCTTTTTTCTCTGTACTCAACAACCAAATAAATAACAAACAAACATATGCAAGGAAAACAAGGGACCTGTTTTGAAAAAAAAGTCACAAAACTGATTATGATTAAAACTGATTAAAACCGAGCATAAATACCAATCTTCTTCCATTGGCAAGCATCTTCTCAACAAACACCGTAATGTCCCTAAAGACCTTGACAGACACTTTTCTGTCCTAAAAAAGTGCACGAATAAGTTCGATTGCTTAGTTTACGAAATGTTGCTAATTAGAGAGTTAACACCACCTCTCAATGTCCAATCGGACTCAATTAAAGCAAAACTATTTGCGTGACATTATATATTCAGACATTATGTTAATTTCCTTTGGTGAACTATTTCTGACATTGACTCTATAATAATTTTTATCACTTCGAACTTGATAATGGCGTCATGACGACCCCGAAACGTTGTTCAGTTTTATCGTTTATTTTTACTTGTTTATGTATAACCAAACCTCTACTCATAACAAAACTGATTGAAATAATAAACAAATTACAATTTGTCAGCTTTTAGTCTAGTTCGGTTCTCAAATCTGATTGTGTAATTTTTAAAACTGTGACAATTACCAGACATATTTTTGGCGTTCATGCTTTCTATGGTCGCACTGTAAAATTATCGAACAAATTAAGAGAATGGCCCTTATCGTAGATGAGTAAGCCACGCCAACATATCAGCGGTTTCTCGCTTTCTTGACCCTATAGTCTTGTTTTGATGTTTACGCTCATCATTGTCAGAGGTTCTCGTAATCATCAAAACGAGACTATAGGGTCAAGAAAGTGAGAAACCGCTGATATGTTGGCGTGGCGTACTCATCTACGATATGCGCCATTGACAACAACCAACCAGTAAAAATCAGTAAATACCATGACTGTGCGTCTAAAAAGTATGTTTCCCAGATTTAATAATCAGTTTGTTCAATATTATTCCTAAATTTTTACTGATCCCTGCATTTAATGCTTTTGTGAGAGACAAGTGTTCTGAACCCTGATGATTCTCAGCTCACCTCACCTGTAAAATTTATAATTAATAGTAAAGGCGCTGTTACACTAGGCAATATTTCGTGCAACTTGTCTCGAAACAACTAAAAACCGTGTGTTGCGATGCTGCGAGACAAGTTGCCCGGAGGGTGTTACACTGGGCAATGTTTCTTGCAATTTGCCTCGCTCGACGGTGACGAACAGCGGAGAGGACTGGTACGATTACCGAAAGGAGCAATTTCATTGGCTGAAGTCACAAAACGTTGCGACACAAGTTGCAGGAAACATGTTACACTACGCAACGCTTAAAAAATGCGTTGCGGCGTTGCAAGAATCGTTGAGAAAAGTAGAACCGACTTCTACTTCTCGCAACGATTGCGGCAACAAAAAAATCGCGAGAAATGTTTGTTGCGGGGTGTGTTACACTGGGCAATTTTTCATGCAACTTGTGCCGCAACAAAATTGCGACATAAGTTGCACGAAACATTGCCTAGTGTAACAGCGCCTTAAGTAAGTAATAGTCCATTTTACAGTTATGTGCTTGTTGACCTGGCCTTTGAATGGAAGTGAGACTGGAGGTGACCTTGTTGTGATACAGAACTTAGTTCTTTTCATATGTAAATTCAGCTAGTTAGCATGAAAAAAACATTATTAACATATGAAAAGCACTAAGGTCTATATCAAAACAAGGTCACCTCCAGCCTCGCTTCCATTCAAAGGCCAGGTCACCAAGCACACAACTGTAAAATGGTCTATTTATTTAAGGAGGAAATCACATCACCCATGGGTGGTTTTCATGAGGGACCTCCATATAAAAGTTAATTACAACAATAATTGCCAAAAATATTCAGAATACAAGAACTAATTACATTTATAAAAATAGAATTAAGAAGAATTGAAATAAACTAATGAAAACTAAATATAATAATAGACAAAAAAGAAATTAATAATTATTGGTGTGTAATCTATGCCAGGCAACTATCCTTTTTTTACATTGCAAACACAAATATATCGGCATAAAAACCACAGCATTTTTATTTAATTAACTTTTTACATTTAACATACACTCTTATCACTACTTTAACAGTTAAGGAAATAAAAAGGATACAAAGGCAACTATCCTACATCATTGATATTAACCCTGCAGGCTTGTACCTTCATGTGGGAATGTTCCACAAGCTCTTGAAAGCTGATGGAACTCGCAGCTAAACAGTCTCAGGACTCTATAAATAAAGAATAACAAATTTAAAGATAGTATTGCTATTAATTATCACTTTAAAAAATCAAAATAAACTACATTTAATTTATTATTTTTTCCTTGCTCTGATAAAATATTTTTCTTTTTTTATTTACCACCTCATGTACTCTACAAAACAGCACTTGGTAGTTAACCCTATTCAGACTGGGGGGGGGGGGTTTCGAACCCCCCCTCCAGTAAAATTGTGATAACTCTTACACCGAAATAGCTATGAGGCTGAAATTTTCTGACTTTTCCTAGAAGTTATCTAGGGACAGTTTGGTATCCATAACATGTCAGTGTGATTAACCATGTTGCCATGGCAACCGGTTTTTGACACATAGGTTTTTAAAATATTAAAATATGATGAATTTTTTATTTTAAGATCTTGTTCTTTGACTTTTAGTGCATTTTCTTGTTAGAATAGTTTTTTCTTGGGACTAGTTCTTGAAAGACATCAAAAATTTTTAACATCAAATATTTGGGGGGGTGGGGTAGGTAAATGTTTGCTCTCATTTACTTATAGACAAACATTTTGTACTATTTATTAAATAACACTTCTAAGTTCATTGTTTGGATAATAGACATTAGTTTGATACATGTTTTGATACGTGTTTTTTATGATCCTTTTCTCTTTTAGATATTTTTTTAAATTTTAATTTAAACAAAAAAAAAAGAATATCCAAGATGGCGGATCCAAGATGGCGGATCCAAGATAGCGGACAATAATTTCAAAATTATAGTTTTAACGCTTTTTATTGCTTTTTCTCGCTTTACAAGTGTGTCCCTGTTTGTATTTATTATGTTTTAATATTAAAGAGATGATTTTACAGGTATATTTGATATTTTAAGTATCTGGATGGAAAAATATCAAAGAAACATCGGAAAAACAAAAATGACATTATTGTGATGTCATGATTGGGTGTGGCAGGTCAAAACTGGGTGTGAGGTTTCCTTGTATGGAGGTGAACATTGTGTGAAAATTTCATGGTCCTAGCCTTACTGGTTCCAGAGATATAGAGGGGGGGTCCGAGGAGCCCCCCCAGTCACAGATTGCCAAAAAAAAAAGCCCAGTCTGAATAGGGTTAAAGCTGATTTAAATGTTATAGCTAGCTTTTGTGAAATTCAATTCTATGTTTATTATTTAATATACAGTCACTGTCACTCCCACCATAATTGTTTAATTTTTGGTATCCATACAATTCTTTCAGTACAGCAATAATATTGGAAGTATACACTAAGATGCTACACGTTGCTTAAGGAAGAATTGCTGAATATTCCAAATACCATTCCAAATGCCATTCCCAATGCAATTATCAGACTTGAGCACTAGAATGCAATCGCCTAATCCACAGAAACTTTGATGATGTTATGATGTCATTTGACATGATGGGATTGAAATGCGGACAAAGAAGAAAGCACTTTCATGTGTTTTGTCTTGTTTTCCTGTGCAATAGTGTTTTGTTGCATTCCTTTTTACCATTCTTCAAAAATAACTAACATTGAGAAGCAAGTTAAGCGAAGCGAAGCAGTCGAATCGAAATGTTTGTCCGCATTTCGATCCCATGATGCTTTGTGATAGTCTATTTTTATCATTCGGGAAAAATGCTATTTGTTAAACTTTGGCATACATAAGTTCATAGAGTCATGTACCTTTCAGGCTTCATGTTCTCTATCAAGAAAGCAGACACATCATCGTTGCGCCTCATTAAGGACAACTCAACAGGAAGGCTTCTGCGATTCTGATTAGCAGGATGTGGATTTTTTGTGATGTATAACTGTCCTGGGTAGTGACACAAAATGGATTGAGCAACAGTTGTGTAGTTTAACTCTGCCGCCAAATGAAGTGGTGTCTTCCACGATAGTTCATCTTTGTCCTTAAAGTACTTGTATTTCTTGGCACTGTCTTTACTGAGGATTATTGTAACAAGACGATTTATCTTGAAACACAATAAACAATATAGTCTAAATTATAATCACTAAATTAAACACATCAGTCAATTATTTTTACTGTTGCCTGGTTAGCTTGACAGGGTGGTGCCAATCTGTAAATAAAGGGGGAAGGGTGGGGTAGGATAGGGGAGTTGGTCAAGAGAGGTACAGTAACAAGACAGTAGTCATAGTATGGCTTGATCCCCATAATATCAAAAGTAAAATAACATTCTGTTATACAAAAAAAAAGAAAAATACAGTGAAATGGAGCCAAATTTAGGCATTCCTGCCCCAATCAATGTCCCCATCCCCACTATTGAAAAATACCATGAAATTCGGAGGAATCTTGTGTTTCATGCCTTGACACTAGTTTATAAAAAAGACTAGCTGTTTGAAGTTGTCACTCAAATTGATTTACAGAGTATTACTACTCCCCCCTGGATGGAATGCCAGTCCATTGCAAGGGTACCTCCCCCCAGCATTATGTTGCCGATACCCATTGATTCATACAACTGGGTGGAGAGAGACAACATGGAAAAGTTTCTTGTCTAAGGAAACAACACAATGACAGAGATCATGCTCAAAACCAGTTGACCTTCGGGTTGAAAGTCCAATAGTAATTATACAGTTTGTTAATAAAATTGGCATTTTACCACGCCCACAAAGTATTTCTGCATCAATAAACCTGGGATCAATTCAATAAAACTTAAAATTATAAGTGGAATTCACAAGTGTTGCCAATGTTTCAGAGGTTGAAATCAATAGCTACACTTGTAAATTACACTCGTATTTTTTTTTTAATTGACCCCTGTACTAAGCAACCAACCTGCATTGAGCAGCCACTTTCCAAGGTTCCGAGGCTAGGGTGGCCGCTTAATACAGGTTTGACTATACAGTACTGAGTCACATGCATTGCAGCATTACACTCACGTAACACACATGCAGTAGACTTAGTTTACATGCATTTTACACGCATTTGATGCGCATGTAACAAGCAGTTACACGCAATTGCGTGTAACAAATTACACACAACTGCGTGTGTAACAAATTACACGCAGCAGAAATGAAATTTTGTGTAATATTACATGAAATCCTTCATTTACACAATTAAGTCATGTAAAAGTGCATGTAATGAACGCAAAACATTTGCCGTACATGTATCATTCGAGGACTTCGTGCCGACTCTGTTTCAGCCGTTTGTACTCTGAACACTTTTTAATTTGCTTTTATTAGTGCTTCCTGTCATGAATGTTTCTGTACTTAATTTATAGACAAATACCCATAACTTTCGTCCATCCTTTGTATCATTTACAGCATAATTCGGAAGAAATTCATTTTAGTTTGACCTTTATAAGAATTATTTTCTGAAGTATTCTTATTGTTCATTGATACTCAAGTCCATAATACACAATCTTGGAAAGTCTGCTAATTGTGCAGTGTTGGAGTTTCACTTCCTTTCATTGTGTATAGGTCGCTTTTCAAATGTTTGTCAAACTACATGTACATGCGTTAGAATAACAAAATATGCGCATTTGGAAAACAAAAGAAATACATGCATAGACAATGTAACTGGGCTTTTCTATTACACGTGCATGCGTATGCACACGTTAAATGCGTGTAAAATGCGTGTACTATATGGACTTTACACGCATTTTACAGGCGTGTAGGTGCTACCAAGGAATGGGGGAAGGGCAGTGAGGCATAAATTTGGCTCCATTCCACAGTTTGGTGGTTTTCATAGCAACATAGACACTGATACCCGAGACTCAATTAATCTTGGATTTTCACAACACTTTTCACTTGCAGGCCATTTCTTGAGAAGCACAAGGAGAGGGTCATCACAAATTCTCCTGCCACCATCTTCATATCTTTCAGTCAGTAGTTCAACTTTGACTTCATCAGCTGCACTGCTCCAAGAAATATCCTCTGATGAGCAATACTTGTCTCGAACCTGTATAGAAAGAATTAATACTGGTCTGATTATTATGTATCTTCTCAAAAGATGTACATCTTACAATAACATTGCACATACACATGTATACCATATTTCCTCAAATAATAGCCATCCTTTGATTAATCGCCCCCCTGCTGGAATAATCACCCCCCTTTGATGGAAATACATGTATTTTATATAATCGCCTTCCTCGATTAATCACCCACCATCCCCTCGCATCCTCCGAATAAAGTTAAAAATTCACTTCTTTTATAAAAAACAATTGCTACAATTACAGAAAAGTTCCAAAAGCACAGTTTTCATATAGTTTTCATATAATGACATTAGTGTATTTCTCTATTTCTTGGAGCTCTCCAATTAGCAGGTTAGCACTTCTAGCGAGCAGTAGTTGAAATAATCCCCCCCCCCCTTGATTAAGCACCTCCCCTCAAACAATCGCGCCCTTATGGAGTGAAAAAAATTAATTGCCCCTGGCTATTATGCGGGGAAATACGGTACCAGTATATCATATAGAGAGTGAATGCTGCGGGAAATAGGATAAACAAAAGAACATTTCTTTACCAATTGAAGGTGGTACTGTGTGACAATTTTCTCTTATCTCATACAGCTTTATTGCATGGTAAACACAATGGTGCATAATGACATGCTAGTACTACCAAAATCACTCAACTGTTAGCACACCGGAAAAAACGATTGAAAGCATTGAAGTTTGGGCTTGCTCACGTGACCATTTGGATTGCCTGAATTGGTCATGTGCTATCTACTGTATATCTTTATGTTGGCAGATCAACTTTGCCTGAAATGAATGCTAAAACACGGAGTGAGCCCCAAAGGAAGGCAAACGGGTGCATTTGATTGGTTCATTGGCAAAGGTCTTATTTTAGCACCTTGAGAGATTCCCACAAGTTTGATTTGTAGAGTTTAATGGTGAGAAATTTATTTGGAGTGCTGGTGAGAAAGGATTTTTAATCGAAGAAGATGGATACAGGAGAGAATTTCAGAAAGTTAATTTTATCTATTGATTTTTACTTCAGAATTTGTTTCTTCACTTGTAAATCTGAGTTGCATCGGGCACAATTAGATGATGGCAAAAACTACTCTGCTGGCGAGCTGATAAGTCTTGAGCATTTTCTGTTGTTTACATCTCCAGGGAGCATTATTCGTTACGGTTGACCGGTCATGCATCAACGGTAATAATATTCAAATGTAAACTGACAGTATGTAGAAAATTAATGTAGTAATGACAGTCTAAAATAAAAGGAAACATACAAAAACAAGATGCAATGTCTCGAATATGAACTAAATCTTTGAAAGAAATCATCTTGAAGATTATTTTGAAGACAAAATCATCAACAAAATTTTTGGTAGCCTGCGTAGCAAGCGTTCCCGTACAAACGAATTTTTCCGCATTCTGGCCACGCGAAAATTGGGGCGAGAGCAAAAAATCGGAGGACGGGGGTGGGAGTGGGGAGATGAGGGAATGCTTGCCTGCAAACCCCACGATTTTGAAAAACGCCCACCTATTTGGGTAGTTTCTTGGTGTTGCGGATGGTGTGATCACCAAATGACGTAAAACAAAATATTCAAAAGACACTGAACAATACCCACACCACAACACAAAAGCTAACCAACAATGACTTCCGCAACACCAAGAAACACCCCCTATTTGTCACGGTTGATTTCATTTGCCGATTGACAGCTTGTCAACAAATAAGCCAATTACAGATTACCGGATGTAGAATTTTACTTCCTTCAAAAGATAATTGATCACAAGCCACGCTCAAAATATTTTGCGTTAAAATTTGATAGCTACTTGTCAAACCTGTCACTCAAGGTGACCACACCGCACCAATCAGGAGCCCCCGTTCGTGGACGAACGGCGTTTTTCAAAATCGTGGGGTTTGCAGGCAAGTGTTCCCTCATCTCCCCACTCCCACCCCCGTCCTCCGATTTTTTGCTCTCCGTCCCAATTTTCGCGCGGCCAGAATGCGGAAAAATTCATTCGTACGGGAACGCTTGCTACGCAGGCTAAATTTTCGGCTATAAGTTTGTCTTACGTACAGTATACTCTTTCAAATCGAGCGAGGAAATTTGATCATAATTCCGTTATGGTCTTTAATCACGCCGATTACAGGTATTTTGCAGTTTACAGGTATGTCTTGCATTTAGCTTGTTTAATTGTTCACAAATCAATCTCCTGTTTGAATAAATAAACAAAAGTTCTCTTTCCCCTTCTACTGCGTGACTGTTTATTACGACCAGATCTGATCAGTTAGAAATAATGTCACGTGACCAATCTGGGTGCTCCAAATGGTCATGTGAGCAAGCCCAAAATTCAAATGCAATTGATTGTTTTTTTTTTCAGGGCGCTATAACAGTTTAGTGATTTTTGGTAGTATTTTTAGCGAAATGGCACTTTTGCTGTGTGAAAATGTACACTAGAAATATGGAATCCCACTTTAAATCTTCTGTTTTTTAAACAAAACTCAATCACAAATGCCAGTGAGTGTACTGAATGTTTCTTTTGCCATCTGTAACACAACAAGCCAGATTTTAAACTGATAGTGTATGCAAATGTTGAAATCTGGTAATTAATCGTCACCAAGAATCGATGATCATTTGACATTCCTTCTAATTTATAACAATCTGAGACTAAAAAGTGCTGTGACATGTGCAGGATGAAAAGAATATTTCCTGGGAATATTCACATAACACCAAGATGGTCAAAGGTGCTTTGATCCATGTAACAAAATTGTTAAACAAAAATTTCATGCCAACAGAGAGCAGTGCATTTTGGCTGAACACGGTGCATTCTGGTTTAAAAATGCAATGCATTCTGGTAAAAAGTGATGAATTCAAGAATTCATCCTAGCTTACATACTTTCTCTAAAATCCAGATTATGTTGCTGCTCGCTCGCTCGCTCGCTCACTCGCTGCGCTTGCTCCGCAGAAATTAGAAGACGACTAAACTAGAATATTTGAGAAATAATTATTAAAGACATGTACACTTTAGTTATAAGTTTTGTTTTTCTGAGTGAAATTTTTGTACCAGGTCACATAAATTGCATCTTCGAATTGCTTTTGTAAACTTAAGCAACGATTTTGGTGTGAATTGGGCATGATTTGTACACAATGGCATAGAGGTTTCGAAGTAACTTATTTTTTTGGAATAGTATTCCACAATTAATCAGAGACAAACCATCTGGAAAGATGTTTACAAAAGCACTTTTACACTGGTGCCTTACTCAATAGTAATGAAATATCATCTCTTTTGACATTTACCAAGCTAGTTTTATAAATTTCCCTTTACTTTTTTCCTAAAATTTACAAGTTTTTTTGTTTATACTGATATAACTTTAGGGGGCACAATATTAGTTTATCTAGACGTGCTCCTCTCCTCTCCTTCCTTATATAATGTGATTTAATTTAATTATTATCATCTGTAAAGGTTTGGAGAAAAATAAATGAATGAATGAATGAACAAAGTAACTGATCAATGGCCAATGTCTGTTTACTGATCAATTGATATATTGATTAAGCTTAATTTTTAATCAATAATAATTTAATGATTAAATTTGATAGACACAAAAAACATTGTCATTGACTTTCATTGATTATTGACTCGTTGATTATTCAAGCCCTGTATATCTATCAGTGTTAAGTCCCGTGGCCTAACAAATTCAAACGGCCTATGGTCAAGTCTATGCTCAAGTCTTTAGTATGTTCTTTAAAATGAGCTCAAGCTTACCTTTCTTCTGAATATTTCATTGAACTCGTCCAAACAATCTTCTAAAGTTCGACTTTCTTCCGCCGGAAGATTCCTCTTCTGTTTTTTTTCCTTCGTCATCGCTTCCATCTTCGCTGTTTTTTGATTCAGCTTCTTTGATGTCGTCCATTGATAAAGAAACATACGAGCCTTTTCCCTCCGGCTTTGCGACCGCCATTTTGGTCAACCGCAATAAATAATGCTCTCCGATGAACCATTTGCTACCTTAAACGCACATCTAAACCACACATCTTGTCGTACATTTTCAAAATGGAGTGAATTGAATTTATTTAGTCACTCCCAGGACACCATGTTAAAGAACATGACTAGCTTGACGGCCTAGCTAGCTCCTTGCTGCAGTTCTCATGTCCAAGGAACACCTTGTTCCCTTTGGCGTCACAGGTTACCAACTTTTGTTCGTGTGACATTCTTCTCGGCCTAGTCTCCCACGCAGCCGTTATTTGTCTCGTCACGCAACGCTCCTCCCCACTAAGTTAGTGGGGAGGAGAGTTGCGTGACGAGACAAATAACGGCTGCGTGGGAGACTATTCTCGGTCGGGAGGTAGAGCGGGATCTGGCAAGACTGGCAAGGGAAGGGGGATGTGATGACCATTGGTGCGAAGCGACGGCAGAAAGCCGTGAAAAGGTAAACAATAAAAGATGCAAAATTCATTTCAAACTTGAGAGAAAATATGAGAGACTCGAGAGGCGTGTAATATGAGAGGGACGAGAGCGCGATAAAAGACTCTAGTAGTACCACAGGTAGCCCAAGCTCAAGTAATGTTTACAGGTAACTGTTGCATAATAGCGAATTTATAAGGGTTTGTATGGGGAAAATTCACTTCCAATTTGAGGGGAAAATTCACTTCCAATTTGAGCGTAAAATTAGGAACGATATTAGAATAAAACTGGCTCACCTGAACTTCTTTGTGTGTTTACTTGTGTCTTGAGTGGTTTGGGGTCGATTCGAAGCGATTCCAGCGAGTTTTAGTTCAAATGTCTCTTCCTCCCTAAAAGAGAGACAAGGTCGTTTCCACTCAAAGCAACCAACGTCATTGTGAAAACTCATAAGCCACAAAACCGTCTAAAATAGACATCATTTGTGTCCAAATTACATAAAAGACACAACGAAAACACAATGTTGAGATAAGTGCTGGGTTCTCACTAAGTTTTGGAGTAGACGGTTGAGATATAATAGTAGGCGGCTTCATTCAGGTTTGTTTAACACATATTAAGCCTTTTCAATGAAAAGTAGGCGGCTCAAAATTTGAAGTAGCCGGCACTTAATGAGAACCCTGTAAGTGAATTTTTATTTCTGCATTACTGCGCCTTTCAATAACATGTGGAATTTGAAATTCAAATTTCCACCAATGGTTGCGTTTTACACTGCCGTCAATCATCTTAGCTTACCTCTCAGGAAACAGATCTTCACTTCAATGAGTTCAAAAGGTCACATCCGTGCATTATGATTAGTAGATTTCGATCCATTTTGTTTGTTTCTTTTTTACATGGTCCGTTGGCTTTCGTATTAATTATGATTGACAGCTGGGAATAATGCAACTGTTGGTGGAGATTTGAATTTTAAATTCTGCATGTTATTGAAAGGCGCAGTAAAGCTTTATTTTAGCATATATAAGACTAAAATAAATTTCCCATACAAAGTCTATAAATCATTTGTTTTGAAAAAGCTTGGGCTGCCTGTGACCTAACCTGAGATTGGGATCAAATAAACAGATATTGGTAGTAGTAATCATAGATTATAGTGACTGGGGGTATATCTAAAACTTAGTCACTAATTTTAACCAGCAGTCATTTGGAGCATGGTGTTAAAGTCAAGGAAATATGGTAATAAATATTGATTTAATGTTTGGAAAAAATAATGACATTTATTTTTTAGTCACAACATTTAATTCTAAATTATGTACAAATACAAGAATAAAGCAAACAAGCTGCACATTAAAGTACTTTCCAGATATACTGACTGTCATTAACTCTAAACTGAAACTGATCGTATTTCACAGTCCACTTTGGCTACAAATATTTGTCTATTCTAACCAATCACAGCTAAAGTCACCAAAACAATATTACAATGTGCATGCAGCCTTCCATGTATCAGAATTAATTATTTCAAAAGATTTATGCTTTAAATAAACTCCAGTTTTGGGGCCATCAATCACTGATCTGGTTGAAACACTTTTCCTGGAGTCTTTGCAGTTATAAACTTCATGTCCTCTTCACTGTAAAAAAAAAAAATGAAAAAAAAAAAGGCACAAAAGAAAAAATGAACTGCATGAGCTCACTAAAGTGCATGTTTATGAATTTTAATGTTTAGGTACAACACATTACTTCAAAATCCAAATTTGTCACCAAAACGTTTCGTTTTCGTTCGAGTTTTTGCTATCTTCTGTTCGTCCAGTTAAGTTTTAACTCTTTAAATTTAAAGTTGGTTTGGCTTTTTGGTGTGTTTACGGTGTGACACAAACGAATTATCTCGCCCAGTAGTCCAAAAACTTTTATAAATTAAAAGTTTACAACAGGTATTAAAACATTAAGGGTCAAAATCTAATGCTCTGATGGTTTAATTTTAATGATAGCATAGGCCGCATATTAAGGTTTCTTTGTAAAATGATATATATGAAATAAATCATATATGAACTGCGGAAATGAAATCAAATAAAGAATGATCCTCGCAGTTGTGAACGCAATTTAAGCAATTGCGAAAAGAAGCCTGAAACGTCGTCAAACATAAAGGATTCGTTCAGTCCTTGTCTCTGTCGCTTGCTGGTTTTTGCGTTCGGTTGTCGATCATCTTGTCGTTCGGTGATTCATGAGTTCAGTTGAACTGTCAAATGTTCCCTGATTTTCTGTGCGTCATTTTGGCTGTCGTTCCGTTCGTTGATTCTCGGCTCTCGATTTTGAGTTGGGCTGTTCGTGTCTTTTACTTTTTACAAAATCATAGTTGGACTTTCTGTTGCATGTTACGGTTTAACACAAACGAATTATTTCGCCCATTGGTCCAAACATTCTAAATTAAAGGTTTGCGACAGGTATTAAAACATTTAGGGTAAAACTCTATTGTTTTAATATAAATGATAGCATTAGCCACATATTAAGGCTTCTTTCTTTGCTACAATTCTTTTTCTTCTAGCACGAGGGATTCGTTCAGTCCTTCTCTCTTTTGCTTGCTGGTTTTTACGTTCGGTTGCCGGTCACCTTGTTGTTCAGCCATTCATGGACTCAGTTGTCCTTTCAATTGTGCTCTGACTTTCTGTGCCTCATTTTGGCTGGCCTTCCATTCGTTCATTCTCGGTTGGCGATTTTTAGTTGGGCTGTTCGTGTCTTTTACTTTTAAAAACAACGGGCAGATATGTGGTGTATGGGGACACATAGTGTACCGGTAGTGTTCCATTTAGTAGCCCTACACAGCCTACACAACCCTACACCGCCATACATGGGCATACATAGCCCTACACAGCTAGCCCTACATAGCACTACATAGCCCTACACAGCCATACATAGGCATATCCCTACACAGCCCTACATAGCCCTAAAAAACCCTACACAGCCATACACAGCCCTACACAGCCTACACAGCCATACATAAGCATACGTACCCTATTTAGCCCTACATAGCCCTACACAGCCACAAGTAGGCATACATAGCCCTACACAGCCTTACATAGCCCTACATAGCCCTTCACAGCCATACACAGCCCTACACAGCCCTATACAGCCATACATAGCATACATAGCCCTACACAGCCCTTCACAGTCATACACAGCCCTACACAGCCATCCATAGGCATACATAGCCCTACACAGCCCTACATAGCCCTACATAGCCTACACAGCCATACACAGCCATACACACACATACTTTATTTAATGTGGATATACTCTTAGCTTAAAAGCTAGTTTACAGGCATTCTACCTAATATAATATAGCACATCTACAAGTTCCTCATTTAAGCTTATAAAAGTTTAATTTCTCAATCTCAAATTCACGCCAAAATGCGTGTTTAGTGCATGACATGAAACTATGAAAGTTTTAAAGCGTTTCTCGTTTTAGTTTTGGCATGAGATTCGATTTTCTATAGGAAACCATAGTTTTTTTACTGAGTCCTTGACATTGTAGTTTTCGCACTTTGTAGACGAACCCCTTACCCCGTCACACCTTGTCACTGGCAGGAGATTACTGTCTATTCCAGATGACAAGGTTGCACTGGAGACAGAGAAGGAGGATGACCATCATGTGTTGACCAGGAGAGAGAGGTATCTTGCTACCCTATTGGGCCACTTCTGGAAGAGATGGAAGAAGGAGTACTTGTTGGAGTTGAGAGAGCATCACAACCTGTCAGTGAGAAAAAGCAATCTGCCGCCTATTTCTCCTGGTGACATTGTAACTGTGATGGATGATACAGGAAAATTGCCACGATCGCAGTGGAAACTTGGAAGGATTGAGGAGGTCATTAAGGGAAAGGATGGTGTTGTTCGAGGAGCCAAAGTCAGAATTAACTCTAGTGGGATGCGAGCCATGTCTGTCAACCGTCCAATCCAGAAGCTGTTTCCTCTTGAAGTAAGACAGTCGGAACAGTCGGAGTCCAATCCTGCGGAGATTGCTACATGTCATGCTGAACCGCAACCGATTGTCAGAGAACGAAGGCCGAGAAGAGCAGCGGCAGTTGCTGGAGAAGAACGAAGGCGATTTCTTGACCAGTGTTCGGACGATGACAGCGTAGTTTAACTTTAAGAGTTTTTTACACTGGTCAAGGGGGGAGTGTGACGTTATTTTTGGTTACCATTTTTGGAACTTGAACTTTAATCGGTCACGTGATATCGAGACATGTGCTAGATTCTTGATTCTGTGAATTCTGATATAGTCTTCGTTGCGAGTTTTGTCTTCGAGTATGAATTGTGAAACCGAATGTATTTCGACCTGATTATTCCTGAATAAATCCTTTAAACACTTTTCTACATATTTCAAAAACCGCGAGATAGATTTTTTTAAACTTTTATGGTCGTTTCGTTATGATATGAACAACATTGTCTCCAAGTTTCATCTTGATTGAAACATTGCAACATGGGCAAATAAATTAATAAAGTTTACCTGAAACGAGATTGAGACTTCGTGCTTCGATTGCACGGTTGAAGGCACACGTCGCAAAGACGCTTTAATTAATTCAGGTGAAGTGTAACGCATTTCTACCAAATGCAAATCGCGTTGACTTCCTTCTTTTCCCTACAATTTAAAATGTCTTTAGTGTCCAGTGCACGCCCTCAAGTAGTTTAAGGCCTGGGTTTAAAGTGTGTTCGGAAAATATGGTTGACACTTAATATCTTCACCAAGAAAACCTAGATCAAAATAAAATTTTCCCTGAATATTAATCTTGATGTTTTCTTTTGCCTTAACGCAGAAGTTTGGTCACGTGACATGTCACGTGATCAAAATTTTAAAATAACGTAAATCGGCGATTTGGTAGCGAATTTTCTTTGTATAGTTAAATAAATTAGCTTTTCCGATGGAGGTATAACATATTTAACCTTCTACGTTTGGAATGATTGTCCTCAAGTCTTTAAATTACAGTTATAAATAATTATAGGTTGAATTTTGGACTGAAAAATGACCTTTGTCCTCATAATTTTTATTTGGAGATTAATGGACACTCATTCCAAACGTGAAGGGCTGGAGATATTTAATCTGCATCAGAAAAGTATTTTTATTTGATGTTTTCTCTTAAACCCGTCACCAATTCGTCAAATATTTGCTATTTTAAGAAAACTGGCCACGTGACATGTCACGTGACCTATGCCAAAGCTTATTATACTTAAAAATGTTAAGGCCGATAATATCTTTCTATGTGCCAAATTTCGATTCAGTTCCACTCCGTTTGTAAACGTTATTACGAATAAATCGTTTTTTCCTGGTCAAAGCCCTTGACCCAGGCCTTAAACTACTTGAGCCAAATGCGAATAAAAAACCTGCTTTCAAATAAACGTCCCACTGACATACGTGGGAATGATAAAAATAACGTGGAACTCAGCCCCTAACGTTACTCCACAAAACATTATGGTCACGCAGAAATGCGTTGCGCTTCACCTGAATTAATCAATTAAAGCGTCTCTGTGCTCCTTCAACCGTGCAATCAAAGCACATAGTCTCAATCGCGTGCTTGGGTGAACTTTATTATTTTATTTGACCACGTTGCAATGTTTCAATCAAGATGAAACTTCCAGACAATGTTGTTCATATTATCAAGAAACGCCCATAAAAGTTTAAAAAAATCTATCTCGCGGTTTTCGAAATATATAGAAAACGCTAAAACTACAATACCAAGGACTCAGTAAAAAAAACTAGGGATTCCTATAGAAAATCGAATCTCCAAAATGAGAAGCGCTTCAAACTTTCATAGTTTCATCTCACACTCTAAACACATTTTGGCGTAAATTTGAGATTGAGAAATTTAACTGTTATATGCTTAATTGAGGAACTTATTGATGTGCTCATACACATGCAAAATCGCAAGTTTGAAATGTTTTTCTGATTTACTGAAAATCGGCTCCACAAAAGTTTCTAATTTTTAGATATTTTGTTTGCCATATGACATAGTTTATGGTAATAGTTTGGATTTTTCTAGATGCCATCGCAATCGTTCGGAATTTAGACTCAAGCGATTTCAATGTTTCTCGTTTATCTCCGTAATTTTAAATCCGATTTACAAAATTGTTTCAATCTTACAAACTTCAAACTTTGTATAATATTATGTGTAACTTTCATACTAGTTCAATGAAGGAAAGTTAGTTAAACGGCCGCTTAAAAATGGTCGGTGCGCTGCATGGAAACTGGAGGGAAACATCCCAAGGTCGTTCGATACCGTTTTCTGGAGACCATACTAACATTTTTCAATCGGCTTTTAAGCGGTCTTCTCCAAGTCAGATCAACGTGAAATTTTCACTACTAACTAGTTTTGAATTGAATTTAAAGTTTGGCAAGATATATTGTCTGGTAAAATCGATATTACCATGACGACGATAAACAAGAAACTTAGAAATCAGTAAAAGTTAAATTTAGCGCGTTGAAGATTTCGCATTGAAAATCCTACATAGACATCTTAAAATATGGTATATGGCATATATATTTTGCAAGAATAAAAAAATTCTGTATGTTTGAATTGAAATAAATCGCAATAATATTTCAAACCTTACCATTTGTGTACTGGTAATAAATTGACCGAGAGATTAACACTGGTTTTGTGAAATTCCTTAATGATAGTGTCAAAAAGTAGATTGATGTTATGTTTGTAAACCTTGAAAGTTTTGTTTACTTTCTCTTTTTCGATCTTGAGAACTACCTGTTTTCCTAACATCGCTTCATGTGCAAGTTTTGGGTAATTTTCGATATCAATCGCTTTTGCAAAAATCTGAGAAACGGCACGATGGATTTTTTTAAAACATTCACTGTGCATGCTTACCGATGTGCAAAATATTATCTGAAAGTTTCATTAACATTGATTCATGGAACACCTTGGTTTAAAGGCATGGAAGCACAAGAGCCGAGTGTTTCTAGAGTGGTATTAAAGTTCTTATTTCTCGTCAATCGTGTTATATTGTGAGATGACAAAATCAGAGGTTTGTCGATTTGCAGTAAGCTTATATTTTTTGTGCTGGCAGTGACTAATATAATGTCGCCAAAATACTTCTATCTTTGCATCTTATAGCAATGTACCTGTTCTATGATTCGGACAGTAACAAACACAAATCGTGGTTGCCTTGCAAAACACGAGGTGTGATTTGCTCCGAGCAGTGGAAGTGTGGTTCTCAATTATCGAAACCATGGTGAAACATGGTACGTAATTCACGCGCATCTATCTCCAATATTGGGAAATGTGTATCTCTGTTCAAGGCTCGTTCCGTAATTTCGGTAGTAACGGGTTTGTTGCCACAACCAAATGAATTGTTTCCACTTGAATGAAACCTTCGATTATTCTGTTTACAATAACAATTCGAGTTATTGAAATTGCACGCTGTTCTGCCTTTTCTCTTAATTATAAGATGAAATTGAAATTATTTTGTAGAAACTTCACAAGTAAACTCGCGTTGATAACTGCTATTGGAATATATTTCAAGTTAGTGTTTTTTTCTATCCTTATATGTATGTTTCACAAATGAATTCGGGCTTGAAATATATTTTGGGGTATTTTGCTATTATATTGACTAAAGATTCTGTGTAATACTTTGTTTTTATGTTCCCTTTATTTACATATATTCTTTAATCTTCACAAGATATTTTTTTCGATAAGTTAATTCTTTTTTATGGTTTGCATAAAATGGCAATTTTAGCTAACATTAGTTAAAGAATCAAAGGGCTCTTAAAGCCATCTCGTTAATGCGAGAGAATGTAAGGTTAATAAAAAACAACAACAACAACAAGAATTGGAAAAGTTGGGTGCCTTTGATAGGTAAATGTAGTAAAGACGTGATAGGTAATATGTGTAAAGCTGCTAAATGGTTTATTGAAGTTGAAAGATTGAAAATACCTGTAGGTCTAATCGAAGAGTTAGACATTGCAGTCATAGAGGACTTAAGGGCTCTATTTCAATAAAAGTCATGAGCAACAAAATAATCACGAGTATGAATGTAAATAATTTTCATGTTAATTTAGCGTATTTGTTCAAAATAGTCTTCATTTTACAGCTGAGGGGAAACTTCAACTTGATTATATTAAGCGAACAAGAAGCTGTACACAGCTTGAACTCGTGGCGCCTTTAACTTATTGCAGCATTGATTCCCAAGTGATTTGAGTGCTTTTACAGAGAAACATAAGCTTGAAATTATGTCTAATCAAAGGCTCCTAAGAGCCAACCCGAGAAGAAAAAATGCTAACGCGTAACGCGTAACGCGTAACGCAATATTGCCGTACGCTTACCTTTTCACACTGACACAGTTCGATATATATTTTTTTAATAAAACGTAAGGATTTTTGACGAACGAAAAATAAAGTACATCACTTTCATAATGTCCAGTTCGAAAAAAGAAAAAAAGAAAAGAAAAAAAAAAGGACTCTCTGGAGAATCGAACTCGAGCCGTCCGGGACTGTACCACAAACTCAATCACTGCGCTGTCCAAGAGCACATACTGCCTACGGCCTAAATTTTATTATTTTAATCTAGATACGCATCAGAACGCATGTTTAGGTTGCAAAATCCTTTTAGATCGATTTTAATGTTGCACTAAAAACTCCAAATGCGAAACATCTGTAATCTTATTGTTGTCTATATTCGTTTACATCAAATTAATTATTGTTATCGTTGGATTCACGTTGAATTCCTGTTACGAAACGTGTTCGTAACAAAGCATTTGCTCACTAAGTTTACAGCTGATGGAAGGAGCGAGTGAGTGAGTGAGAGAGTGAATTTTATTAAACACCCTTGCCGATAGCCTGTTCATCATGCTTTCACGTATACACGGGTTTAAAAGTAAGACCACACTGCATTCACTAGATTCAGTAGCTGACACTTAAACTCGACCCGGAGCTTGATCGCTAAGCGTCCTAAGCAAATGGCAAGTTTAATATACAAAACACAGAACTTGCCAGAGCAAAAATCCCACAGGAATAAGCAGCGAACACAATATTAAACGGCCTATCCATCCATGAACGCCTTGAATTGTCTTGAAAGTGTGCAGTTGTACGCAGTAGTTCTTTATCTTGCTTCTCGAGTACACACACGGAGAGATTTTACGGTATGTATTTCATGGCCGAAAGCCATATAGTCGTCGATATAGACTTAAATATGCGTGCATAAATTTGCATGCGCTAATGTGACACGAAAAAAAGAAAAACAAGAAAAGTCAACGCCGGATTTACAACTCGTGTGCTTCGCCACGAGTAATGAGCCGAGGCCAATTTGGTTGCTACGGGGGGAAATTATGAGGAGGGATGGGGGTGGCAAAACTACTTAGATTCAATCTATCTTTAGAGAGCCCTTTTACTTAGTTAATTTTCTATGTTTTGTATCAGTCACAGTATTTTAGTAGCAATGACTTGTATGGCACTACAATGGCGATTTTCCTATCAATCGAAATTTGGGAAAGATGTTCGAAGGTTAAAAAATATTTACTATCTTTATTTATTGATATTTAAACAAAACTAAAACATATTGCAACGATTTTCATTTGGGATTAAAATTGATTTACTAGCAATGTTTTTAAACAGCCAATTAATATGTGCAGTGTATATGTGGATGTATGAGACAAAACAAGAACTTTGTGCATGTGAATAAGTTCAGTAAAAAGACTTCAGTAAAAAAGGAATGTTTTATCTAAATACTTCACTAAGGTAGACTATTGTAAAAAAGGCAAATGAAAATATTTTACTTGTCGCTTTTTCCGTCAACTAAAAAATTGTGTACCTTCGGGCAGAATGGTGTCTCTTGTGGGAATAGAGCTGGTGATTAGATTTCGTTTCCTTTTATAGCCGAAGCTGTTTTCAAAACATCTCGGCTTAAAGAAGCCTTGGTAAAAACGACAAGCGACGTGGCCCCGAAAATTGCCGACATGAGACGTTCTGAACAGCGAGAAGCGGCTCGATTCCGCTTCAAAAATACGACAAATTACGACAGCGACTTTAGAAGGTTGTGCAATTTACCAATAAAATTAAACATTATTGACCATATCGTTCATATCAACACCCGACGGCCAACGGTCTTTTACATGTAATGATCAATTTGTTATTGAAACGTCTACCAACCTCGTTCCCAAGGCCCCTATCTTCCTCTCTCTTGGATCGGACGTGCAGTTAGAGTACACCCTAGACTCCAGGTATACACATACATATCCGTGACCTTTGATTTTTGATTTTTTGGCGCAAATTGGTTTTAACAAGCTTAATAATTTTCCTTCGAGCATTTTTATTTTAAAAAGAGACTTTTCTTTTTATCGTGATGAAAAATTGCACTTTATCAAATAAAGACAAATAAGTGACTGGTCACGCGTGTGGTTTCCGTTCGAATTACACGCACCGGCTCCCCCGACGGTGTCAATTTGCGCGAGGGCAAAAGTAACGACCCTCCCTTCGGGTGAATGTCATTTTGTCTCTGTGACGCGGTCGCTAAGCTTTAGTATTCGAATTTCGTGGTACAAAAAGATGGCCAGAATCGCTCCAAAACGGAGCCCTTTTAGAGACCGTGAAAGGGAATTTGGAAGCTAGCACGAATCGCACGGGTAGACATTTAACCTGCGGCCTCACTGGTGGCAATTCGGGGAGCTTGAGTTGAATTGTTTAGAATTTATTGGCTTTCGCGTGGCGAGGGTTCGCTCAGAGGTCTCCAGCCTTCCCTTCTTTTATAGTGGATAGTGGGGCGAGTGACAAAAGTTGTAAAAATGCATTTAAACCGGTCAGGATACATCAAGAGACAATAAAGTAAAGGTGAGAAGACTTTGTGTAATGTGTAGTGTGTAATATTTTCGATTTTTCTATCGCTTATCAATTCCGTGACAAATCGTATTATTACCTAGTATATTTCATTACTGTGCACTGGCTTCGAATCTGTAACTTGATGTCACTCTCATCACGATCATCTGCCTGTGGGATCATCCAATTTAAATCTTTGATGTGTGCCACAACGCATCGGATAAATGTTTACGCTTATCCGCGTTTGTAGATCTTTATATATAAGATATAAACATCTAAGAATTTTACGGAGATTTTAAAGAAGAAAAGAACTGATCCATGACCTATGGTCGCTACAATGTCTGTCATTGATCGATCAGAGTCCGTTCACGCATATTCATTGCTATTTTAAGACTTAAATTCAGTCAGGAAGTCAAGACAAAAAAGTGCATATCCTTAGAATTCCTCTATTCCTCAAAGAAAGAATTGAGCAAATATATATTTTTCCAACGTTAATTTCATTTTTGCAGTTTTGAGATTCGCTCATTCCTGTTCTTTTATTATCTTCCGGAAACCGGACATTCCACAAAGATAACAACGTATCGCAAAACATTCATAATCCATCGGACAAAATTATCAACAAAAGCGGCGGCAAAGAAACTTTTGATAACTCAGACGTCAGATGTGGGTGGGCTGAAATATCTGTTTTCCGCTTAGTTGTCAATGCTTGTTAAAGGAAATATTTCACGCAGTTGTTGTATGTTGTTATCGCTATCGATATGAAATGTTTTGGAAAGTGAAGCGGACATTGATTTTTCTTTTGTGGAGAGTTGAAAAAGAAATGGCTGCATAAGTTAATGTTATACATGAATGGGTTATCTGCGAATATATAGTAGTTCTGTCTTTTTTTATTCGAAAGTCGAGAGTTTTCTATTTCCGGTATCATGTGTTTAGTAACTATTAGAGATTAAATGGGTCTGCTTTAAACCTCAAAATATAGTGTTGACAGTGTCTTCTTGACGACCCCCGGGGTCACGACCGCAGTAAAATTTCGTAAAATATTCTATTAAGATCCAAGTCTTATGCGATAGTCATATATTGGAATAGTGGGATCTTGCAATTGTTTTTTAATAGCTCCTCAGAGTTTATTTCGCGTGTAAGTGTAATGTGTTTCTCGGAGTTAGGCAGTATCTCCATTGTCAGAAGTATAGCATCATTACATACGGTTTTAAATATTTGAATCTCCAGCATGATAGCTGTACACTTTAATCAAGTTTCCCGGAAAGTGACATCATGAAACTTAGCGCCCCAATTTCTCAAATTATAACATTTGTACTAAAGTAATCAAACATGCGGGATTCCTGACCGCAGTATTTTTCAAAACCTTTTTCTGATCTGCCGGAGATACAGGCAAGGTTGTCCGTTGTTGCATTATTATGCAGTATTACTTTATTTTGTATTAAATTTTCCACCGCAGAAATATACTCGCGCAGAAAAAATTACTTGTTTTAATGATGTATATCGGCTTAACAAGAACTTTTCAACAGTGAATATATTGCTATCATAACTCCGAGGCGACCGGCACAACAGTCATCTGTATTCCCGATTCAACTCCACACACGTCCTCAAAAGAACCAGAGACTGTTATCATAATACTGATACATTTTTACAACAACGTACAATAATTCACTCACTAGTTTTCTGGTTGTTTATGTTCATATTGGCGCCAGAACAGCAACCATATAACTAGGAGAACTATAAAAACCTCCGGTCAGGAAGTGAAATTATTTAATACCGATGCCTTGGATTTTATTTATACTTGACCAGAAATCCGCAAACATTTCCTCCCAGCAGAAATTTAAGCTGTCCCGACCGCGCACAAAAATTTCCTCCCGCAAAACAAATTCAGTCAAAATTTCCTTGTGCACGGTAGCTAAACCAATAAAACTATGACGTCTTTCCCATACTATTGCATACAAACGCAAAGTTCATGCTATTTTGCTCTGCCATATCGCTCATATTAAAACACAAACTTTCCCATCCAATAACGTCTCCATTCGTAAAAATAGACCGTGAAATTCTCAAACTACGTTTCCCAAGAAAACGTATTTGACCTATTTTTACCATTCTCGAAAGCAGCTTGAATGGCTTTACGACAAATGATTGAAAATTTGATATATTGATACGTAACGTGAGATATCGAAACTAAGAACTTTAATATCTTTGCGGTGACGTAATGTGAAATATGACAAGTTCATCACAAGTTCTGACATCCCAATACCCTAGGGAAATTAACAATAGGACCGGGGGTGTTCCTCAAATATTTTAGTGACGGTATGTGACGCCCTTCTTGAAATCCTAACCGCTTTAACCAACCATATCCTCAATGCCCTAATATAGCTTCTATGAAGAAGAAAGAAGAAACTCCCCCCCCCCCGGAAAAAAGTCCACAAAAATTTGTTAACAGCTTTTGCCCCTTTTTTTCGTGGTAATTTCGAAATCTCGCTTAATGCGCATGCGCATTAACGAGATAAAAAATACCGTGAAGAATTTGTTTCCATGACAACCAACACAGAGACAAATATATTTTATATCCGTTCTTTTACAGTTTTTTTTATTAATTTTTATTACTATTATTAAGCTTTACACAAAAATCAAATACTAATTAGATACGTACTGGATACATACTTGAGACATATATACAAAGTAAAAAAAATGCTGTGCTAAGTTTAGTCAATAGCTGGGATAAAGTTATTTGAAATGAAAGGTTTCCATTTTTCATTGAAAATATTTTTAGTTTTGTTTCTTACAGCTATATATCTTTCAACCATGGTGTTGTCATGAAATTGTAATTTGAAAACCTGAAAAGTTAGAGGTTCTTCTGTTAAACTACATTTGTAAATAAAATATTTTGCTATCAGCAGTGCAACGCTTAGCACTTGTTGGTTGTTGAGCGGATGGATAGGTCCATATAGAAGGGAAACTTGTGACAGGTGTATATTTTCCATCGTATTTTGTAACCACCATAAGTGGAAGTTTTTCCAGAAGGAAACGACTAGGGGGCATTTTACAAACATGTGCACAATTGTATGTCTTTCATTTTTACAAAGATAACAAGAATCATCTGATACTAAGTTGGCTTTCTTTAGCTTGTCTTTAGTATAAAGTATGTTGTGATTTATCTTGAATTGGAACATTGCTAGTTTTACGTTCTTTGTGACACTAAATGGCCAGTTATATATAACCGACACTTCAGACTGGTCTATTCCATAGCCAATAATTCGATTTTCAGTGTTTGGTGGTTGAAGCTTACTTTTAACAATGAATTCTGTGTAATACACATGTTTACTGTTGTTGACATCCATGGTACAGAATTTAATTTATTTAGCAGACACCTAAAGGGTTGTGCCTAAAATGGGACTGGGACATGGGGATGGGGACATTGGGACGCTTGTACAGGGACTTGGGACTCGGGACTCGGAGACGCGAGATGAGAGACTCGGGGACGTGATGTACGGGACGCGGGGACGCGAACAAGAATTGTGCCAGTTCCTGCAAAAATCAGAGGTTAATGCCAACCGTCACCGCTGGTCACATTTTTCATGAACATGTTTATTAAGTATCTTCCATTTTTGACCGCACCCCACCTTTCCCTGCTTGTGGCCCTCTAAGGTTCCAGCGAAAATACTTTTTAGCGACGAATGGTAGTAGTATCCGCTCTCTCCTAGATTTTAAACTTGCTTTGTTCTTTTAGCTTCTCTTGCAACATCCTATTAAATTGTATCTTTAGTTAAATAAAAGAAGCTTTGTATTTAGTGCTTTGTTTGTGTAAAAGTCTGAGAATTCTGGAGAGATTCGCCAGTAAACATAACCGCCCACAGTAAACTGTTCGGCGAGCCTTGAACTAAGAAAGCGAAATATAAATATAAACATTATTGCTAGAGTTACATGGTGAAAAGCAATTAAAATCCGTGTAAGCCACAATAAAGCTTCATTTCGGCGATTTAATTAAAATGAGCAGTATATACTTGAATGACATGTGTTCGCCCGAACTAAACGGAATGTCTGGGGAAATTATTTATTGTTCAGGAACATTTAGAACAGCATTACAGTAATCTCAAGAGCACAGCGTACAGCAAACTGAAGAGTTGTTATACATTTCTAATCCCAATTATTTCTTAGACAAAGCTCATCTAAATGCGAACGCCGGGGATCAGAATACTTTGTGTCTAAAATGTATCGACATTCTTCTCGCGTGGATCGTGGAGCGTGGAGACGGTTGCTCGAAGGTCACCAAATGGCTCGCTGTTCGCGTGTTTCACGTAATCCTCGAGTCGTGTTTAGTTAGGTATTACATGTAGTTTACTCGCAAGGACCAATGAAACAACCTTTCTTTAAGTATTCTGTATTTTGACCAATGGTAAGGTACAACATATCACTCTATCCCATTTTCTTCTCGCGACACGCGGGAGAATTCAAACCGTCTTCTGCCTTTTTTTGTTGGTTAATCGACAACTAATCAAATTTTCCTAAGGAAGGTATCCTTTTAAACCTCGCTCCCGCGTTTATACATGTACACATGTTCATGAAGAAAGCAACGATTCGCATTTACCTCCAACTTTTGCAGAAACGAAAAGAATTATTGTTCGCGTCCCCGTATGCCATACTTCACATCCCTGCCTCCCTCATCTCGCGTCCCCGAGTTCCAAGTCCCTGCACATGCGCCCAATGTCCACGTCCCATGTCCCAGTCCCCATGTCTCAGTCCCATTTTTAGGCACAGCCAATATAAAGTCAGCAGATGAAATTATGGAAATTAATATAGTTAAGAGTTTGTTCATAGAGGCTTGGTTCATAAAATTTGTGACAGATTCACTTTTTAAAAGAAATATTATTTGTTGCAGGATTTCAAACAAACATTAGGCAATCGAATGAACAAAAACCTGCGTGTGAGAAGTCTTCAGCGTGGGGTGGGTAGTATGGACTACATTCATGGGTTACTCGTTATGGAAGACAATGGCAGCGATGATGATGACAGTGTTGATCAGGATACCCAGGTTGCCCCTGAAACTGATCCACCAAACATTAGGAGGAGCAGCCCCATCCCCCAGTTCCCGAGTGTCACTCCAATTCTGAAACACCAGTTTCATGGTGCAAGTGTAATGTTTGTGTAATTATGCCATAGGAAATAGAAAATAAATGCTGTGGCCGGAGAAGATGCGTAACAAGTTTTACTAGATTTAAAAATTGTGTTTTATAGATCCGGATGCAGTGTTCTCACCAGGATTTTGCCTTGGGGAGTCACAGGGCCCCGTCTGCTGAAAAATAGGGGCCCAGTAAGAATGTTAGAGGGACAGTCACTCCAAAAGGTCTGTTACATGAAGTACCTACCTGATCCAACATGGCAGACTAGATGTTTACGATTTGATAGCGATGCTTACGCAAACCTTCACAACGTACGTGTGACCAACGAGTGTAAAGGCAATAAAATTAAAGGCTATAATTTTTTGATAAATGTTTTTATTCATTTGAACAAGCAAAATGCTGGGGTGTTCGATTGATCATTAAACTACTCATTCTGCTGGAATGATTAATTTTCACCATGGTGAGGTTGCAATTGGGGAAAATGCTAATTTTCAGTCAAAGTGGTATACAGAGAAAGTGTTTTCAAATACTTATACTTAAATCTATAGTAACACCGAGAGGATAGAAATAAATAAAGACAATGAACAGTAGAAACCACAACTACAAACCAATGAGGTGCCGGATCTGTGACAAAGATCTGGATCAGTAGAAAAACTTGAATAAATGTAAAATAACACGGCAAACTGATCCGTACGGCCGAGAAAAGATTGACTCAAGAAAAATAAAGTAAAATAAAAGATATATATTTTGTGCCCGATATTTCGGTTTGAAACACAAACCTTCGACGGGGGCTAAAATAAAAATGAGTATATACGTTAATATCGTTACAATTTTAAAAGTTTAAAATATGGAACCAAGAAACATGATAGGTTACTACATTGACAGGTAAATAAAAAAAGCGTCCTATGATAAACTGACAAATATAATAGTTGACTAAATGATGACAGGCAGTTTTGTAAAGATAACATAATTAGTGCAGTTCATCGCGTTTATTAATACCCGAAGGTTCTAGTGTTTTTGCTTTGTCGATGAGATGAGCTTCACGCGCCTTTCTGACAGAGTCTCTTATGTTTTTCATGAGCTCGATGGGAATGAGTATGATATCATTGAGTGAGTGGCCTGGCTGGTTGAAGTGTTGTGAGATTGGAGTAGGCGTCTGTAGTAAATGAGGTTTAGTCACTGAGCGGCGATGTTCTCCAAAGCGTTCGTTGAGTCTGCGTTTAGTCTCACCGATGTATTGTTTTTGACATTTTCTACATTCGATCATATAAATAAGGTTTCTAGAGTTGCAGGTAATGCGTTCCTTGATATGTCTTTCTTCACTAGTTGCGGAAAATGTATATTTATCTTGGTTTTCTTTTAAGAAAGGGCAGGTTAGACAGCGCGGATGATTGCATCTGTGGATACCCGGAGAAGGTGGTATTCTATGGTCATCAGGGTCAGAGTTGTCAGGTAGCTTTGTTTTCACTAGAAGATCACGAAGACTTGCGTTTCTTCTGTATGCTAGGACAGGAGGATTAGGAAACGTTTCTTTACAGCGGGTAGAGGAGTTGAGAATGTTAAGATGTTTTTTCACAATTTTCGAGGTGTTGGGAAGAGCTGGATTGAAGGTAATAACAAAAGGTGTACGATCAGTTGTTTTGTTTTGCTGTTTAGGTTTGAGGGTATCACAACGGGGTATAGATCGCACGCGGTTGACTTCATGTTTAAGGAAGTTTCGATTGTAACCTCGCTTTGTCAAGTGGTCGATAAGTTCATTAGAGCGCTTGTCAAAATAAGTGTCAGTAGAACAAATGCGTCGTAATCGTAAGGCGAGACTGAAAGGAATAGCACGCTTCGTGTGCTCCGGGTGACTGGAAGATCTGAGGAGATATTGATGTTTGTCCGTGGGCTTAGCATGCAGGTCCGTCTGGATGTGATTGTCGATTAACTGGACTTGTACGTCAAGAAACGGGAGTAGCTGGATAGAAGACTTGGAATATTCGTGTGTGAATTTGATGGTGGGGTGAAGAGAATTGAGATATTTAATAAAGGTTTCTAGACATAAGAGACTCTGTCAGAAAGGCGCGTGAAGCTCATCTCATCGACAAAGCAAAAACACTAGAACCTTCGGGTATTAATAAACGCGATGAACTGCACTAATTATGTTATCTTTACAAAACTGCCTGTCATCATTTAGTCAACTATTATATTTGTCAGTTTATCATAGGACGCTTTTTTATTTACCTGTCAATGTAGTAACCTATCATGTTTCTTGGTTCCATATTTTAAACTTTTAAAATTGTAACGATATTAACGTATATACTCATTTTTATTTTAGCCCCCGTCGAAGGTTTGTGTTTCAAACCGAAATATCGGGCACAAAATATATATCTTTTATTTTACTTTATTTTTCTTGAGTCAATCTTTTCTCGGCCGTACGGATCAGTTTGCCGTGTTATTTTACATTTATAGAAATAAATACTAATGCAAAGGTTTTGTTTCCTAAGAATTTATTTCATACATTACGCATGCAAACCAGCCCAAACGTACTACTTTAACAATCCACGGTATCAAAACAAAACCAATCAAAGTAATCAAACTCTTATTAACCATTAATGCACCTATTCATTGTTTTGAACAGGTTATTATTTGTAATAATCCGTATAAATGTTCACTGAAATGGAACAACAGGTCATTATTGTGGTCATTGAGGTGGAACAGGAGGTTATTATTTAAAATAATAACCTCCTGTTCCACCCCACTGACCACAACAATGACCTACTATCTTCATCCATAAATATGCCGCAGAATTCCGGCGGGCGTGGATTACGTAACCCGGCTCGTGAATGGCTAGCTACGTTATATATGCTTAGTTCCCACGTGCAATATCTCTTGATATAAAGATCCCGCTGCTTAGATGCGTGGCATTTCGAAAGAGATATCCAAGCCGGTAAGGTTTAAGGAATTTTCGGTTTTCTTAACTTCGCGTCGCCGAAGCCCAACCGCGTGTCTCGTGTTTGTGAGCTTACTTTCTCAAGCCAACGCAGATTGGATGACATCATGGCTGTGCCTCAAGAACCGGCTGCTGATCAGTTACGAGCCTTGGCTAATATCGCTCCACCACCACCAGTTCCTGCCGTTGACCCAGCTCCGCCAGCCGCAATGCCACAGCCCGCGGAAGGAGCGGAAGCGAATCAGCAAGTACAGTTAAACGAGGTATTTGCAAAGTGTTTTCTCTTTCGCTCGATTCACACTCGGTTCATGCGTCTAGCTTTGTTTATTTAGCGTCGGTTATTTGGTTACACCTTCGCACGTCGGTATCTAGCATCAATTATATACGCCGAGTGTCGGTTCTGTTGCTATTTTCGCCCGTATGTCTAGCCCAAATTTATAGCGCCGTGTGTCGGCTTTATCGGTGCGTTCGCCTGTGTTTCAAGCGTTTTAACGGTTGCTTGTGTGTCAAGCGTAAATTACTTGGTGGACGCCGTGTGTCGGCTTTAGCTAAAACGGTCGCTTGTGTGTCAAGCGTTTATTGTTTGGTAAACGCCGTGTGTCGGCTCTCGCTAAACAGTTGCTTGTGTGTCAAGCGTAAATTATTTGGCAGACGCCGTGTGTCGGCTTTAGCTAAAACGGTCGCTTGTGTGTCAAGCGTGGATCATTTGGCAGACGCCGTGTGTCGGCTTTAGCTAAAACAGTCGCTTGTGTGTCAAGCGTAAATTATTTGGTAGACGCCGTGTGTCGGCTTTAGCTAAAACAGTCGCTTGTGTGTCAAGCGTAAAATATTTGGCAGACGCCGTGTGTCGGCTGTAGCTAAAACGGTTGCTTGTGTGTCAAGCGTAAATTTTCGGTAGACGCCGTGTGTCGGCTTTAGCAAAACAGTCGCTTGTGTGTCAAGTGTAAATCGTTTGGTAGACGCCGTGTGTCGGCTTTAGCTAAAACAGTCCCTTGTGTGTCAAGCGTAATTTATTTGATAGACACCGTGTGTCGGCTTTAGCGAAACAGTCGCTTGTGTGTCAAGCGTAAATTATTTGGCTGACGCCGTGTGTCGGCTGTAGCTAAAACGGTTGCTTGTGTGTCAAGCGTAAATTATTTGGTAAACGCCGTGTGTCGGCTTTAGCAAAACAATCGCTTGTGTATCAAATGTAAATTATTTGGTAAACGCCCCGTGTCGGCGTCGGCTTAAACAGTCGCTTGTGTGTCAAGCGTATAGATTATTTCGTAGACACAGTGTGTCGACTTTAGCTAAAACAGTCGCTTGCGTGTCAAGCGTAAATTCTCATACGCCGTGTGTCAGTTGTATGCGTTCGCTTGTGTGTCAAGCGTTAACTATTTTATAGACGCCTTGTCTCGGCTTCAGTTAAGTCGGTCGCTTGTGTGTCAAGCGAAAATTCTCAGACGCCGTGTGTCGGTCAGTCGCTTTACGTTCCCTTGCGTGTCAAGCGTTTATTATTTGGCCTTGCCGTGTGTCAGCTTTGACTTACACGTTCGCTCCAGGTTTGTGGTCCGATACGATTTGACTTTCATTTTGGTCGTAAACATTAAATGAAATGAAACACTGATTTATTACTGCTTGTACTCTATAGAAGAGTCAGAAAATAAAGAGAAAAGCGAAGATTGATTTTGAACTTAAAATTACATAACCGTTAACAAGCACACACAGCAAAACGTTTTAGTGTTGAGCGGTTGAGTTGAGTTGCTGTTGTTTTATATTTTTTATTCAGCGGGAATTATTTCACCGGCTCTGTTGGAAACCGCAAAATGTTCGTAAGAACCGCTGGGAAAGAAAAATGTAATGTTCCTTTTTTTGGTTGAATAAAAAGTGTTCTTCAGTGTTATGGATACAGTGATTGTGTTATATGTATACGATTACAAAACATAAAACCCCATTTATTCAGATTTCCCACCTGTTTCGTTTATTTCGAATTTTTCAGTGCCGCTCATTTTACATATATTTCCGGATAGCCATACCATCAGTTTTTTCTGTTATGTCATCGCTTACCTTACGCCCTCTCCGCTAACCTGACCGCGACCAGAAGGGTAATCTTAGTTACGCCCTATGATCTGTTTACGACGGATCCCTGGTCCGGTTCGGCTAGTGGGGTTTTTTCCCTTTTGTTTTTTATCCGTTCTGTCATAGGACTAGTTTCCTTCAATCGTCATACGGATGTTCCCTATCTTTTCGTAGGAGTTTTCAAGATTCTGCCATTCCCACCTTAAGCTGCGTCCAAAATCTGTTTTATGGTGGGACAAGGAAACCAACCCCACTAGCTGGGCCGGGCCTCTCCCGTCGTTAGAAATCGTTGCTGAAGGCCGAGCTTGACACCCAGCCTTGTTTGTGACTGGCAACCTTACCTCGTGTCTAGACCAATGGAATCTATTCTCTATTGGCTACAATAAAAGAGAGTTCGTGCTGGCAATAATAAGAGACTGTGTGGATATTTTTTTATTTTTTCACCCCCTTTTCTGGTACGTTTCAAGGCAAAACTTACTGCAGCGACATGCCTCCTAGTATGTGCTTTCTAACTCGTCAACTTGCTTTCCTTCCACCGTCTCGACGCCCTTCGCAGGACCAAGAGCGATAAGCCTTACCAGAAACAAAAATCCAGCCTTCAACACGAACTCGAGCGTTTCCTTTGCTCCCTGCCTTCTCATAAAGCGCTTATTTCCGCCACACCCCAAGATATAACAAGGTTTCTAATTTGGAAAGATCAGGGTGGAAAAACAAAAGTTCACCTTCCCCAATGCAGGCATTTTGGGAGTTCCCAACAAGGCTCGGTGTCCGTTTCCTACGAGGCGGGCGGCCGCAACTGTTGACAATCTCATTGGGAAGCTACGCTCCATCTTCATTGAACCGGGACGGGGCGATGTTTAGAATGATATTCTCGGCGTGGGGAACCCAGCAGCTCATTATTCCGTGAAACAGTACTTCGCGTTAGTACGCGAGGAACAAGCAAAGGCCCGAGTCCGTCCAAAACAGGCCATTCCTATTTTCTTTGGAAAAATGACTAAACTGTGTTCACATCTTAGAGATCTAGTTTTTTCTAAAAACACATCCCCTGTTCAACGCTATCTCTATGCGAGAGATTTAGCCTTTTTCTGTCTTGATTTTAATGCAGGGGATCAAGGCCCAGATCTGGGCAGGGTTTTTTACGAAAGAAATCGCCGCCCTCCCAAACGGGGATGGGTTTCTATTCCGCCACACTTTCGGCAAAACCTTAAGGGGGGAGGGGAGGGAAATGCAACACATTCATGATAAAGAAGTGCCCGGACCTCAATGCAAGACCTGTCCTGTAGCCAACTTGAACCTGTACGTTAGATTATGCGATCTTATGTCCGTTAACCTAACGGGCGGCTATCCGTTTAGAGTATTTAACTGCAAAAACGAAATTTCGGAACATCCCTTTGTAGGTTCTGCCATAGCTAACAGGCTATCTTTACACCTCCGTTCCGCGGGGATCTATAACGGGGAGACTATGCAAACTTTTAGGAGCGGGTGTTCCATTACTCTTTCTTTGCTTGGTGTTCCCTTCGAGGATATCGCCAGGCATGTTGAGTGGTCGTCTGCGGTCACGGCTGAATATTACTCGCAGACTGGCAAGGTGATAAATTCAGATGCAGTGGCGTCTTCATTAGCACTGAGCACAGCCCCCAATCCAGAAGGAGGAGCCCCGCTCGCCTCTGTGCTTACCCAGACCTTCTCTGAGAAGAATGAAATGACGGCCCTCTCCTTAGCCTTTCCTTAGAAACAAGAAATGCGACTAAAGTTCTCTCGTCTGATTAATGAGTGCCATCATGTTAAGTCAAGAATTCCAAACGTTGTGGCCTTAGCCCTTTACCAGTGGGAAAGTCGACTAAAGTTCTCTCGTCTGATTAATGAGTGCCATCATGTTAAGTCAAGAATTCCAAACGTTGTGGCCTTAGCCCTTTACCAGTGGGAAAGTCGAATAAAAATAACATCTTGGGAAAATAAACTATTTTTCTTCGAGTGTTTAGGTCTGAGGGGTTTCTGAGTTTTGGGGAGAAGGTGTCCCCCGTGGGTACTCTTTACTGTGGTTGTGGGGTCTCTATAGCTTATAGACTGAAGTAGCAAGATGCGCGAGCAGCGGAAGGCCACAATCTTTTCCCATAACTTAACCACGCCAGACAATGAGCGGCATAAGTAATGAATGAAGATGGTTCACTATCTTCATCCATAAATATGCCGCAGAATTCCGGCGGGCGTGGATTACGTAACCCGGCTCGTGAATGGCTAGCTACGTTATATATGCTTAGTTCCCACGTGCAATATCTCTTGATATAAAGATCCCGCTGCTTAGATGCGTGGCATTTCGAAAGAGATATCCAAGCCGGTAAGGTTTAAGGAATTTTCGGCCCTCCCACCTCCCCTTCGGCGACATTTAGCACAGCTAGCGCCTTCGCACCCAGCTGCTCATTGCCTCGGCCACAATCTTTTCCCATAACTTAACCACGCCAGACAATGAGCGGCATAAGTAATGAATGAAGATGGTTCACTGTTCCACCTTAAGGCCTATTTACACGCTGTGATTTGTCGTGCCGATTTGTCGGCCCCGAGAAATCGTGAAGCAAATCGACAAATCGGCCCGACAAATCGCAGCGTGTAAATAGGTCTTTAGTGATTTTCTAGAATCTTAATTTAAAATATCAGCATATTTTATTAAAAATTCCAACATGGATAGCACTCACAAAACCCCGGACAAACGCTTGATGTACGTGTCAACAAAATGAACTATTCAAAGTCATTTGAATATACTTTATTATGCATGCAAGCCAGTAGTCTCGTGCAAATGGATATGGAATCCCCTCGGGGCGCTCTCGTTGGTGTAAGGGGTATATATTAACCGCTCCCTGCTTAATTTGGCATCTTTTGGCGGAAAACCACGCAGTGGAAAGCTCGCTTTTGTTGTTTGCACCAACTCCGAACACAGATCACAACCGACCAAGAAATCGCGGTTCCGCTACCAGGCAATTTGCTCAGGCCATTCCAAGAGAACAACGAACCGGCTCCGGCCCAGCAAGGCGCTGTCGAGGTTTGTTGTTTTTCTCTTGGTGTTATTTAGCGTATTTCAATTCTTCGAGCACATTTGTTGGCATTTCGTCCGTCGCCCTTCGCGTCTTGAGGCAAGTTTTCTCCTCAAAGCTTTTGCTTGTGTTGCTATTTTAGTTTTCTCTTGGTCGGCTCGTGGTTTGTCCTCGGTTTAGGTTCAGTGTAGCACGCGGTTCCCAAAGATTTTAGTAGTTTTACATGCTTTGCCGTCTTTGTCTCGCGCATGTGTGTTTAGATCGTCAAAGGAATTCAGAATAACCGTGTTCATGTTTCTGTTTCACTTCACGGTGTCCCGTTTTGGTGGTTGGTTTTTTCATTCTGTGGGATTTTTTGACACATGTATACAGAGTTTTTTTCCGTCAAGTCTCCTAGCGACTTTCGGGCGTTTATTTAGGTTTGGAAATGTGGCTCCGTAGACTTTAGGTCCGTTTATAAAGAACATGTTCGAGTCTCTGATTGGCTTCGGGCCCTTTTCAGAAGGGTTTCGTGTAGCTCTGTGGACTTTAGGTCCGTTAATAGAGAGCTTGTTTCAAGTCTCTGATTGGCTTCGGGCCCTTGTCAGAGTAGTTTTTGTGTAGCTCTGTGGACTTTAGGTCCGTTTATAGAGAGCTTGTTTCGAGTCTCTGATTGGCTTCGGGCCCTTTTCAGAGAGGTTTTGTGTAGCTCTGTGGACTTTAGGTCCGTTAAAGAGAGCTTGTTTCGAGTCTCTGATTGGCTTCGGGCCCTTGTCAGAGTAGTTTTTGTGTAGCTCTGTGGACTTTAGGTCCGTTTATAGAGAGTTTGAGTCTCTGATAATTGGCTTCGGGCCCTTTTCAGAGAGGTTTTTGTGCAGCTCTGTGGACTTTAGGTCCGTTTATAGAGAGCTTGTTTCGAGTCTCTGATTGGCTTCGGGCCTTTGTCAGAGAAGTTTTTGTGTAGCTCTGTGGACTTTAGGTCCGTTTATGGAGAGCTTGTTTCAAGTCTCTGATTGGCTTCGGGCCTTTGTCAGAGTAGTTTTTGTGCAGCTCTGTAGACTTTAGGTCCGTTTATGGAGAGCTTGTTTCAAGTCTCTGATTGGCTTCAGGCCCTTGTCAGAGTAGTTTTTGTGTGGCTCTGTGGACTTTAGGTCCGTTTATAGAGAGCTTGTTTCGAGTCTCTGATTGGCTTCGGGCCCTTGTCAGAGAGGTTTTGTGTAGCTCTGTGGACTTTAGGTTACGTTTATAGAGAGCTTGTTTCGAGTTTCTGATTGCCCTCAGGCCCTTTTTTCAAAGAAGGTTTGTGCTTTGTGTGGGCTTTAGGACCGCTTATAGAAAGCTTCTCGAGTCTCTGAACGGCTGTGGGCCCCACTCTTTTGAGGAAGTGGAGGAGGTTTTTCATCGGATAAATACGGATAATTATTTTTGTTGTTTGGGCGGCTTCCGTCTTTGATTTTGAAGGATTATGTGCTCCTTGAGCCGTCTTTGGTTGTTACCCGTGCTGCTTGGCCGGGGGCTCGCTCTCCGACCGCCTCGGGAGGTGGTCTCGGATCTAAGATCGATCTCATTTAGATAGATCTAAACGGTCAAGTGTAAGGCTCCAAACACCAGAAAGACTCTTGGAGATGTCACAACTGCGCAAAACTTCAAACTTCAAGGCAGCATCCTATAAAACAGAGGCGTTTGCTTCTATTGCAACGGCCTAGTGCACACGCAGAATTGGTGATTCAGGATGCAGAGAGACCTGGAGAACCCACCTGCTGTGAAGCGTCCTCCATGGGGTGAACGGCGCCCTTAAACAGGGCGGGTCGTTTTAATTTTTGTCTTGGTCTGATAGGCTGCCTTGTTTTTTGCTTAGCGGGTTATTTCAGCCCAAAGCCCAATAAAGTGTTTTCGTTCGCAAGGGCGTTAGCGATGATTAACTGTTGTCCTTTTTTGAAGTTTTTTGTTTTTCCCTGTTATTTTTTTTTTCGATCACAATCATTCTCGGCTGGGAACAGCAATCCGCACGGACATTCCGTTTCATCGGGTGTCACGTGTATTGTCCGTTCGCGGGCGTGTTGGAGCGCTGTTTCCTGGCTGGGACTCCCTCCTTAACCTTGGGTTGTCGGTTACTCGTTTTGTTCTAATCTTTATCCTTTGTCAATCCCGTTGGTTTATTTGCTATTTTATTCCTCGAAAGCGTTTCAAACACTCCAACGCTTTCAGCGTTCCAGTATGGAAATGATTGCTCAGTTTTGCCCTCTAGATGCTCAGCGAGAGCAAGAGAGCGACAGCTCCGACGGGTTAAGTTCGGAGGGAGTCCCGGCCAGGAAACAGTTTTTTCCATTGAGGCATTTGCATGAAGTCCAGTGGAGAACCGTGTCCCTCTCTCCCTGACTCATTTCGCCTCTTTTTTGTCATCTGGCTCAGTGGGCGTTAGTGTTTTGCCCTTCAGTCTCCTGATGTTCATCTCGTTTCTGGAGCAGCCCGTAAGTTTAATAACCCTTGATGAATGCACCAAGGTCTTAACTCCTTTCCATCGGATAAGGTTCCTGGAAATGATGGTTTACCTACAGAGCCTGACAAACGACGTTATTTTTGATAAGTCATTTGCAAAAGGGACGATAGGAAAAACCGTTTTTTTAACAACGGACTATGCTCTCTCTCCTTTAACATGTGTGGAGTTATACGGGAGGTCCCCCTTCCCCTCTATTATTTTTGTAGTTTCAGTTAAAATACTGTCCATTGCCATTAGGATGCAAGACAATGTCAAAGGAATAAAATGAACGGTCTGGAAATTAAACTGCTCCAGTTTGCTGGCGACCCTACAGCGGTTTTATCGGTTTTGGATTCCGCAAGAGTTTCACTTCTACAACTTAAACGTTTTAAATTGCCTCTGATCTAAAACATCAATGCCATGAAACGGGAAGTTGGGTGGATCGGGCCCCTTTAGAACTGTGATGTGAACCACTCGGAGTTTAAAGCAGCAAAATGTGTTAAATGTTTTAGAAATCTTTGTTACATATCACGTACAGCCATAAGTTTAGTGAAAACGTCAAGCAGGGATTGGAAAAAAACAAGAATGCAAGAGGATTGTCCATTCATGGGACAATAAACATTATAAAAGAAATTTTTTGCTTGCGGAAATGATATATCCTAGCTTGGTGTTAAGTACCCCGCCCAAAGTTTTGGAAGAATTCATTAACTTGGTACTTAATGCGATTTTTGTGGAACCAGACAAGGGCATTCATGGGACCATGGTGGTCTTTAGTGATAGATTGCGAAACCACGATAAAGCTCTAACGCTAAGCAGGTTAAAGCGCATAACCAACTAGTAGTATGGTGGCCAAACTTCAGAGAAATTGAGAATTCCGACAATCTATACGAATATATTCTTCGGTACAACGAAGGAAAACAGGATCGACAGCAAAAGTGCCTTTTGTAGACATTTCTTGGAGAAGGACTTTAACTACGCAAGTGACCTGGTTTATCACATGTCAAACAGTGATGCAGTCAGAGATGCGAGATTAACAAGGTCAAACTTTCCAGTAGCATGGATAAGTCTAAAGCAATCTATTCCACAGTTGCCGCTTTTTCAGTCACTGATTTAAAATTTTAACAAAATGGGATAACCATATTTGGTTTGTTGCTCCTTTTCAAACTCCTTTTGGAATGAGGTAAACTTGACAGTAAGTGAGGCAGCAGTTACATTCCGAATGTACCTGCGGTCGTTATTAGGACTTGGCCCCGCGCGATCCTGCGCATGGCATTCAAAATTATCACACGCGCGGCACACGTAAATCGTTCAGTTCGCACATTTCTTCGTCATTCGCCCATTGCATGTTGTAAGCCAGAGTCTTCAATGTCAGGTACACAATATCGCGTTTCTTTCCTTTTCTTTTCTTGCATATTGGAACAGCAAACTCGTGCTTTATGTTCTGGAAACCACTAGCATATTGAAATATGGACGTTATTTGACTAATGGTTAAGTTGGGGTGATTTTGTGAAATATACGATACCGTTGAGATTTCTACTGGTGCGTTCACTATAGGAGCCTCTCTCTCGCCCATTGTAATACATTGCTTTGTCATATAGGGGTTTAAAGAAGGAAATCGATCTATTTAATTTTATGGCAGTTAAAGGCCAATCGTATATGTGGACCTGTCGAACGATGCAGAGACATTAAACCTTCATTGAGTCATTTTAAAGGAATTTTGCTAATAGATGTGAAACTGCAAAGTGTATGTACTTTAAACGAGAGGTTCCGGTATAAAAGGAGCTTGGCCTGGCCATTCTCACCTCCAGTCGTCGATCAACCACGGAAGCATACACAACCGACAAATAGCATTCGTCGTTGCTAAGACCATTGCTAAAACAATTTGGAAAGACTTTATGAAGGTTATATCAGAAGTCTTTATGATCTTCTGTCCCCTTTTTTTTTTGCTTAGGTAAAATCTTGGTTTAATTAGATTTTTGAAGCGAATTATATTTAAAGGACGTGCAAGTTATAACCACGTTTTGTGACTGATAGACGCCTTAATTTGCTTTTCACACCCAAAAGGTGTGAAATGGGGGAGGAGTCAAGCCTTTTATACCGGAACTTCGTGTTTAAATCGGATAAGATTTATTTGTTAAAGTGTTACTGAAACGAAATTTTCGATTGTGATATTTTCCCTTAATTTTATACTTTGAAGGTAGCTGAACATCATGGTGCATTTCGTTTTTTGCACAGAAAAGTGTAAATCGCATTTTTCAACCGTCAAAATCGTTAATTTTTTTATTTACCGTGTCCGGGCCCTGGACCCGAGAATGGGGAGCTTGGTGACGTCACTGGTTGTGTACGCAAACTCGGCGTGTTGTTTATTCGGCTTTCATCCTGCTTGCGTTTTGTAAATTGTAAAACCATGTCTGATAGCGAGCATTCGACGAGTGATTCTTCATCAGAAAAACGTGATGCGAGCAGTAACAGTGATGGAGATGATACTGGCGTCAATTTTATGTTTAGAAGCGATTTTGCACCGTACCAGAACGAACCTTTGGCGGCGAATAATGTAATGGCGGCGAATGATAGCCCTAGTAGCGATGAAGAAGGGGATGAAGATGGCATTTTGCCTTCCGTTTTGGAGCAGCGCTTTGAAGGACAAGTACCTGTGAATGAATGGTGAGGGCTAGTCGATATTTCTTTTCGTTTCTTTTATAAATAGAGGCTGAGATAAGTGATTTCTTTCGATAGGTGTACGTGTGGAAATTGCCGAGTTGAGCAATTGGTTGGTGCACGAGAATTTCGCCGCTGTTTTGAAATCATCCAGGCGAGCGGAAAATTTACATTTGAAGGTCTCGACGTACAGTGCATAATAAACCATCCTGACTTTTCGGCTCTAACAAACCGGACTGTACTTAATCAGGTCGGTCCGCTTCTAAGGGATAAAGATGGAAGGCACTATCGACGTAGAAATAACCAGGAAAACAAGTGAGTTCTTGTGGAGGCGACAGTTCGGTAAAAATGATTTATAAAATCTTTGCAAAATCTTATTATGTACAGGGTTCAGATGAAAGAAATCTTTTTGTGACTTTAACTGCGACTTACAATTAGTCTTACACCAGAGACAGTGTAGTTGTGATCTCGATTGTGGTAATTCAAAGCAATCCAAACAATATTTTGATAGGCCACCAAACATGTTTAGGTTTACGTGGAACTGAATTCGCTTATTTTAGCAGACTTTACCCAGTTAACTTTTTTTATTCGTTTGAAGTAATTGTTTTTATGGTATACATATACTGTTTGTAGCTACTCCGAATATTGCAACAAAAAATTATCACAAACTGTTCTCTAGAAGAAGTTATATTTTTTCTGCAATGTAAGCTCAGTTTGGTTTTTTGAATCTTTAGGTTTCTAAGAGCTGTGTCCTATCGCTGGTTGGCAAGGTGGTTATTTGGTCCCTTAGGGTGGGAGAATACCCGACCCTTGCCTTCCTGTGTTTACCATAAGATACGCACACAATTTTATACACATGAGACCACAGGATTTGCATCTGGACAGGAAAGAGCTACCGGTAATGAAAATCCCTGAACTTTGTATGCACCTTTTTTCCCGAGTTTTTATTGGTTTGTAAGAAGAGAAGAGTCTGGACAAAAGAAACACTCTTCAAGGCATTCAAATGTAAATTTTCCTCTCGCTGGAGTACTGTCGTGTACATCATCTTGGTTCATTCTCAGCCATCATCCATTTGACAGCTGGCTCATACCTACATGTTCCTGTCACTCATGGAATTCCTCATTCAAAGCACTGTAACAATCCCTTATGATACTACAACAGATGGCACAATGGCAGTGTCGTCCTCAGTGAGTTCATCTACATTGTCACTGGTTATGCTTGTTAAAGTGCAAAATTGCTTCTAAAGATGGAATGTCTGCTAATATCACCCATAAAAGATAAGATCTGGTATTTGGTAAGAATTTGTGAAATGAAAAAAAATGCTATATACCATATTTAATCAAATAAAGGCCTCCTCTGTTATAATGTAAAGTTTAATTTTTTGGCCTAACAACACTTTGTTTGAATGTAAAACCACAACCAATCAATACATGTTCAGTGTACAAACACTCAACTGTTTTTTTTTTCAGTCTTGAATGGTTGTTTCAATGCCTGTTTTTGATTGTGATTGACTAGACTAATCACATTGATTTGTTTGGTTTTGGTTTTACAACACAACCACTCTATAAAGGTGGAAGTAACATTTAATTTCCTGGAAAATACTGTACATGTACTGCAACCGAAACACAAATAGTTCTTAATTTTTAAGAAAATCCCCTGAAACCATGTAAAATTATGTCATTGTCCAATAATATTGCTTTTTTCAGGCACTGCTTTCATAAGGACAGTATCTTGCAGGATGTCCTTTCTTAGGTCTGTGGCATTTTGAGCACTTCGGCTGTTTCCTCTTTTTTTGTGGAGGCTCAACATCAGATGATTGCCTTGTTTCCTGCTGCAGTTGTTGTTGCTGCTGTAACTGCAATTGCTCCAATGCTAAATAAAGAAGCCAAAGTCTATTTTAGTATAAACCGTTGCCCTGCAAAATCATAATTCTACCTTTATTGCTAGGAGCTAGCAAGGATCATTTTACCTGAAGGAAACAGCTCTGTCCTTGTTCGCTTTCTTGAAGCTTGTCGCTTTATGGCATCATCCTTGGAGAGCCTCTCTGTAAATTGGCTAGTTAGTGGTTCAGGAATCTTGGATTTGTAGTTTGCCCTTACCAACTCCCGTCGTTCTTTGGAGATACTGGACATTACTTGGTAGATCTGTTCAACATAATCTAGAGAAAAAATTACTTGACATAAACCAATGTTTCCGGAACACTCTATTTTAAACGATGAATCAATGAGTATCGTACCAGAATGTTGAAATAAACTCCCCTATCATTTAAAACTACTGTGTGTTTACTACTTTTTGGGGGTCATTTACAGTTGCAGTTATTGTTGCCATTATTTTAATTAAACATGTGTTATTACCTTTAATCAAGAAAATATTCTACTTACAAATTATGTGATATTTTAGCACACAAAAATGTTACATGTGATTATTATTATAAGACAGCTATGTGCTTTTTACCATATGTGGGTGGTTCAGCAACCTCTCTCACGACTTCTTCGCCCATTTTGAATTTAGGATAGGTGACATTTATGTAGGTTTTTCCTTCCTTTGTTTTCTTTGGCTGTCTTCTTAAGTTTTCATTGAAATGAAGGCTTGCCAAGATGTGCCTGGGAAAAATGAATTATTGAACTCAATCCATTAAAGTATATCCATTTTACATGTACATTGTTGAGATAGTTACTATTATGGGAATAATAACCCACTAAATATACCTGCAAAATGTCCCAAGCCATGAAAAACATATCATCTTTGGGTGCCACTGGTTTAAGGTGGAATGGAAGCCTTCTAAACAGCTTGTTTCAGCATTTGGAGAGAGCCTTTTGATGTCTGTCAGGAGGCTTTTCTTCATCAAGAGTTCCCTTATTTTGTCATATGCCTTTGTGCCTACAGTAAAAAATCATTGTAAGGATGTTCAACTGGCACTAAAATAAGTACAAGAATGCAATTTTATAAAAATATGTTATTGTATGTCAATGAATAACATTTGCATTAATTTTGTTATTCTTCATGTAACTGGACATATTAATGTTATAAGATTGAAATTAGTCTTAGCATCATACCAACTTTAATCCACTTTCTGGGCTCTATGTTATCCTCATGGGCACATTCCTTAAATAATGTGTCTGGGTGACCGCTGTGTTTGTTCGAAACATGCTGAAGGAATGACTTCCATTTTGCTAGAATCGTATCCTGAAAGCCAGCACGTGTGGAGGTTGAACACCAAAAGATGTGATTTTTGACTGCTTTCACCCATTCACCGATGACTTCACATCCTTTTTCCTTGCTGGCCCGCAGCAATTTCTTTACCACTCCCTTTGCAACATGCCACTGATCAAAGTAGTGTGTCACAGAAGGGTTGCAGTCTTTAATCCATTTGGCAATCCCTCTGTGACGGTCAGATACAAAAACTTTTATTGCAAGCCCAGCATCTTTTAAGAAGTTGAAGCATAATTTTGCACCCTCGAGCTCCATGGCGTTACTACTGCCTGTTTGATTTGCCTACAGTGAAGAAAACTGGGTTGTAAGGCAAAATAACTGTTAAATGAAACAATTTTAGATCAGTCTAAAAATTAAACAGGTAATAATGGCTGATAATTAATTTAGGTGTCAGTTGTCATGGTGACAGATGTATATTATGAAATAATTAAATGAGCTATTGTCCCTGCACAAGGAATTATGGGTTTTGACGTCAAACACTGAAATAAGATGTTTCCATACCTGTAATAATTCAAAGTGTACAATCTTCATTAATGGAGAGCACAGCAGGGTGTAAACTCCATACTTTGCTGAGTGTCCCATAGAGTCGAATCTTCCATCTCCTGACCACACAACATCCTTCATATCCCGTAAACTCGAAATCAAGGAAGATCGGTAAGTTTCCCAGTAGGTCAGAATGGCAGGAAAGAGGAATCGGCTTTGATGGTAAAAGTATGTCCTTGAATCATAAACACATAGACCCATGTGTTTGAAAACAAGAAGCAACTTGCTTATGGAAGAACCAGCCATTAGTGCAGCAAAGCTTAGGAGGATATTTCCAGCAGGATATCTCCCTAGCACAAATGGCTGGCTCTGCCAACTGTAGTTCTTCTTGCAGACCTGGCAGTGTTGGACAACTCTTACCATCGTACCATTCCTCTCCATGGACACTTTTGGATTATCGGCTCTACACTTAAAGCAGAACATCGAAAAAACTGTCAGCAAGGCACTGTAAAAAACTATAAATTTGGGCTGTTCTCTGTACGAGGCACTTGGTGACACCCTGCAAAACAATACATTACTTTAGACTTTCGACAACTTGTCCTGTTTTCTAGCAAAGTTCCCAACAGTACTGTATCATGCTGTGGGTGTCAGGTTCGATTATTTTTCTAGCGAAGCCGCGACAGCAGGGCTTTCTACAAAGCGCCGACGCCTTTTATTTACGCTGGTCAAGGGCTCAGGGAATCCCCCTAATTATAATAAACAGTAACTGCGGTTGGGTAGAGTATGCGTACCAACCATCATATTGGGAATAATTGGTTGTGAAGAATTGTTCAATCAAGACATATTTTACAACGGAAAAGGTACTATTTTGAGCGACATTATAAACCCCACCTTACTGAATTTCTTGAGTCTGGAATGTCCTTTTCCTCGTCGTCTCCGCTGTCTTCGTCTTCCGCCTTTTCCTCTAAGAGACTCCACTCCGGATCTGCTCCATCGTCATCTTCCAAATCGTCATCTGGTTTTATATCAGCAGATGCGTCGGTCTTTTGAGGACTTTCCTCCATCCCTTGCTCATTATCTGCAGTCACGACCTCACCATCTTCATGAGGGGCGAAGTTTTCAGGTAAGGACGCTCTTTGTACTTGAAGTTGCTTTTAAAAGTAAGCAGACAGAAAACAAATAAGCCAACTTGTCAAAAGATACTTTGCCAGAAACAATAATCAAACCTTACTTTTAAAAGTTCCTTGTTCGTCCTTTTGAGATGATCGATCTCCATCTGCAATAACGCGCGCCTTTGTTTTACTTTCCTACAAGAGTCTTGCAGTTGCTCCACGCGAATCAGATGTGTCGCACATCTCTCGCAGGAGTTGTTAGCTGGTGTGGAATGGCTGTCGCTCGGAGTTGGATGATCCGCTGATGAAGGGCCCGGAGTACCGGTTTCGTTTTCACCTGTATGTCGACATTCGGATGTCGCCTCCAAGTTCGCTTCCACGTCCGGAGATTGCTTGGCTTCAGGATTCGCGGGAATTGGAGTAGAATCCTTCTGAATAACTTCTCTAAGAAGCTAAAAAGGCAAATGATTGAAGCACAAAATGGTCAAGGAGTTTATTAAACATTGATTGTTCAATGCAATGTACTTTTTCACACTCTGTAATTATATCCTTACCATTCTTCGGTCACGCGAGGTCGGTTGTGATGTTAAAGTGTTCTGTCCGACACAGTCTTTTGTGGGCACGGCGTCTTTTTTCAAATACTTTTTTGTCCGATAATTTCCCTTTTCTAACGTTATATCAAATCGTTGATTAAAGCAAGTGGGCTCAAAATGCGCGGAGCACAGAGCAGATGTTTTCGACGGCTGCCAGCCCGCGCGATGTCTCTGCACAAAACGAATCCATTGTTGCCGAAAACTCTCTTTGCTTGGGAACAGATGCATTGAGATGCCCTCGGTCGAAGAATTATTGTTGCAACTAACATCTCCAGGAGCCCCAGCAACACAATATTTCCCGGTGTATGTTTTTTTTCGCCATTTCGTTCTTCTTGAAGTGTTTCCTTTTTGTTCTATTCGATGCTCACGCGGGCTTTACTCTGAGTCACGATGTACACAACCAGTGACGTCACGAGACTGTTTTGGCCGCGCCAAAATGGCGGCCAATTTCGGTCCCAACTACCCGAATTTGACGGGCTATTACACCTCTTTCCGGGATCGCAGGCGAAAAAAAATTTCACAGTCCTTATAGCCGAGGTTTAAAGATTATTTTTATGCAAAAAAATGGATTCGAAAATTTCGTTTCAGTAACACTTTAAAGGAATAATGGAAAACGTTTTAGGACACAATTTTAATCATAAAAGCAGATTGACATCTAATACGTATATTTTTATTAATTAGGCGTCATAAATAGAGGTTATTCAGCGTGAAGTTGCGTATTTGTGCGAGTGGATTTTTGTTTCTTCGAGCCTTTAGACGAGAGGAAATAATTGCTAGCGATGGGAATGCCCAGCCGTGCCGCGCGGTTGTTCGCCGAATAAGTTGTTTATTATACGGCAGTAATTCTTCCCCTAAAACTAAGTTTTCGAAGCTCTTTTTACTAGCGCGAGGTCAGAAGAGTGTAATAACGTGTCATATTTGTACTCGTTTTGATGTGTATTTGCACTCCAGAATGCTATGTCGAATAATAATTTATGTTACGTTCCTTTTCTATAATCAAATATCGTGTCTTTGTAAGCCGATGGTCATACGATTTTTTAATGTAATTTATATACTTTAAGATCGCCTTTGTAAATGTTGTCAAAATCAAAGAAAGTTTTGAAAAAAATAAACAGACTCGTTATTCTCCTTGGTGTGTTTTCCCGCCTCCCCATGAGGGTGGTATAGGACTATAACTGACACGACAGAGTTAACAACAGCGAGGCATGAGACTTCCTCAAACAACAACACATTGGTTGCGTTTCTTAAGGTTTCAAACGCACTTCGTTCGAGTTACAAACCTTTCAAATCTTGTAGCCGCATAAATAATTGTTACGTAAACGTGTTGCTTTATTCATTGGCATCTTGCCTGGAAGTCAATTTTGGGAGGCTGCCGGCAGCTAAGTTTCCCGGATAACAAGCTAGCAAAGTAGTTAACTCGTTTTTTGTCTGAAGTTTTGGTTTACTACGGTCTTAAGTGCTGGGGTGAAAGCGTATAAATCTCACGTCGCGGAAAATAATTGTTTATGTAAATATGCGTTTTTATCTTTATTCATAAATGCACTTGGCGTTTTGAGGCAAAAGATCGCACCTCCCCAAAAGGCACACCTTTACGCTAAAGTGCGCTTGTATGAGCGCACATTCTACTAAACTGGAAATGTAAATCCAAGACCGAACTAGTTTTATTAGTCTATTTCAGAAAGAGTTCTTTGTGAACACAAAGATGCACGCACTCGGGTTGTTAAGCCGAAGATTTTTTACGATCATCCTCGAACTTTTCGGTGTGGTTCCGGCAGTGCCACTTAAAACAAAAGGCAAATTGTTTAAATCTTTATGTGCGAATTTGACCCGGTACAATAGACCATTTTTTGATATCGCCTCTTTTAGGCTAAGAGGGACTGTATCTCTCGTTGTCACTGTAAAAAGTGTGGTCTTAGTATAAGGCGGCTTAGCATACAAATGCGTGTGTCTTTTCTCCCTTTTTTTTTGGAGGGAAGGGCGTTTGGAGGAGGTTCGGATTTTTAAGGTTTGGAAAGGAGATATATTTTCGGGTGGTTTCAAGTCCCTTCTGATAGCAAACGTAGGAAAGGGAGTGACGTAGCCGGAGTGTCGCTCCCCATATCTTAATCCAACAACAATGGCGGCAGGAATAATATAGTACTATTCAAAGTCATTTGAATATACTTTATTATGCATGCAAGCCAGTAGTCTCGTGCAAATGGGTATGGAATCCCCTCGGGGCGCTCTCGTTGGTGTAACGGGTATATATTAACCGCTCCCTGCTTAATTTGGCATCTTTGGCGGAAAACCACGAAGTGGAAAGCTCGCGACCCACCCTCCCTTCCCGAGTGATCTGTGTTCGGAGCTTCCATACAATGGAGCGCAGTTTTTTCCCCTTGTGCGTTTGGCGTGTCGCCAAACAAAATGTCTTTAGCTGCAATACGGCCGCGTGCCCTTCTCGCGGCCGGGGCAAAAAACTGCACTCCACCAGCGACACTCCGTGTCGTTTCCTGACTACGCCGGAGTGTCACTCCCCATATCTTAATCCAACAACAATGGCAGCAGGAATAATATAGTACTATTCAAACCTCATTGAATATTTATGATTCCTCGCGATGACGTCATTGGCATTATGTAAGCAACTTAATGATATGCATCTGTGTCAGTGATGCTAACAAGTCACGGAGTCAACAACTCGCTATGCTATGGGAGACCAGTCAGGAGTACCCAACGAATTTTTTTTCTAAAATTGACTGGTTATTGCTTTTAAGTGGTATTTGGTATTCTCCGCGTTATTATTGGCTCATAATCAACTTTGCTGAGAAAACTTTAGCCGCTCTTCAAAGCCAGCAAGGAAAAGATTTGAATTTCAATGTGCCAGCAAGGACCTCTTGTTAGATCCCGTTTTCCCAGCCAGTGGCATATTTTTTTTTGGCAAAGTTAGCCAGGGAATTATTTTCCTATTGATTAGTTGCCAGCCAGGACTCTCATTCTTACTGTTTTTACCTTCCATCAATAACTGAAGGCTTTTTAAACTTCCATTCGTTATTTTTATTAACTCTGCCGTTCTTTCTAAAGACTGTACTATAGTCCGTTGTCTAGACTTTTTTGTCCCTGTTCTTTGTGTGGCCACAACTGGAATGAATAATCGCTCATTTTGTTGTTGTTACAGTAACCACTATGTCATCGAGTGGTAAGTAAGTTGGTAGGTATGTAAGAATGTAGGTCCGCAATGGGTGTTTGGTAGCTCCACAATTTGAAGTCCGCAATGTAAAATACAACGGAATCTTCGCATCAACTGCTTATTTTATTAAGTTGTTTCCGGAATCGTTTTACCTAGTTTTTGGCTCACAGTTTTTTTTTTACTATACAGACCTCCCGGCCAGTTACTAACATATATGTACTACCAACAACAGAATTTTCCTTTTCATCTCAAGTCGTAAAGTTGTTTTTTAACTCTAAATTGCAAGAATGGTTGGATTAAAGTCCAAAATGAAAATTATCTAATGACCTCGAGCTGGACGTTTTTGGTGACGACGAATCTTTTACATATCTGCAAAAACAAACAAAAGGAATGCTTAAAATTATCTGGTGTAAAAGAATCAAAACAACCCGAAACGTTGTTGTTTACAAGTCGAGCACCACGCTGAGCACCATTCGAGCCCGCGCACTGTGTCTGCTACCTGAAGTTGAACTGAATTGAATTGAATGGAACTATTGTTTTATGTCAGCTTTTATCAGACCACGAATTGTATATGCGGATTCCTTGCTTTGCGTGACGAGAGCGTCGTAGAAGTTTGATAGAAGCCGGAAACAGGCTAAAAGCAAAGTTTTGTGTGACTCTTTCTATCCAATTCATTGTGTGATTAGAAGATGCACTAAACCCGGCATAGTAAATCGAACCCAATCGAACTAAATTTCAATCGAACTCAATCGAACTCAATTCGTGAATTGAGTTCGATTGAGTTCGGCAATCGAACGAAATCGAACTCACCGAAAAGAAAAAAAAATAAACGAACCCAATGGAACGTGCGATCGATTTTCGAACTCGTGATTTGTGTAAAACAGGCGTTGAAAATTCATAACCAGATCTTGGAAGCTCGAGTTACTTCAGCCCGGGGTGTAGCGCACGTGTTTTTCGTAAACGAAGAAATTCCGCAGAAATGGCTTCAGGTGCGCTGTGGATTGTAAGCTTCAAATGCATAGTAAAAGGCTACCAGGAATGCCGCTTTGACGTCATTGTATTTTTGCATAAAACTAACCCTTCGAGTTGTCTTGCCGCAATTGTAAGTTAGCTAAAAATGGAAAGGCTTCCCCCTAAATATACGGTCAAGGGCACTCATAACCAAAACTGCCACGCCCCCTCACTAACGGGCACAGCCGACGCCGCCGTTCTTCCCCAATTTTCTATTCAGATTTACCTCCTTTTCGTGGCCAATTTACGGATTAATTCCTTTTTAACCCGTGAATACGCGCATGCGTAATGAACGGGTTATCGGTAACGGCGACAGATATGCAAATGAGCCACTCACTCACTCACTCGTTCCATCACTCAGCTGTAAACTTTGTGACGTGATGCTTTGTTACGAATGCGTTTGGTAACAAGAACAGCGTGAATCAAGCGATAACAATAACTAAATTGGTGTAAACGAATATAAACAACAATAAGCTTAAAGATCATTCGCATTTGGAGTCTTTAATGCAACGTTAAAATCGATCTAAAAGGAATTTTCAACCGAGACACGCGTTTTGATGCTTATCTACCTTCAAGTAATAAAATTTATCCCATCTCAAGTCAGTGATCACGGTGGCCGAATGGTGTAGAGCATGGACTAACAGCCGAAAATCACACACGTTCGGAAAACGAAAAAAAATTGGCTTGTTTTGATCGAGGAAATCGCTCAATTCGAGTCGAAATCTGTTCACAATGAAGACTGAAATGTACTTTGTGTAATTCTTACATCCTGGGCTTTGTGGAGCATTTTCAAGGAACATAAGAGAGCCCCAACTGTATTGTCTCATTTCGTACATATATGTACGATTGCCGCAAAATTGTATAACCTAGAAATTTTGGTGGTTTCTGTAACTAAGTTGTGAGTATTTATAAATATTGCGTAGTGTTGGGTGTGTCTAATGTTTTGGGACGCTTTGATCTACTTCATGGCTATGAATAAATGTAGCGTGGCCATGCTTGAATATCGCTGCACCAAAATTAGCTGAAACAATTATTTATTCATAACGTAATAATTCTATAAAACCTATAAAATAGTAGAATAAATGTACCCTGTTTTGAAGTTTTACCTCAACATAAAGAGCCTACGCTTGCTTGTTTAACAGCCAAAATAGTCATGAAAACGACAATGACTAAAGACTACGATCCCTATCAGTTTATCTTTCAGGATTGATAATCCACACCAGCTTTAATTGAATTAACTTGCTAAAACTGCGTTGTTGCATGGGGAGATATTTGCGTGTTGGTTTATAAATAAAACTTACACAGCTCTGAAAGAAGTCTCGCGTGTAACTAAAATCAAAAGACTAAGCCGTAAGAGTGATATTGATATAAAGTCAGGGGAGTCCCTCGGCCCGAAGACTGTAAGCCATTTATACGAAAAGGATAAACAGCTTTTAATCAGCTTCCCCCGGTTGTTCAAAAGGTGGATAGCACTATCCAAAGGATAAATCATTATCCAGTGGATAAGTATTAACAAAATCCATTGTGTTATCCACTGGATAGATTTATCCGGTGGATAGCGCTATCCACCCTTTGAACAACCGGGCACTTGTATTTTACGTATTCTCGAAAACGAACATTTTTTTAGTAATAAGCCACTGTTATGATAAGCTTTTTTCTAATTTTCCTGTTGCCAGAAAAACAGCAAATGTCAGAGGAAATTAATTCGCGCCGACATTTTATTCACAAGACTGACAGAAGCAAAACGTGTGTGGAAATTTCCGCGATGCTTTTCTTCGGTCAGTAAAATGTTAAGAAAATTTTCATTGACATTTTCCTTTTAAGAGTAAAATTTTCGATGACATTTTGCCAGCTGGAAAAAAATTCCACGGTCCCAAAGATAACAATCCGTGGTAATCATTTGCTAATTGCTGGTTTCTTAACAAAAACATAATTTATTTCTGACAGAACGATACATTTAAGGAATATTTTTTAAATACAGTAGAACCCCGCTAACTCGAACTCTGAAGGGGAAACGAAAATCGGTTCGAGTTAGCGGGGAGTCGGTGAAAAATTTCTTTATTTTTGTTAACTTTTAATAATAGTGACAATATATAGCGTGAACATAGTTTTAATTATCTACTTCTGTAATAAACATCGCTCAATTTGCGTATGGTAACAAGAAATTCCAAAGATTATGACTTCGAGCTAAGTGTAACATTAACATTTGGGTTCTGTCTTTGCAATATAAACGTAGTTTGAAGTGTATTACTACAGTACAACTAAATACTTTTAAAACAACATGTTTTTCTATATTCATTGCCGTGGCAAAAGTCACGGCATCCGGTAGTGACTGATAACATCGTGAAGTAAATGTTAAATGCGTGGTCAGTTCGAAGTTACAATCAGATAACAAGCAACCTATTTCCTTAATACTGTATTTTGAGAAGTCCTAACAACAGAGTTCCAGTTATCGGGGTAAATTTGTGCCACGGGAAACGGAAAATAATTCGAGTTAGCGGGGGAATTCGAGTTATCTGAGTTCGAGTTATCCGAGTAAAAATGAAGGGAGGCAGCGTGGTCGAATGGTTAGGGCGCAGGACTTGAAATCCGGAGGTACCGAGTTCAAGTCTCGCTCTGATCACTAGATGGATGGAGTTGTTTCACGGTAGACCCAATTTCAACTCCTCAGCCATGCTTGTAAAATAGCCGACCGGTCTGTCTTCTGCCATTTGGGATTTTATCATGTTATGTTAAATTTACAATATTTGTTTCAATATTTGTGTGGCGTGCCTGTGAATTAGCTATAAGCTAAGTGCTCGTCCACTAGAAACAACATTAACAGTTTACATTACTCAAAAATAGGGCCAAATCCAAGGGAAATCAAACAGTTCGAGTAAGCGGGGAGTTCGAGTTATCCGCGTTCGAGTTACCGGGGTTCTACTGTATCTTTGAAATACAAGCGACTCTGATTCTACCAATGTATACACAAACTTTTAGAGAATTGACTTGCAAGCCGACTGTGTTAGAAATACCCTTATTTCCAAAGTGTTATACCGAAAACGTCCTGTTTTAGAATCCTTTAGCTTTAAGAACACTTTTCTTAATTACGTTCAAACTAAATTATAACCAAAAAGATGATAACTTGGTCATTATCGTCGTATTTGTTTCATTTACTGTGCATAACTTACCTTTGTAACAGCAGTTTGGTGATCGTTCTCTTCAAACGGAAAAAAGAGCTCTTGAAACGCGTAAGCCGTACGCAGATTCTAAATAGAGCTCGTGCGTGTTTAGAATTAATGTGAAAACAGCACTTCTAAGTAACAGATAAGCGGTGTCATGTTTCAGCAACATGTCCTTCCATTTTGTTCTTCACAGTGTTCGGTTTATTATTACTTGTGGCGGAGCACACGAGTTGTAAATCCAGCTGTGACTTTTCTGTTTTTTTTTTCGTGTCACATTAGCGGATGCAAATGTATGCACGCATATTAAAGTTTATATCGACGACTATATGGCTTTCAGCCATGAAATACATATATGTTATTTACCGGCCGGGAAGTCCGTATAGGTAAAAACTGTGCCAGAGGTCTCGAGTACGGCCCGAAGCCGCAGGCCGAGGGCCGTACTCGAGACCGAGGGCACAGTTTTCCCTATACGGACCGACCAAGGCCGGTAAATAACTTATTTATTTTTTTTCCTACTACAATTCTACGATTTGCCGAGAAAATCTTGATACACTTGTACAGCTTTTCAAGAAATGTCTTCACACGCCGCGTAAAGCAAAACTGACACAACGCGTGCAAAAAGTAACTCGGTAATCTTCACAACTTTTTCATTCGGAAACAAAAAATTTACTTCGCAAAGTGAACTAATTTCTATCAGTTTATTTTTCTCGGTAGAATAAACGGCTGTTGTGTTTGCCTGCGGTGAGGATAGAGAAATGTTCTTGCCTACAGCCAAGCCGTGGAAAGCTGAAGATTAACTTTAAAAACTTTTCAATTTTTTCTACAAATGGAAAGTCGAGAGTAATTCATTCATAGCAGTGCGAAAGCTTAAACTGAGCTATTCTTATTTAAAAATCATATCTTCTTGAATGAAAACTTACATAATTTAGATAAAAGAAGGAAACTGTGGAATATAAGCATACTAACCGAGCAATGTAGTTAAAGTACGAATTATCTCGTAAAATACGATCGCTAAAATGCGTATAAGCTTAAATTAACTGAAAACAACCCGTACATAACTAGAATAACAAATTTAAGCAACTCTTTTTTAATGAAATTTCACAGAATCTCGATTAGAAGAAAAAGAAAAACGGAGAAATAACAACACTTAAATCAAATGCAGTCAAAACCTTTGTAAACAAGCGCTAGATTGTCTAATCACAGTATTTTTTTAAGTCACAAATGTCGCTTTGCAAAAAAACAACAACAAACGCCGAACAAACTATAAAATCAACAAATCATAAAATCCAAATTTGTACTCGCCTTTTCGAGGAATAACATTGGCCTTTAATTTTACGGCTGATTTCTCTATCCACTTAGTGTAATCTCTCATTCTTCATTGAGTCTTTTTGATACCTCGTTGAAGAGTTAGGATCTTTAGCGTGTTTTCGGATCTTTGTCAGCCGATGTCAGCCATGCATGGTGAAACTTTGCTGGTCGGTTTCTTCATTGTTTTCTTCATTTATGTCGTTACATAGTTTTTCTAGCTAATAAAATTCGCTTTCCCTTTGGTGGCTTTCGTCTGGGTCCATATTTGACGAGAAAATTCAATAATACCAGGGCTCACAAGCTTAAAACAACGGAGTCACAAATTATCGTGAATCATGCAACTACGCAACCCGGGCGGAATCGTTGAGTGAGCGGGCAAGATCGTAAATTTCCGCCCGCTCCCGGAACCAATCATATTGCAGGATTCGCAGAATTCCGCCCGCTCGCGCTCTGAGAAAAAATAAATACCGCAAAATTTCTCAATGTGTTGACTTAATTGAGAAGCAAAATAAAGGCCTACATTTTTCAATCGGCTTTTAAGCGGTCTTATCGAAGTCAGATCAACGTGAAATTTTCACCAATAAGTGGTTTTGAATTGAAGTTTGGCAAGATATATTTTCTGATAAAATCGATATTACCATGACAACGATAAACAAGAAACTTAGAAATCAGTAGAAGTGAAATTTAGCGCGTTTAAGATTTCGCATTGGAAATCCCACATAGGCATCTTAAAATATGGTATATGGCATATATATTTCGCAAGAATAAAAAAATGCTGTATGTTTGAATTAAAATAAATCGCAATAACATTTCAAACCTTACTATTTGTGTACTGGTATTAAATTGATCGAGAGATTAACACTGGTTTTGTGAAATTACTTAATGATAATGTCAAAAAGTAGCTTGATGTTATGTTTGTAAACGTTGAAAGTTTTGTTTACTTTCTCTTTTGCGATCTTGAGAACTACCTTTTTTCCTAACATCGCATCATGTGCAATTTTTGGGTAATTTTCGATTTTAATTGCTTTTGCAAAAATCTGAGAAACGGCTCGATGGATTTTTTTTAAAACATTCACTATGCATGCTCACCGATGTGCAAAATATTATCTGAAAGTTTCATTAATTTATTTTAATTCAAACATACATAATTTTTTTATCACTTGAATTCCTAGACCTTCGTAGGTACGACTTTCAATTTCAAAAAGAGAAAGGAAAACCGTCGTGTCTTCATATTCTCCACAAAACCTATAATTTGATTATTTGGCGATGATATTTTGCTGGGAATAACAATATGTAAAATGCACGTGCAGAGGCATTGTTTTCGCTCATTAATCGTATTGTTTTGTGCAGCTCTCGCTAGCAAATGATAACATGATCTCTCACGTTCAAAGTTCAACCTTCTGAAGTGCGACCGCTCTGAAAAGTAAACTCGGTTATTTCATTACAAACCGAGTTATTTTAACCGCGTTATTAAAACAAAATAATCCAGTTAACTTGCCAAGTGCGGCCGCAGCCAATATTAAGAACACTAAAGAAATTGATAGTTTTAAGCGGACACTTTTTAACAACATTTTTTTTTTTTTTTTATTTATGCAAAACATTTACTTAACAAGCAATTTGAAAGGTTACAATACAAAGAATACATGACAAGATGTTACAACAATACACTACACTAGACATTCCGAGACTGGGTTGGCGTTGGCAATTTCAATTTTTGTTTATAGTCTGAAACTGCACTAATTATTTGGTAACTTCAATAGTTAACAGTATGTTTTAATTTATATAATACTTATGTTTTAGATTGCAGAGGGAATTTTTCTAAATGAGATCGACAGTTTAATTTAACTACAAATTCTTCTAAAGATAGGTTTTTCTGTGCTAGTTTTTGGGTATAGAGGTAATATTTAGCAAAGAGCAGAGTACAGTTTAAATTATTGGTAATCATGTCAGTCTTGGAGGAGTTCGTGCCGAAGAGAATTTCCATTGAGGATAAGGAGAAAGAGGTGCCATTTTCTTTGTTAAACCACTTAATAACTTCCAAGAAAAACTCTTTAGACCACTGACAATTAGAAAAAGTGTGAATAATGGAATCATTTTCTCGACAGTAAATGCAAAGCATATCATTTTTAATACCAAATAAATGCAGTTCTCTCTTTGTAACAACTATTCTGTGCAAAAGTTTGAAGTAAAATTCTCTCAGCTTGTTTTCTCTAGAAATATATTTTACACGACTGAAAAAAGAGTCAATCCGCACCATGTCTGACTGTAAATCTCTCTCCCACTTTACGCTTGCCTTCAATACTTGCTTGTCCTTATTTATCAAAAGCCAGTAGTAATCCCTATTTTTTAGTTTAAGTAACTTTATGGTATTATCCCTTGACAGCTGAAACTCATATTCTGAAAGAAGAATAGTTTTATCTAGACATTTTATCGTTGCCTTATTAATGAGGGACTGAGGTATTGCAGATACAACTTGCATGTATGTTAAGAAATTACAGCTCAGTTCGTATTTTCGGATGAACTCTGCGTAAGGGAGATATTTTCCATCCGCCTTCAACAGATCATGGATAAAGATAATATTCCTACTGAACCAACTCCGATAAAAGATGGTTTGACTATTAATTCGAATTTCTTTATTATTAAATAGGATCAATTCCTGATCAGATTCTGGATTATATAATGCTTTAAGTTCAGAGAAATATAGTAACATCTGCTTGTAGAAGTGCGGGAATTTTGCCTGCTCGAGAAACTTTTCATCATAGTTACAGTGCAATAGGAATTTTAAGCCACCATATTTATCGAAATAATAGTTTGGGATAACCTTCCAGGATTCACTGCCCATTTGGTCGTTTATTAAAAATCTCGAGATCCATGCCAATTTGAGTGATTTCGGTAAGTATGTGGCTTCCACGCCGCCCCACCTATTTTGTCAATGGCATAAAGAGCAACATTCCAGTCACCTCCTATAACTAGGTTCCCAATATCGGTGTTAGACATTAAATATTCATGTAAAGAATGCAAAAATTCATTTTGCTGTTGTAAGTTGTTTGGAGCATAAATATTACATACAGATAAATTGCTTGCTTCAGAAGCTATGTCCACTGAGACAATTCTCCCATTTTGGTCTTTGTTAAAGTTGTTAACCGTCTGACCATATAAGGGGTTAATTAAGATACAGACACCTCTACTATGAATTGAGCCGTGTGAAAAGAAAATGTCACCTCCCCACTCACTCCTCCAAACTGTTTCATCACCTGGTTTTGAATAAATTTCTTGCAAAAAATAAAATAAGCAATTCTGGTCTTTTAAAAACCTAAAAATACTTCTTCTTTTAACCTGATTTCTTAGCCCTCTGACATTTAATGACATGACACTTAAATTATCCTGGTAGACTATAGTGGCAAATATAGAGCTTTAAGCTAGGAAAAATGCAGCGAAAAATGGTACTCATTTGGTTTGATTGAATAAAAATTAAATTTTCCCCAGTGGATACAAAACAACACACACATAAAAACAAAAACATGGTACATATACTATGTGGTCGCGGCATTTCTAGTACGATGGTACTAATTCAATGAGTTAGTATTGATCCAAGACTCCCTGAAAAACGAAATTCCTAAAAAAAAAAACTATTTTATGGCAATATATAAGTAGGTGAAAGCTACAAAATAAGGTCGAATGAAAAACTGAACTCTATTACAAAACCAGGGTTCCATTTACATACAGTTTATCTGGCTCCGATGTGCTAAAGTAGGCCCTGCTTCCTTGCTCCTTAGCAGCTTTTAATTTTGGTAGCATTAAACGTCGTCTGTCGATGAGCTCCTTTGGCAGGTCTTCATAGATTACGAAATTTGTTCCTTTCAGTTCCTTCGCTTTTTTACGCACCATTTCACGATCAGTAAATCGAAGAAATCTGGCCAAAATCGGGCGGGGATTATTGCTGATCTTTCTCCCATTTCTGTGCACCCTTTGAAACTCGATTTCCCTGGCGTCCTCAATGTGTAATTTTTCCTCCAGAAACTTCCACAGAACCTCACGTGTGTCTTCCGCACCTTCGCCATCAACGCCCTCGTTTAACTCCACAGGGATATTCACAAATTTGAGGTTTTCTCTTCTACTGTAGGCTTCTAAATACAACAATTTTTGATTTAATAAGCCAGTCTCAAGCTTGTATTGATTTTTAAAATTATTTATATCCTCGTCCGCCTGTTCAACAGAGCCGTTCAAAAATTCTACACTCCTCTCTAGCTTGTGAGTGAGTTTATCGGTCTCATCGTGTTTCGCTTTAAGTTGTATGATCTCACTATGCAGAGTACTCACATTGCTCTCCAGTTTGGAGACCGTTGCATTTACTTCTTGTAGTTTCACTTCGATCCCATCTAGCTTTTCAAGTTTCTTTTCTAGTGCCCCAAGTCGGGAGAGAACTTGGTCTAATCGCTCGTTTATCTGTTCCGCCATATTCAACGTAGCTAAAGCCTCCTCCTCATCTCCTTCGATAGATTCGTTTCTTGGCTTTTTTTCGTCTGGAGAAGTGCTGCTTTCCTCACTGAATTCACCGCTACTTTTTCTTCTCTCCTTTCGTTTGGAACTTTTATGTTTGCTAGCCATATAAAGTGAATGTAACTCGAATTTCGAAGGGAGCTCCACAAAACGTGACTACACGCTAGCCATGCGCATGCCACTTTTTAACAACATGTTTCATATGAAATAATTTTGAATATACGTGAATAATTTTGAATATATTTTTAATTTAAATAAATTAATGTAAATAAGTTTTCTTAATTACCAGTATTATGTAATAGTTAACTTTGTGACCGTAAAGCCCTGCTGAAGGAAGTCTCAATAAAGTATGTATGTATGTATGTATGTATGTATGTATGTATGTATGTATGTATGTGTTAACTCTCTTCGGCCTGGGGGGGTGGGTGCACAAAGAGCCCGCGCTAAATTTCAACATTCATAACTTCTTTAATATGTATTCAAACGCCATCAAACTTTGTGACTTTTCCTAAACTTTATCTGGCAACAATTTCATATGACAATTTTTTGATCACGTGACATGATGTTTCCACCGCAACAAGATTTTGACAGCCATGTTTTTTCTTTTTTGAAATTTGCATATTCGTACATTTCAATGAAGAAAAACAATGTTTACTGGTATAACGTTTATATTTTTACGTCATTTAGCGGTTATTTATTGGTTTTGATTAATTTTGAGTCAATTTGGAAGGTTTTTAAGAGGTTTTGAAAAATTTCAGGAATCCAAGATGGCGGCCATATAACTAATTACCTAATAACTACGTCATATGACGTCATCGTTCCATTGTGCGGGCAGCAGAAGATACAGTTTTGGACCTACTGTGTACCATCTAGGTTTCATTGTCATAGCCTTAATGTTCTTGAAGTTACGAGGGGGGGGGGGGGGGCACAATCCCCCCCACAGACTCAGCAATTCAAAAAACATCGTTCTGAATAGTGTTAAGGACGTTCGCGCGAAAACTTTTAATAAAAGGCTACAGCTACCGGCCTGTTTATATGAGTTACTCGTGTCATATCTGCAAAAAAAAAAATGGGGGATCATTCACTGATTTGGTTTCCGAGATAAGATCCCTTAACCCTTTAACTACTAAAATTTCTTTGGGATCCCAAAGCAGTTTTGTGGGGTAAGGCAATCTGTAGAATTTCGTGACTGCATATAAATAGCTCACATAAAAATATACTTTGTTCCAAATCAACGTGGGCTCGAATTTTCATTGTGACGTCAGTATTCAGCCGTTGCTCGCTCGATTAGCGATCACACGGACTCGAATCTGATAAGAATTTGGTTTATAAGTGCTTTTTCGAGTCATTTTTCACTGCAGAAACCCCCAGACTGGCATCATTAAGCTGAAATGGTGGGCAGAGGTAAACGTCTGAAAGAAACCAGAGGTGAGAGATGATTTGACTATGACTGGAACGCCGAAAGTATCTGTAGCAAAACATGGCAGTCCACGAGTGAAGTTGTCTCTCTGGCCCTTCTGTGGTTGGATTTCGAGACCTACCAAGGCAATTTGGACGACTTTTGACTTCTAAAGAATGCAATCGGTGCAATATTTTGCCAGTTGGTCTGGGTGGCTCGACACTTATAAAAAATATATCAAACAGAGGTAGGTAGACTTGCTTGCCGCCGGTATGGTTGCATTACCCAGAATTCCTTTCGGTCGTGCATAAGGATATTATAAGTTTGCAAGAATAGCTCTGATTGAATGGAAATTGCTCGGTCTGTTGAAATATTGATGCGAATTTTTCTAAGTGGATGCAGAGGAATAGGTTCGAAGTTAGATGCAAATGTACACTTTTAGATTTAGAGTTACTTTTTCGTAAAAAGAAATTGATGCAAAGATGTGCGTTTTTTGTTGTTTTCTTGGGAAGTTGAAAACGGGCATTTCTGGATTTGCTGCCGAATGAACAACCATATGCAGCGGAAATACATAGTTGTAGTCAAGTAGTCGGTTGTTCATGCTATGAAACGTATTGCTTTGCCCTAACAAGGGATCATTACTACCATTTCTGTAGATAGAGTTCAACTCTATGGTCATTGGAGGTTCCATCTTCCCACACAAACGCATACATAAAACAACCTGGGTGTCCCCAGACCACAACACTCAAAACCAGATCGACCACATCTGCATTAGCAAAAGATTCAGACGATCAGTACAAGATGTGAGAGTGTACAGAGTGGCAGATGTGTCGTCAGACCACCACCTAGTCGTCGCTATACTGAGATTGAAGCTTAAGAAATACAATACCAGCAACCCCAAAGTAACACCAAGATACAATACCAATCTCCTCCAAGATCCACCCACCCTCAGAGCTTTCCAGATTGCACTTAGCAACAGGTACCATGTCCTGGCGGACCTAGCAGATGAAGACCAACAGCAGAGCATAGAAGACATATGGAGCAAGCGGAAGCAGGCATGGACAGATACATCCAAAGAAATCCTAGGTCTAAAACAGAACCAACACAAGGAATGGATCACCACCGAAACCTTGAACAAAATTGACAACAGAAGAAAGCTTAAAGGCAAGATCAACAACAGCAGAGCAAGGGCTGCCAGAAGGGAAGCCCAGAGCCAGTACAATGAAGCCAACCAAGAGGTGCGGAAAGATATCAGGCGGGATAAAAGAAAGTTCATAAAAGATCTAGCAAAGGAAGCTGAAACAGCAGCAAAACAACACAGGATGAAAGATTTATATCACCTGACAAAGAAACTAGCAGGAAAGAAGAGCTCTGCATCAAAACCCATTAAAGACAAGCACGGTAACACACTAACCAAGCAGGAAGATCAGCTAAAGAGATAAGGAGAATATTTCGAAGAATTGTTGAACCGACCACCACCACCAAACTCTATAGTCATCCCAGAAGCCGAACTGATGTTGGATGTTAACACCGCAAAACCCAGCAGAGGGGAAATAGAGAAAGCAATCAAGAAACAAAAGAATGGAAAAGCTCCAGGCCCGGATGGCATTCCAGCAGAAATCCTCAAGGGAGATCTAAACACCTCAACACAGATGCTGTACGAGATCTATGAGAAGGTCTGGGAAGAAGAAAATATTCCTGAGGATTGGACCGAGGGGCACCTTGTTAAAATCCCCAAAAAGGGAGACCTAGCAAATTGTAACAACTACAGGGGAATTACCATGCTATCAGTGCCAGGAAAAATCCTCAGCCGAATCATCTTGCAAAGGCTAATAGATGCGCTCGACGAGATCTTAAGAGATCAGCAAATGGGCTTTAGAAAGAACAGGTCTTGCACTGACCATATCGCAACCCTAAGAATCATAGCTCAGCAGTCGCTCGAATGGAACTCTTCACTCTACATGACTTTCATAGATTTCGAAAAGGCCTTCGATAGTGTCGATCACAGCACACTCTGGAAGATTATGCGCCACTATGGAATCCCAGAGAAGTTCATTACCATCATACAGCAGTCATACCACAATTCCCAAATCAGAGTAATACACAACCGCGAACTTACACCGCCTTTCTCTGTGAAGACCGGAGTCAGACTAGGCTGCATCTTATCACCCCTGCTGTTTCTTCTTGTTACTGATTGGATAATGAAGACTACAACAGAAGGCTCCAGGGCGGGAATACAATGGACCCTCCTCTCCCAACTCCACGATCTTGATTTTGCCGATGACATCGCTTTACTTTCCCACAACCATAACCATGCGCAGAACAAAGTCCAGTCATTGGCTACAACCGCAGGTACGGCAGGTCTCACTATCAAAAAAAGCAAGACTAAGACGATGCGCATTAACAGCACAAACGAACACCCAATCAAGCTAGACAATGAGGACATAGAGGACGTCGCCTCCTTTACCTACCTAGGGAGCGTGATAGCTGTTGATGGAGGAACGGAACAAGATGTGTTGGTGAGAATTGGCAAAGCCAGAACAGCATTCCTTCTGCTTAGACCCGTGTGGAAGTCTAAAGAGATATCCCTGAGGACCAAACTTAGGATCTTTAACACAAATGTAAAAACAGTCTTGATGTACGGAGCTGAAACTTGGAGAGTAACGAAAAACATCACAGACAGAATTCAAGCCTTCACAAACCGCTGCCTACGACACATCCTTGGTGTAAGATGGCCGAACACCATCAGTAATGAAACTCTGTTGGCAAAAACTCAGGAAGAGAAGATGAAGACCCAAATCAGAAGAAAGAAGTGGAAATGGATTGGACACACGCTAAGGAAATCTCAGAACAACGTGACAAAGCAAACACTCTTCTGGAATCCCCAAGGCAAGCGAAACAGGGGCAGGCCCAAAAACAACTGGAGACGATCTGCTGAACAAGAACTACGGCAAATAGGCTTGCGTTGGACAGAAATCGAAAGACAGGCTCAGGACAGAGAGCAATGGAGGAAAATTGTGGACGACCTATGCTCCACATAGGAGCCAAGGGACTATCTCTAACAAGGGATCATTACTACCATTTCTGTAGATATATGAAAGCTGCAGAATTTTAAATCACTACTAGCGATTTTCGTTCAAATATGTACAATTGGCAGTTAAAGGGTGAAGCCCGGCATAGTAAATCGAACGTTCGGAAATCAAACCCAATCGAACGAAATCGAACGCCGAATTTTGTGTGAGTTCGATTTCCGAACCAATGGAACACAATCGAACAAATCGAACCTAATCGAACTCAATCCATTAGATTGTGAATGGATTTAGTTCGATTGAGTTCGGCAACCGAACTCAATATAACACAATCCAATAGGATTGAAAACTAACAACCCACAGCGTAATAAGTGCATGAAATCTCTTGAACTTCTGAAGTAATCTCTCAGCTCCATCAAAGGCATCAAAGCCAACATTAAAGTCTTGTCACTACTTCCAGGGTACAAAACTAGCTTAAACATGGAGTCACTCTTAACACTTCATGTTGAAAATCAGCATGCAGTAACGCAACGCATTTTAAGAGATACACTTACATTGTATGAATGCGCTGTTATTTTTGGCTCATCGGTTGAAGCAGTCAAACGGGTTTATAAGTGTGCAGCAGCTTAATACAAACATCCAAAGTCATATTACAAACTGCCAACATCAAATGCAGTTTCCTTAACTCGCATCAAAATTCCTACGCCCACCTCACAGGAGATAACGAGAAACGAGGAAGCTGAAATGAGGGCGTGGGCTAAAATGCATGGTAAATCTGTCAGACAACGAAATGTTAGACAAGATAACACGATGGACAGGACTGGCACTTTGCCTTTGAACTTGCATGAAACGCAAAACGTCCGCCTTGAAACCAGTCGATTTGAATTCACTGAAAGGCATGGAAAGTGGAAAATCAGATGATGACGATAGTGACAGTTAGCCACCAAAGTATCCTAACAACGAACAGGTGGACAGCTTTAGCACCAGTGGCAGTGACTCTGAAAAAGAGGTGGACGGCGCTCTTGAAACAACACTGAGCATTGACCATAAACTTTAAACAATGATAATGGGTTTAAACAATGATAATAGCTTCGAAACATCGTTAGGGTTTCCTTTCGCGAATTGTTATCCTTAATTGCTTTCGAAAATAACATAACATAACATAACATAAAACCTTTATTTTAACACGATAAAATTAATCAATGCGCATTACATTCTTCCGTGATTGAAACATAGCAATGTACGCTCGTTGATGCAAATTTCTTTGCATCTGTTTTTTTTTGCGTTCAAAACGCCTGCTGTAAAAACGTTTTCAAAACGCAAAAAGGGCATTTATTGCTCAAAATAATCCTAAAAAGAGACTTAAGGGAAGCTGGAAAGTAGCAAGGAGAGTAATAAGGTACAATCATGCTCGAATATAGATAATAATAGATGCACAGCAGATCACAACGAAAGTATAAATCACGGAGGAATGCAGTGCACATTGATTTGAAATCATTATTAAGCATAACTTAAAAAAAGTAAATTTGTAACGCCATTTTTTCGGCCGGTTCGTACGTCGTTTTCATCTTTAAATTTAAAGGCGTTCCCGTGAATCAATGGAAATGAAACTTTCAGATAATATTTTGCACATCGTTAAGCATGTACAGTGAATCTTTTAAAAAATCCATCGAGCCGTTTCTCAGATTTTTACAAAAGCCATTAAATCGAAAATTATCCAAAAATTGTACATGAAGCGATGTTAGGAAACAAGGGAGTTCTCAAGATCGCAAAAGAGAAAGCAAACAAAACTCTCAAAGTTTACAAACATAACATCAAGCTACTTTTTGACATTATCATTAAGTTTCACAAAACCAGTGTTAATCTCTCGATCAATTTAATACCAGTACACAAATAGTAAGGTTTGAAATGTTATTGTGATTTATTTTAATTCAAACATACATAATTTTTTTTATTGTTGCAAAATATATGTGCCATATACCATATTTTAAGATGCCTATGTGGGATTTTGAATGCGAAATCTTAAACGGGATAAATTTCACTTTTACTGATTTCTAAGTTTCTTATTTATCGTCGTCATGGTAATATCGATTTTATCAGAAAATATCTCTTGCCAAACTTCAATTCAAAACCAGTTAGTGGTGAAAATTTCACAATGATCTTACTTGGATGGAGAAGGTCGCTTAAGAGCCGATTGAAAAATGTTGGTATGGTCTCCAGAAAACTGTATCGAACCACCTCAAAGCTAAAAAGCTTGTGGGGTCGTGTATACTACTAAACTAATATATGCTAATTGAACTATTCGGGCTTCTGATGTCAAAACTTGTCTTATAAATTTAGAATTTACCTGTTCATTTTACATACCATGTTTAGAAGTCAGAAACACTGAAAATCTGGCTGAAAACATGAAAAGAAAAGTACACTCCTCATGTACCTCATGTAACACTACATAATCTATACACCACCTAAAATTGCTCTCTTTTTCTGCCAATTTCTATGCTGTATCTACTATAATGTATGCTATTATTTGGTGGAAAACATCTGGAGACAGAAAAAGTTACTGTTTAATATGAAAACTATAAACATACTTAAATTAATCTACAAAAATCACACAATTGACCTCATAATAGCCCTCTTTCGCTACATAATCTGCCCAGAAAATGCTGCATAATTTTTCATTTTTTTCCCATCTTATCAGAAGGCCTGCATGTCTCATTGCATATTGAAGTAATGTTATGCTAATCAAATGGTTTCAAGTTCAATTTGCGATAATCGCAGATTGAACTTGAAACCATATGATTATAATTTTATATACATGAAAAAAAATTACATAGAGAGTAAAAGAGGAAGTGACGATTTTATTACAGACAGGAAGTGAGCATTTGACGCATATATAATTTTGACACTTTGTTTACTGGTTGGCTGATGAAGATCAGCCCATAATACTAGAAACTCAAAGGTTTGTTTGCATATGAAATCCTGAAAGAATGTTTTCAATAAGATGTACTATAAATTTTCTATAGTTATGTAATTTGCAATGGTGTTACAACTGAACTGCACTGCTCTTAGCCAAACAGATCTTATAAGGTGAGATAAAAATGAAAAAAAAATAGATTGCCATTCGGGCAAGCTGTTACTTTAGCTTACTAGCCCGGAGCTCTGGGGAAATAGCCCAAAAGTAAATAATAATTTATTCAGGGTACGCAATTGCGACCAACTGCAGGTCACCAGTGTGACTAAAAATTGAGTACTAGCAACCAAAAATTTAGAACTGGTTGCCAGGAGGCGACTTCTTAAAGTGTTGTTGATTTCCAAGTATACCTTAACTTATGAATAACAAAGAATCATGCAGGTGATAATCATTCAATTTCTGTTGTTCACCTTTGATATTTTCTTACATTTTTAAACTTAAATTCATTGCTTGCCCATCGGGCAAACTGCAATAAAAAATACACAAGCCCGACAGGTTGCTCCACTAGCCCTGGGCTATCAGACAGCGCTTTTGTCGCACCCTGATTTACTTAGTAATTTTGTCATGTATATTACATGTATTAACAGTAGTACCGCATGACTGCTTGGAGTTTGCATGTGATTTTTATAGTGCACAAACACTTCTGAATATATATATATATATATATATATATTATATATATATATATATATATATATATATATACAGCAGTTTGCAAAAATTTTCAACCCCGCCCCCAAAATATATCATTATAACCAAATATATAGCATTGTTGGAGAGCTTCAATGTAGCTTTGCTGGTTTATTCGCTCGACGTTTCGACCATAACGGTCTTCATCAGGAGCATCTAATTCATCAGTTTGAGCACTCGCGTGACTCCACAATGCAATCTAACAATGTGCAACCGTACATCCTGTACCCAAGTTCAGGAGTTGCCATAAAGCCATTATGGCACACAAGTCAAAAGATCTGTATAAATAAAAGATGTTGTTGTTGTTGTTGTTATCATCTCAATGTTGTGAGCAGGTGAATTATCTTGAGATAAACAGCTGGAATTTTGAAACGAATCACTAATTTGTACTCCGCGAGCCATGGTGACGGCTGCCTCGCAGCCGTTTCACCCTGTCCCATGGTGGAGAAAACTCTACGGGAGTATCGCTAACTGTGGAAATGCATTTGGGTTCCCCGGACTTAATCCACGGGGGGGAGGGGTTGCTCAAAACTCCTGTTTCAAGCTGTGACATGTGATATTTGTTAATATGTCAAGTTCATTGTGACCAAGCTAGTCTTGGCTCTAGTGCATTTAACATAGAGCTTTTAATTGTCCTGATCTGCCCCCTCAATCCCCTTACCGTCCAAGTCAGGTGACATGTCCAGCGGCAAACTGGAACCGGGCGTGGCAGGTAGGGGGGACGGCAGGGTAATTGGTATTTTTTTCACTTTTTCCCTTATAATTGCAGGTGAATATAGCTGAGAGTTAATTTTATTACTTTGAGGAATGGGAAATAGCCAGCAGCATTTCCAAGAAGCAGGTGCATTGTTCCACGGCATAAGATGGTAAGAAGTATTGCTGCATACAAATTTCTTGTGTTGGCCAGCAAAATTAGGTTGGTCAGCTGGCCAAGTGTCATTTGTGCGTAAGCCCCTATTTCAAAAGATCAGGTATATATCTCCAGTGAATGACTGTCCGAGCCATCAACTGATGACAGTGGAGACTTGGATAATGTCTCTGAATGCAGAATAACACCAGTTTTACAAATAAAATGAGCTCGAGGTCAAGAGCAGCCAATACCATAGAGATTATAGCTGGAGTTTCCAAAAGTGGTCCCAAATTGTACAGTCGCAAGTCAAAAGATCAGTATGCGTCTATTAATTGAACTTAACAGTGCGAGCCATCAATCAATCAATCAATCATCTTTATTTATTCACGGAATCTCATCACAAAAATGCTCTTCCAGAGAGCCGTGCAAAAATCATGCAATAAAAACTAAAAATGGTCATTAAAACTATACTAAATTACAAATATGATAAAAAGGATTTCAGGCTTGTCTGCCCTTTAGTAGCATTTGATAGACTATTCCAGAGAACTGCCCCTCTATAGTGGAAGCTATTTTTTCCAGCCTCAGTATACGGTCTTGGTACAAATAAATTATATGTTGAGTTTCTTAGATTGTAAGAATACATAGAGTTTGTACTATTAAAAATTTGAGCCAAATGATCAGGTACATTTCGATTTTTCAATTTATACATTATTATGGCTAGTTGTCTTGTCCTTCGTGTTTCAAGATTATCCCACCCAAGTTCATCCATGCATTAATTAAACCAGCTTGCACCTACATAATGAAGTTCAGTGGAGAAGGAGTTCTTTTACTGAAAATATGATCTCAATCAGTTGTGAGCAGGTGAATTATTTTGGGATAAACAGCTGAAATTTTGAAAACGAATCACCAATTTGTTCTTCGGGAGCCGGAGTGAAATGGCTGCCTCGCAGCCATTTCACCCTGTCCCGGGAGACTATTATCCATGGGGAACTCCGTCGAGGCATAGTTGGGGAACATCTACGGGAGTATGACTAACTGAGGAAATGCATTTGGGTTCCCCCGGACTTAATCCAGGGGGGAGGGGTTGCTCAAAACTCCAGTTTCACTCTGTGACTTGATATTTCTTAATAAGTCAAGTTCACTGAGACCAAGCTAGTCTTGGCTCTAGTGCACTCAACATAGATCTTTTAATCGTCCGGATTTGCCCTCCTCAATCCCCCTGCCCTCCAAGACAGGTGAAAGGTGAAAGTTTCGACATTATTAACATTAGTTTTTTTTGTTTTCGTTTGTAGGTGTGAAAATGTCGCAGTTATTTGGAAGTCCAGATGCCTATATTTGCTTGAAAATTAACTACCTTTTTTGACATTTTTAACTTTAATAAATGTATTTAGTCTTTGAGCTACATCAAACTCTTGCTGCTTTTGAGAGTTGTTTTAATGTTAGTACTACAATAATATCAATTTGTTTTCATCTGAAAGAGGTCTTAATTGATTAACTTAATTTAAATAAGTGATATTGCTTCTATTCGTGGATGTAGTGTTTTGGCCTTGGATCTCTGGAACCCCTCTTCTTTGGGTCCGGAGCCTTGGAGTCCTATAACCTTTTGCGACCCCGATTAATGAATGGAAAATATCAAATGAACAGAACAATAATTTGAATTCATAATTTCTTTGGAGCCTTAATAAACTGCCCATGCCTGTGCAAGCCCAAGCTTACATCCTTTCCCACCAATGTTGGACGGTCATTAACACCTGTGTCAAAAGTACTGGACTGCACCTCCTTTCGGACCTCAGGGAGTTGTGCATTTTTAAGGATAGTACTAGCTGGGACTCGCTCTTTATTCCTGACTTGCTCTCCATACTCCGCCAACAGGTGTAGTTTTTGTATCGGTCAATTGATCATCAGTCCCCTTTTTTGTTAAGACCTTGACGGTACGAATTTGTCCGAACGTTTCAGCTACTTTTCCGATCCCAATCTATGCATTGATGCTTTGCAACCCTTTGTTGCCTTGCCATGCGACGGGAGGCTTGCAGAAATATTTCTTCACACATTAGGTCGTATTTGACTTGCGTTTCCTTCTTCTTTGAAGTGCAATAAATCTACAACATCTAGATCAATATTGATGAACGGCGGTGCTCTCTGTTAGTACTTTTCCAACTGGTAACGGAAGATCAGTTTAACTATAGTTTGATCAGTGTGTGGTTTATGAAATGATGCTTGGCCTCTTTGGAATTTGTGCAACTAACCATTCTAGCGTGCACTTCTTGAGCTGCCCGATACAGAAATTATTCTCGCGACTTAATCTGCAGGATTGTAGCTGTCTGGACAGAATCGCCATCTACTTGGTCCAATTCGCTGGTAAATATCTTGAACCCTTCTGTTCTTCCCTTTCTGATTTTCCCTTGAAGAAATTTGTTCCATTGGTCAGCTTCAACTCGCAGGTCCACCTATCCAGCTTTTCTTGGGAATATGTCTACAATCGCAAGGTTTCTCATGTGATTTGTCTTGTTTCACATCTAGAGCAGCAAAGGGGGAAGGGACACACTGTCAATGGTCCCGGGATCGATGTTGATCACTTGATCGTCATTTGAGTCTAGTTCAGAGGTGCCAAGTTAAACTTTACGCGATTAATTTTGTTACGTTGCTGACCCATATTGTGCCATATTTAAGTCATAGGCAATGGTTGTCCAAAGGAAAGTCTTCTGTGATTCACTATCCAGAACGGACAGAGCATTTCTTTCCCTCCTAAATATCTGTAGTTACGCAGGCCGCAACTAACCACAATAATGTAACCATTCTATCGTGCACTTCTTGAGCTGCCCGATACAGAAATTATTCTCGTGACTTAATCTGCAGGATTGTGGCTGTCTGGACAGAATCGCCATCTACTAGGTCCAATTCGATGGTGAATTTCTTGAATCCATCTGTTCTCCCCTTTCTGATTTTCCCTTGAAGAAATTTGTTCCATTGGTCAGCTTCAACTCGCAGGTCCACCTATCCAGCTTTTCTTGGGAATATGTCTGCAATCGTAAGGTTTCTCATGTGATTTATGTCTTGTTTCACATCAAGAGCAGCAAAGGGGGAGGGACACACTGTCAATGGTCCCGGATCGATGTTGATCACTTGATCGTCATTTGAGTCTAGTTGAAAGGTGCCAAGTTAAACTTTACGCGATTGATTTTGTTACGTTGCTGACCCATATTGTGCCATATTTAAGTCATAGGCAATGGTTGTCCTTAGGAAAGTCTCCTGTGATTCACTATCCAGAACGGGCAGAGCATTCCTTTCCCTTCTAAATAACTGTAGTTGCACAGGCCGCAACTAACCACAATAATGTAACCATTCTAGCGTGCACTTCTTGAGCTGCCCGATACAGAAATTATTCTCGTGACTTAATCTGCAGGATTGTGGCTGTCTGGACAGAATCGCCATCTACTAGATCCAATTCGCTGGTAAATTTCTTGAACCCGTCTGTTCTCCCCTTTCTGATTTTTCCTTGAAGAAATTTGTTCCATTGGTCAGCTTCAACTCGCAGGTCCATCTATCCAGCTTTTCTTGGGAATATGTCTGCAATCTTAAGATTTCTCATGTGATTAAGTCTTGTTTCACATCTGGAGCAGCAAAGGGGGAGGAGGCAGACACTGTCAATGGTACGGGGATCGATGTTGATCATTTGATCGTCATTTGAGTCTAGTTCAGAGGTGCCAAGTTGAACTTCACGCGATTAATTTTGTTACGTTGCTGACCCATATGGCGCCATATTTAAGTCATAGGCAATGGTTTTCCTAAGGAAAGTCTCCTGTGATTCACTATCCAGAACGGACAGAGCATTCCTTTCCCTCCTAAATAACTGTAGTTGCACAGGCCGCAACTAACCATTCTAGCGTGTACTTCTTGAGCTGCCCGTTTGTGGCAGTCTGTACAGAATCGCCATCTACTAGGTCCAATTCGCTGGTAAATTTCTTGAACCCTTTTGTTCTCCCCTTTATGATTTTACCTTGAAGAAATTTGTTCTATTGGTCAGCTCCAACTCGCAGGTCCTGTTGGAAGGGTGTTAGGGAGACTAGCGGCCTTTTCCAACACTCAATAGATGCGACTTGATCAATCAGTCCTTCTTCAATCAACTCAACTCTTTTAATCCAGAACTCGTTTCTACAGGTGTTTCTTTACAGTTCAGCTTTTACTCACAAATCTGATCAGAAAGTTCGTCTCGTAGCTTTTTTCTGGGCTGAGAATGAGCTATCAATCAAAGTCACTATCATGTCAAACTGTAAGGCAAGTCAACGTAAGCCTTAACATGATTGGCTAAGACAAATCATTAACATATATTCCTTCGAGATGTTTATCTGTGTCAAAGTTAACTTTTCATTCAATTTTCACTACCATTTCAGAAATGCTCAGCCAAAATAAAACTACGAAAGAAATATAAAAATTACAAGGTACATTCTTATTGATTAACATTTAGGAGCTATAGTAAGTTCACAAATAAAAGTTGTTGTTTACAATTCCTGCACAATCATTGATTACTAGCACAGAGTCACTTATAATCACGGCTTCGTGGATCGGACTTTGAGTACCTCCCTTTCCATATCGTTAACGGCTATAAGTAAACAAGTACGTCCATATTACACGGAGCATCCTTGAAGGATCTTTGGTAGACAATAGATCCTTTATCACTTAATACTACCTTTGATCGTACATTGCGTGTCGTGCGACTAGGGTCCAAAAAGTAATTAAACAGTCTCGATTAATGACCGAAGAAATCACCTAAATCGTTGTAGTTTTAGGAAAAAATGAAACAGAGAAATATGAATAAGTTACTCTAAGTAGAATTACTATTTCCAGATAGCGCGCTTAGAAAAACTTGACCTGAGCTTTGTTTAATTAACTTGATCAGACCCTTATCGCTATAAGTGCACAAAGTCCATTAATACGTAGATAATTACGTAATGGTAATTGCTTCTACTAACAGAAAGGTGCTAGTCACGAAATACGGATAAGCTAAAGTTTCCATGAAACATAAACAGGTATGTTCTCGAAAAAGGCATGAAGGCTTCACGCTAAACAAAATGAGTAGGAAAGACATTTTCCAGTAAGGTCATCGCGAAATGTCAACCTGAAGTAGGGGTCAAATCATAACCCAATTGATCTTACGGTGAATAGCATTATTGCATGACAAAAGACCCGATTAAAATTGTTCATTCAGCGAATTAATTTGTTCTGAAGTACCGAGTGATAATTATCGCAAAGCTCTTGCCCTGTACCAAAATCATACCAAAGAAAACATCATTTGATCACAACGAAGAATCACTACCAAGAGTTCAAGTTAAGAGCGAGTTAACAGCATTTTTAAGTGCTTCAAGATTATATAATTCTTATTGCATATATTTTTAACATCAAAAACAAGAATTAATGGAGAGTATTGGCTTCCCGAAATAACCATAATAGGCTAGAAAACTAGAGCAGCCAATACGTAAATGATCATCAAACATTTAAATTATCAATGAAATGATTATATTATCCCATCCTTCTTTTCTCGAGGTAAACCGGTAAAATGATATATATTAAGGAATCTTGTTGTTCCAAATTCACCTATGGCGTAAAACTGGCTCATGGATGTCGCTATTAATGCATCTGATTACCACAATTTGCTTGAGTCATTTACAAAAGCGTGCAATGGTTATTCTACTTTGCTTAAAAATAAATCTAAATTAGTTGCCTTGCATTGTTCTCAAGGTATCAATTTTCTCAACTGCTGATCAAAAATTTGTTCTGCAGAAATGCTAGCAAAGTGAAAATGGTGGCTGGTTTCCTTGTTTATTTAAAGAGACACTGTCACAAGGGCGCATGCACGAGTTTTTCTAATCGAAACTTGAAAGGTTTAGCCTAAATTTTTCAAGTTGAAGCGTCAATTTCAAAATGGCGTCGACTAGTGGCGGCGGTCACGGTGGAAAACGAAGAAACTCGAGACGGAAACGGATATTTGGTACGCCGAAAAGAGCGATGAAAGAGTGGCAGAAATCTACGGTGGCCCAAAAGGGTCAAAACATAAAAAAAACACTTCACCATATAATTATAAAACACGTTGCTGCTAATAAATAAACGTTGCTGCATATAAAAAAGGTGCTGCAAATAAAAAAGTTGCTGCAAATAAAAAAAGTTGCTGCAAATAAAAACGTTGCTGCAAAGAAAAAAAAATTGCTGCAAATAAAAACGTTGCTGCAAATAAAAACGTTGCTGCAAATAAAAATGTTGCTGCAAACAAAAAACGTTGCTGCAAATAAAAATGGAGATAGTACCCAGACTTTATTGTCATGAAGACGAGGGCAGAAACGAAGATGGCGGATGGGAGTTCGGAAAGAGAGATAATCGAACATTACTTCCATCAAAAGTTCACATGCGAATACGCAACCGTTGGTCGCTGTTGGTTTCAGAGAATTCCGTCGATTGGACTTCATAGGAAATTGTCTTCACTTGTGGTGAAAATTTCTCTTTCAGTACCAGCACACTAGCATTTTGAGAATTCTTCTTCGGAGTTTTGTAAATGCAGAGCTTCTTTACGTTAAAACAATACTGAGTGGTGAAGTTTTATTGAGCGAACAGAAATAGGTCAGATGTGTCAAGCCGCCAACTGTTGCCTGCTTTGTACGAGAAAATTCGCCTGATGATTCGTCAATAACAAACCAATCAGCATTCGTTATTTTGGATGAGGCTACCGTTGGAAGATTCCAATAATCTATCAATTTTAAACCTGAATTTTATATGTATTTTGATTTTCAATAATGCAATCCGTTCCCGATTAATGAAAGTCATTCCCAAATAATAAGCGGAACTCGCTGAGTATTTTGACTGCAATTTCATGCCTGATAATATCCCTCACTTGGTCCTCATTTACCTCATTTCCGACCCTTCGCAAGTCGTAAGCACGGAGACGCCGCTTTAACTGATTTCCACATTATGGTATACACGTAAAAACACGCGAATTACTTCGTTTTTGTACCCCTGATGGAAGTAATGTTCGATTATCTCTCTTTCCAAACTCCCATCCGCCATCTTCCTTTCTGCCATCGTCTTCATGACAAGAGAAAGTCTGGGTACTATCTCCATTTTTATTTGCAGCAACGTTTTTTGTTTGCAGCAATATTTTTATTTGCAGCAACTTTTTTATTTCCAGCAACTTTTTTTATTTGCAGCAACTTTTTTATTTGCAGCAACTTTTTTTATCTGCAGCAACGTTTTTATTTGCAGCAACGTGTTTTACAATTATATGGTGAAGTGCGTTTTGATGTCTTGAGCCTTGTGGGCCACCGTAGAAATCCCATAAACGTATTTATTTCCAGGATACAATTTCTAAATCATGGCATGAAGCAAAATTCATCGCAGACTACGAAACTTGCTCTGATTCTGTCTTCAAGGTGCACTTGTTGTCGTTGGAATTTTGTCGCTGGAATATTGCTCACGTCACGAGAAAGCAAATGATTTTAAATTATTAGCGGTGTGTGAGTCGGTACGTGACTCTTCAATGATAGCGGTATTGAAAGCGGTATTACACGGCGGCCGTTGAAAATTTGAGCGCATTATAAGACGCTGTATGGGGAAAATAACGTAGATTTCGAACGGAAAATAAAGCGAACTTTAGACATTAATTCAATAAAGCGACACTATTAACCCTCGGACGTACACGCAAACGTATAACCCCAACCGTAGTACAAGGGGAAAGGGGGGCGGGTTGTTGCCTCACCCCTTGGGTTTTTGCAACGTTGCAATATTTCGGAAATATTTTACATCTAATAGATAGCCCGCGATGTGCTGTAAAAGGTAAGGTAAATATTATGGGTTGCGGCGCTGCTGTGTGTGTCCGTGACGTCATCCAAAATGGCCGCCAAATGGCCGCCATCTTGGATGTTACTAAAAAATTAAATTTATCAGAAAAATGCGGAAATTGCAAATATTGTTTACTAGAGTTGCAAAATAACATACAATTAAACATTTTGATGCTTTTGGTAGCATTTTATATGTTTTGTCGCTGAAATAAAGTGGAAAACACGCGTTTTTCTTCAAAAATGGGTTGATCACATGTTACTTATGACGTCATATCTCGTAACCATAGCAACCGGTTGTCGCTAAACACTCGGTTTGAGATCGACAAAACTTGGATGCGATATGCGTCCCAAAAATCCATCCAATTGGCGATTTTTTCAGCGACAGTTAATGAACTATTTCCCTTACACCATAAAACATGTCTGATTTTTTGAAAATCATCGCATATTACGCTGAAAATGAGCATTTTCTGCCACCGATTCCTAGATCCATAATATCGACCAAATGCTTTCAAGTAGACCGGAAGTGAGTCTGGGCCGCGCATGCGAATCCGTGACAGTGTCCCTTTAAATGTTGTGTTTGTGGAATTATACAAAACGATATCCACTCATGTGGTCCAAATGCCAATGTCGCTGACTTGGTTGATTTTTTTTGCATAATTATTTACATTATTTATTTGACTAGCTAGACAGGAGCTGAATAGTCTAAATATACATTTTTCTTTTGTACCAGGTACCATTCAATGAGGACTGAATAAATGTACAAAACGCTAATTACGAGATGCCTCGCCAAGCATTATTTACTGTAGTTCTTTTTAAATAAGCACGTAAGATTTTAATTGTTACTCAGTCGCATGACATTTACCTATTCTGTAAGTATGGTGCTTCGCTAAAAAGCGTTTATCTCTAACACAAGACTGAGACAGTTTATCCAGTGGTGTGTTTCATTTTCTTATTGAATGTCTTCTCACTCGTCTGGTGAAGGTCTTTCTTAAAACATCCTTTGCTGTCACGGACTCAAACTAACACGCTCCATCCGTATTTATGTACGCGTTCATGACCTAGCTGCCTAACTGGGTGATTAATTCTGCACAATGCGAAACACAGAAAATTTATGTTGTCTTTTTGTCCGGATTCATCAGCTTTCAACAAGGGGCAGGGATACGTGAATTTGTAAAAGTGTGATCATGAAAAAATCTTCACACGATCGAGAATTAACTGTCCACGTCATAGCAGCGATCATGAGATCTTTACTCCAACAAAGTGTCATAAAGAGAGAGAAAATCCACTGTAAACCACCCAAAACGTTTTTTTACTTCACAGGGGAGAGTTTTGTTTGCAAACTTGTTCACAAACTCGGGAAGACATGAAAGATTAACTTTAGGGCAAGTGTTGCGATCCAATTGGTTTTCCATTCAGACTCAAACCAAAAGCTTATCAGAACGATTTGCAGACCATTCGGTTATTCAAAAAGAAATTCTGCAGAACTGCCCATGTCTCCACCATTTGTTATTTCACCGTCGGGTTTTAGTTTTACATTGCTGCATAAGGATTTCAAAACCTCAGAAAAGCTCAGCGACCAACAAGCTAAAGCAGAATATGTAAACGGTTCCATCCACTACAAATGATCTTTGATAACGCTTTTCAAAAGCAAAATTACAAGAGACTTTGCATTCCCGTTTATTTTATAATCCTTGATGCGAATGAATATAAGCAGAATGATCGTTCTGGAATGTTTGATTTTTGACGTATTGGATTTGAAAAACCTCTATTAAAAGAGCGACGTTTTCTAACCGCCAGATATACCACAGCAGAGTGAAAAATTAATTTCTCTCATTTTTAACCCGTGAATACGCGCATGCGTAAAGAACGGGTTATCGGTAACGGCGGCTAAATTCACTCACTCACTCACTCGATCCATCACTAAGATGTAAACCTTTTCCTAATATCTACGTTGAAATAACAAAATTTGACCTAGGTAATTAGTCAAATCCTTGGTAGCGCAGTGCACAAGTGAAAAGACAATAAAGCCGAAGGCAAGTAAAGGACGTGAGTTCGAATCTCGCTCGAATTTTTTCTTTCTTTCTTTTTTTCTTCGAACTGAAAGTTACTGGTTTTTTTTTTTGTTTGTTTGCATTCGTCAAAAGGCATTGCATTTAATTTCCATAAAAAAACCCCGCAATATTGCGTTACCGCAAGCATTTCGTATTCACGGGATGGCTCGAAGAAGCCTTTGATTAACTAAAAAATAGGCATAAATAAGAATATAAAACCGACGTCGTTGCTTCTGCCAGAAGAACTTTAATTTGAAGAAAAACGAATAATATATTTTCACAATGGGAAAAGCAAAACGGCCACAATTGAAACCTGAAATGCACCACTATAAACTCGCATCGCACTAAAAAACGAAAGCGCCCAGAAACATTTTGATACATTGTACCTTCCGTCAACCAAGAGAGGTTATTTTAACCCTGGGATACCAATTTAATTACCATAACGAATTTCTTTCAACTTCAATAAATCCAAAACGAAAGGCACCATTCGAAGATTAGATAAAATATGATTTGGTAGCCACATGTCCCACAAATCCAATTTCCCTCAATCCTTATTTCTTGAACGAGCAACTAAAATCTTAGGTAAACGCTTTTTATCGTTTGTCTCACGATGCAGTCACTTTAAGATGTTGATCGCGACGTTTCGACTGCTATTACTGCTAGTCTTCATCAGGCGATGAGGTCGATCGGTTACGTGTCGCTTATGTAGCACGTTGGCTTGTTGCTATTGGTGCATTTCGATCCTCATTATTATTCCGAAAAGATGTTGTCCCCTCTCCGGTCCGATTTGATATCGGTCGGCTGTTATGCTTCTTGATTGTAAGCATCCACGCTTCGGGAATTTCAATTCTACTATCTCTGTTGATGTTATTAGGATGAAGTCTTATGTGGATGGCCTCTTTAACTCTACGGGTGTACCAGTGTTGGTCACGGTCAATAAACTTAACCTCGTCCCAAATAGGAAAATGCCCGGTTTTGTTAGCGTGTTCTGAAACCGCGGAGGTTTGAGTACGAGCAAGCCGTATGTCTCTATCGTGTTCTTTTATCCTTTCATGCATAGACCTCCCTGTTTCTCCGATATACACTTTGCCGCATTCGCAAGGAATCTTGTAGACAACACCGTCCTGTTTATTAGAGTCGAGGACGTCCTTAGGTCGTACTAAGCGTGACCTGAGAGTTGTGTCAGATTTCAAAACAGTGCGTACGCCTTGTTGTTGAAGGCAGCGGCGAAGAACCTCTGATACACCTTTGATATAGGGCAATACTGCAGAAGATATAAAATCCTGCGTGGATTCCTTCTTTGTTGTTGGTCCTTTCGTTTTTGTGATTTTTTGTACAAACGAGGAAGGATATCCGTTAGAAACAAGAACCGACGACAAATGTTTCTTTTCGTTGGAGATAACTGATGGTCTAGTAATGAGGTGTTTGGCTCGGTCATACAGACATTTCACAATACCACGCTTAACTGACTGCGGATGGTGTGAATCATAGGCCAGGTATTGATCAGTATGAGTAGGTTTCCTATATACACTGGTAGTGAAAAGGCCGTTTGAGTCCCTTGTAACTGACGTGTCTAGGAAAGGGATAGTGTTGTCTTTCTCTGTTTCCATGGTAAAACGAATGGTAGGCTGTTGGTTGTTGAGATGTTGCAAGAAACCGTCGACATTGCTTTGATCTAATATGGTAAATGTGTCATCTACATATCGCTTCCAGATCTTAGGTTTATATGGCGAAGTTGCTATTGCAACGAAGGAAATGCAAGATGCCCTTGAGAACTTAAAACAAGACGACTCTATTATGATTCTACCAGCAGACAAAGGTCGTGCTAGCGTAGTCCTAAACACTGACACCTACCATGACAAAATGAAAACACTGATTGAGACAGGTCCATATCAGCTCCTTAATAAAGACCCAAAGGATTGTCTGAGCCGTAAACTAACTGACAAGCTCCTTAATTTGAAACGAGGTGGGCATATATCAGAAACTGTCTATAACAAGATCAGACCTAGACACAAACAACCACCTAGAATATACCTAAGATACACAAGACCAACATACCTTTAAGACCTATTGTATCATGTATCAATACTTTCGCTTATGATTTGTCTGCTTACTTAGCATATATCCTGTCCCCACTGACAGGTAAATCAGACTATGCAGTTGCCAACTCTACTCATTTCGTGTCCATCATTAGCCGTGAAAAAATACAGGACAACGAAGGCATGGTATCTTTTGACGTAGAATCACTCTTTACCAATGTGCCGATAGAAGGTACCGTACAGGCAACCTTGCGAAAACTAGAGAATGATCCCGGCCTTGCTGACCGCACAACGCTAACACCAACACAGATTGCCGACCTCTTGAATTTCGTTTTGAGATCTACGTATTTCCAGTACGATGGATCGATTTACGAACAAAAAGACGGAGCAGCCATGGGGAGTCCAGCCTCCGCGGTTATAGCAAACATCTACATGGAAGAATTTGAAGAACAGGCAATAGCAACTTCGCCATATAAACCTAAGATCTGAAAGCGATATGTAGATGACACATTTACCATATTAGATCAAAGCAATGTCGACGGTTTCTTGCAACATCTCAACAACCAACAGCCTACCATTCGTTTTACCATGGAAACAAAGAAAGACAACACTATCCCTTTCCTAGACACGTCAGTTACAAGGGACTCAAACGGCCTTCTCACTACCAGTGTATATAGGAAACCTACTCATACTGATCAATACCTGGCCTATGATTCACACCATCCGCAGTCAGTTAAGCGTGGTATTGTGAAATGTCTGTATGACCGAGCCAAACACCTCATTACTAGACCATCAGTTACCTCCAACGAAAAGAAACATTTGTCGTCGGTTCTTGTTTCTAACGGATATCCTTCCTCGTTTGTACAAAAAAATCACAAAAACGAAAGGACCAACAACAAAGAAGGAATCCACGCAGGATTTTAAATCTACTGCAGTATTGCCCTATATCAAAGGTGTATCAGAGGTTCTTCGCCGCTGCCTACAACAACAAGGCGTACTCACTGTTTTCAAATCTGACACAACTCTCAGGTCACACTTAGTACGACCTAAGGACGTCCTCGACTCTAATAAACAGGACGGTGTTGTCTACAAGATTCCTTGCGAATGCGGCAAAGTGTATATCGGAGAAACAGGGAGGTCTATGCATGAAAGGATAAAAGAACACGATAGAGACATACGGCTTGCTCGTACTCAAACCTCCGCGGTTTCAGAACACGCTAACAAGACCGCGCATTTTCCTATTTGGGACGAGGTTAAGTTTATTTACCGTGACCCACACTGGTACACCCGTAGAGTTAAAGAGGCCATCCACATAAGACTTCATCCTAATAACATCAACAGAGATAGTAGAATTGAAATTCGCGAAGCGTGGATGCCTACAATCAAGAAGTATAACAGCCCACCGATATCAAATCGGACCGGAGAGGGAACAACATCTTTTCGGAATAATAATGAGGATCGAAATGCACCAATAGCAACAAGCCAACGTGCTACATAAGCGACACGTAACCAATCGACCTCATCGCCTGATGAAGACTAGCAGTAATAGCAGTCGAAACATCGCGATCAACATCTTAAAGTGACTCCTTCGTGAGACAAACGATAAAAAGCGTTTACCTATCTTACACACCACGATGAACAACAACCACATTTTTAGTAAGAACTAAAATCTTGCAAATGTGGTGGAATTGTGAAATGCAGGAATGTGTATCGTTCTAAGAGACATTACTCAAGCTATGCTGACTCCCAAAATGTCTTGAAGAAAACGTCATTGTTACCCCAATCCAAAATGCAATTCTAACATATGTTCTGGATAAAGCTATTAATGTTTTATTGAAGAAGGATTGAGCAAATTTGGAGTTATAGCAAATGTTAAGTTGTTCCAAACAAAATACCCATTAATTCAGATTTTATCTAAACATAACAGCCTGCCTTTCATTTTGGAATTAATTGAGTTTAAAGAGTTTAAATAATTTCGATCTGGCATGTTAATTAACTTCTAACGTTTGAAAAAGACTCCTGTTGATAACCAGTTTCCATATTTCCCTGTGTGCCTTCGCTTGGTAGCGTCAATTATTAGTGTCTATTAAACTAAATTTCAATTTCGAAGGTTTCAATTTTGGACCTTGCGCTTTTTCTAACGCGGAAATCGATTTCAGTCTTGTTTCTTTTTTTTTCTCAAGAAAAGCGTTTCTGGCAGAAACAAACTACACCAGGTTTTTATTATTTATCAAAAAAAAAATGAGCGAAGTTTTTTCTTTTTTAGCATCTGCCACGAAAACCAAACTTTTGATCGCTCTTAATATCTTGGGTAGCCTAGAATGCCTTTATGCCTACTTTTTGTTGGTCTTTTGATCTAAATACACAACTGCGAATGATTTAAAGCTACACGCGCTTTCAACAACACTACTTCATCCTCAGTCGTGATTGTGATTAATTTGCTCACCTTGGTTAATTGCATATTGTGGATTAGCCAATCATTATTTTCGGTTTCTAACTGCAGTGTAAATGGGAAAAAGGGGCTTGTTATGGCGAGCATCGTTTCTGCTCCTTCCCCGTCCCCCCTTTTCGATCTCCCCTACCCCTTCCCTCTTGGTTTATACCTCCTACGCAAGCTATGTATAATGATGCCTACTTAGTTGTTTGCAAGTTCAAGTCTCAAAAGCTTCGTCCTCTTCCAAAATGGTCGACAACTTTTCCTTTTTCGGCCGAAGCTTGTGATGGGTTGTCCTTTCTGCAGGGGAACTTCTTGTTTCGCCATCCATCTTCCAAGACAAATCTATCAGTTTTAGCACCTCAGTCAGCTTTTTATCAAGGATATAAGCTTGTGGTAGATTATGAATCAAGTCAATAGTCTTTAAGTGGTCACTAATTTGGTCGAAAAACGGTTGGTTTCTTGGTGTCTCGTGCTCACTTTCACTGTTCATTTCCAATGTTTCAGCTTCACTGACTGCATCGTTCAACGAACTGATGAATAAATTCATCATTATAATTGTTATACCCACAAGAAGCATGACAACAAAGAAATAGCCAAGAACAGAATTGGCTTCAACTAGCTCTTTTAGGGATCGAGCTTTCACTTTTCCCAGAACGATTTCCAGCTGGTAGGAAAATGCTGGCCAAAAACTTGAATATCTGCCATTATGCGATCCAAACAACAAGATTCCCGATTGCAAGAATGCAAAGAACAGAATTGACAGAATAACCAGGAAAGAGAATAAATCTCGCATCCAAATGCGCAGTGCATGGGAAAAGACACGTGTATACATGTTAAAGTAGGTAAGTTGTAATAATTTGACTGCTGTAAGGAAAGTGAGAACAGCTAGAATACAGTTTTCAAAATTTTCCCAAAGAACAGCCGTCTGAAAATTGATTATAGCAAAAATGTTGCGCTGTAATTCCTGCATGGTTTTAGAAGTATGGTAGGACTTAAAAAAGCTGACTGCAAGAAGCAAGATTGATGTGACAAGGTGGACCAAATCAAGCCAGTGCCAAACACAGCATAGGCAACGCCTTCCTTGACGAACCAATGTTGCCACAGTTTGAGCCGTCTTGAAGGAAACCAGGGCAATGAAGATGACCAAAGAAAGTCCTTGAAACACTTGGAGGATAGAATCTGTATTGTGTAAAGATATGATGTCAATATGTTTTAATGTAGTAGCCTGCCCTGTCTGAAGGAGTTCGAAGAAGAAGGAACAAGCACCTAATGCACTGATTGCTGGGTTAAAAATGTTGAATTCTACAATCACACCCCTTGTTTGACGATCAACCCACTGTCCTGATTGTAGATGGTCTATTACTGTGTAAGCAGTATCTTCTTCGTAGCCCAGATCGGCGGAATATCCCCCACCACCGTACCACGCGTGGTATCCCCATTTCGGTGAGGAATTGAGTTCTTCTGCCGTTTGGTACACCCAAGGACGGGAGCATTGCTTGAACTGAACATTTGAGTTTGCTTTTTTAGATTTAAACGCCTCTCTGGACTCCCTCTTGGTGGAGTACGAGTCGTAGCAGTATTGTCGCCACACATCCAAGTGGAAGAGCTTGTTCACTGGACATTGGACTAAGAAAAGATAGATTAGATACATATTATATTGTATTCTGAAAGGAATGAAATGAATATCGCGATTCTCAGATACTTTTGTCTGATTTGAGACGTCAATATAAGACGTATTGTCGTCTAAAAAAACAGCCACGGCAATTTAATGGGTTCCTTGCGTCGAAAACCAAAATTAAATATTATGTTCAAACGAGGGGCAGAAATGTTGATTATTTTGTCAAGTTTGGCAGATAAAGCAACGCTGCATTCAATGCAACGTTCCTTTTTATCAAAAGTTAAAGATAAGATGCGTTTTAAAGCTGTTTTTGCTTGTTTGAACTGTTTATTTACAGCGAGCTGTGTTGTGCGCGCGCTATCATGCCATCATAGTTTAGAAAAAAAAAACGCTTTGGTCTAAAACCTCTGCAAGTTTGCGTTATTTACTAATTTTTTCGACGTTTGTAACTTTGAAAAACCTCCAAAAGGTGTTTTGTTGAATTGTTTTCTTTCAATGAGAAATTTATGGCATAAAAAATCCGTGGTTTCGAAACTTTTTTGCAAAACAAAAAACATTAACGGGTACAAAACTTCGTGTACGTCAGCTCGTGACTTTTCTGTTCTTCACAATTTATCTTCAGTTTTGCTTTCTTTTCGCCAGATATTTAGTTGTATCATGATACAAAACTAATTGCAATTTTGAGACGGCTATACTGCATTATATTGACGGCATTCGAAGAAAATATAGTCTCTGTATTTGCGAAGCGACGGAGCCAAATACGGAATATATTTTCTTCCAAGTAGCTGTCAATATAATGCGATATTGCCGTTTCAAATCGCAATTAGTTTATAAAGTGAGAACACCAAACCAAGACTATTGAAGTTACCAATACAGGTTAAGAATTACACTAAACTGATTAACTAACCTTTTCTTGCTCTCAGCTGACGTAGTCGTAGCATTCCAATCATAGTAGATGCAAGATCGCCGTTTACCGAGTTGTGTGGTTGCTGGTGGCTGGAATAGAGGTATGGAATTAGGGTATCACTCATCCACTTCCAGAATAATCTTGGATTTGTTACCTGAAACATAAAGTCCAATTGGTAAACGAGTACTTCTAAAATAAAATGTCCCGTATCGCGTAAATATTAACCTTACAGTAATATTGCCCTAATATTTTCCCAATTTGTTCTAAACTAGTATTGTGGAAAGAGTTATGAAGCGTCTATTAGTGCTTAGATTCCACAATTCCCAATGTTGTATTCTTATTTCCTAGAACTTCCTTGAAAACCCAAGCTACGATATGACATGCTAAGAACCTGCAGTACCAACAACCTGAAGCTGGCAGACAGCCTCCCTAATGATCTATCAACTCTTTCGTACAGCTTCCCTGGTAAGAAGTCTCAGCAACACGTCCGGTATGAAGATGATTAAAGCTGGATTTTCACTGTCCTCTAATTTTTGCGTTGGTAAATATAGTTAGTGACAATGTATGAACATGTAAAGTGAAGAAATGATCCTCGCAGTTGTGTTTGCAATTTAAGCAATTGCAAAGAAGCCTGAAAAAAATTCAGGGCTTCAACGGGATTTGAACCCGTGACCTCCGCGTTACCGGTGGGATGCTCTACCAATTGAGCTATGAAACCACACACTGGGAGTAAGGTCAACTGTGAGTTCATATGTTCCCGTGAAAGTGATTGAATGGCAGATGAGGTATATGATAAGTGAATCATATTTGTGATCATTTTCATACATCGCCTCATTTATTTACGCACGTAAAAATTACGCGATATTGGAAATTAATCTTAAGTGGGACCGTGCACTGCGAAATGCATTGCACAAAAGAAGAAAGAAGAAAGAATGAACTGAGAAGGAAGTGCAAGGGAATGGTAAGCAGCAGTAGAAGAAAATAGGCCAAAGGGATACTATACAGTTGTTAAGATTGCTTGTTATAAGTAAACAATCCTCGTTTCTCTCTTCCAAAGTCATAAATTTCTTTGTCTAAATGGATTCGTACCCACATTTACAGTAGTGGCACTGTAAATAAATTATAAATATAAAATCTTTGTATCCGTGTAAAGTGAGAGTTATATAGTGTAAGATCCAGTTGAGCACAGTACCTCAGTATAGCCTCAGTCTCATATTCAGTGCGAAAGAGGCAAAACGGCCGACATTGAAACCTGATATTCGGTACTATAAACTAGCATCGTGCTGAAAAACGAAAGCGCACAGAGATATTTGGATGCATTGTACAGTGTACGCCCGTCAACCAAGAGAGGCTTTTTCAATTTAATTACAATAACGAATTTCTTTTAACCTCAATAAATTCAAAATGTAAGGCACCATTCAAATATTAGATAAAGTATGATTTGGAAGCCACATGTCCCACAACTCCAAATTCCCTTAATCCTTATTTCCATAACGAGTAACTTAAAGCTTGCAAATGTGGTGGAATTTTGAAATGCAGGAATGTGTATCGTTATAATGGACATTACTCAAGCTATGCTGACTTCCAAAATGTCTTGAAGAAAACGCCATTAATTTACCCCAAGCTAATTCTAAGATATGTTTTGGATCAAGCTATAAATGCGTGATTGAATAAGGGTTGGAGTTATGGAACATATTCAGTTATTCCAAACAAATTAGCCATAAAATAAGAGTTTATCTCAACATAACAACCTGCCTTTCATTTTGATTTATTAGAGTTTAAAGATAGATAGTTTAAAGGTAGTTTAATGATTTTAAAGAATTTCGATATGGTTTTCAAATTGTCTTCTAACATTTGAAAAAATACTTCTATTTATTGGTAGAAAGTTTCCACATTTCCCGGTGCGCCTTCGCTTGCTAGCGTGATCAGTGTCTATAAACCGAATTTCAATTTCAGAAGGTTTCAATTTTGGTCCTTTTGCTTTTGCTAACGCGGAAATCGGTTTTAGTCTTGTGTTTCGTTTTCTTAAGAAAGCAAGCACCGGACCGTTCACGATACAAGCGATAAACCTTGAACTGGAAGGAATTCGAAAGTCTTTCCAAGGCCAGGAATTAAACAAGTGGCTTTCAAAAATTAAAATGGAAACCATTAGCATTTTGGCAGTACCTACAAAAGGTTATTTTCAATTAACGCATTTTTGGTTTCTAGTGTGTCTAGTATCCATGCAAAGGAAAACAATAAAAGAAAGACAGAAACGAAGATTTACGGTAAGCAATCTTAAAAGACAATCCGTATAGTATCCAGTGATGAACTTAATTGGGGACACTAAATGTTGGCAAAAAAGTAAAAGGGAGAAAACAGTCCTACCTTACACAGAATAGAAACATATAATACAAGTTGTCAATGAAACATGGTTGAATAATGTCGCGCCAAACCTAAAGGGACTTTTCTATCTATTTTGAAGAACGTGCAAACATAGGACGAATAAATACCTTCCGAAAAAGGTACCTTGAGGCCGTTATCATCGATTGTAGAGTGCAGCGGACAGTACCACAGCAGTAGTATTTTGAGTGAATCAACCTAAGTTGTTTTTTCCCTCAAAAGAATAAAGAAACGACACCCATCATGTCAGTCGCCCACAGGGGTATTACTTGCTCTGATAATGGCCTTTTTGCAGTATAGCCTAATTACGTCACCAACTTGAACAAGCACTCGACCGTACCCTACATGTAGTGCGGTTCTCCTGATTTGTGGAAATTTATTTTCTTTGTTGATGTTAAAATTGATGCTTTATGTTCAATTGTTTCTATTAAGTTCCAATGTTCTGAAACGTAAACTTCAGCTTGTGAAAATAAATTTTAGCAATTCCGTGATTACATCGAATAAATATAACTGTCTTGGAAGTTTAAACTTAATGCATGTGTTTTACTGAGAAAATTAAAAATGTTGTCAGTGACATTTTGCGTTTTGTTGATTTATATCATTAGGAGGCCCTGGTTATTTTTTTTGCGATTAAAAGTACTGAGAACATCATTTCCTACCTTTGTAAAATTCCCAATGTGATTATCAAGAGATCTGGATAAATGGTATCTTGCCGAGCTCCTGTTTCCATATGAAAGTACTCCAAGAACAACAAGAAAGGTTACATAGAAAAATGCCTGGCTAATGGACAAGCGACGTTTGGCTCTGGCGACACTTTTTTCCCTCAGGTGTGCTACTTTAGTCGACAATGGAATGGTAGTTGCTATCTCCAATGGTGTTTCTTCGTCGCATTGTTTATGCGAAGAAACTTTATTTGTTTTGCATTTAGAAAACATAACAGTCAGCGAGACAAGAAGGAGACATTTAAATGGCTGCACAAGCATGATGTCTTCAAAGAAAGAGGTGATGACCGAAGAAATCCATTCTTGACTTTTGTCTTTTCCCCACATCAGACTGTATGAAACAGTCGCGGCTGCTGAAGCGGTTGTCACGATTGCAAGCAAGGTAAATGTAATGAAGAGCAAGCACAGACGCGAACGTTCTCCTTGCAAGCGTTTAATGCTTCTCTTGAATAACAGAATGATGACATGCAGGGGCAAGATAAAAAGGTTGCTTTGGATACTCACTATGGCCTGTCTTGCAGAAAATTTCAATGGACCTAGATTGATAGTTTGGGATGAATGCGTTCCCCAGTAATAGAATGAAGCATTGGCAGCCATTGTACATAACAGCAACGAAAAACAGAAGGAGATCCTTTGAACTCTGGTAACACTGTCTCCTGGAGTCTTGGTTATAACGGACAAGCAGAGGTGGCCATTGGAAAACATTTCCTTGACGAGTTTTGTTTTGACACTGGGACCGGAACAGGAAGGGGTTTGAAGCACTTCGTTGGAAAAGGATTCATCCTCCAGACTGAGCCATGTCTCGAACATAAATTTCCAACAGCTTCCAGAGTTTGCATCTGTAATTTCGATCGCATCTAAAAACCACGAAGGGTCCTTGCCTGAATTGTCATGCCAAATACGTAAGGAATAAATTTCACCTATGTCTTTATGCAATATAATCACAAACTTTTGTTCAGTCCCTCGAGCAAAAATTGGTTTTGAGTTAGTACTACTGTCTTGATATAGGTTGATGGTACCACTGTTACCTTCAACACCATTCATCATAAACGAAACTTTGGCTGTTGTTCCTGCACCTAGCCAGACACCTGTCTTTATGGACATCTCGTACCTGTGACCTTCTGATTCTGATGCAACACAGACAATTGCAGGTTCGTTATCTTGTAGCTGAAATTAAAAAAAAGGGCAATGTAAACTAATTTCAGGTTCAATAAACAAGTATGAATATATCAGCAAAATTTATATTCCCCTGTTTCAAGACATATTGAAAGATAAATGCCTGAACATAATGCACCAAGGCATTATGTAAGCAACAGTATTAGCGCGCTTGTTACCGACAACAATTACATTTGTGCTGTCATTACAACGTCAGTTTTCTTTTGTACACGAAGTATATTATTTATGTACGGTGGAACAAGTTTAGCTATTTACAGAATTCGAACTTTTCATATCCTACTGGGCTAACTGAATGTACCATACATGTATATGTACCTTAGCCATATCTTTCCTGTCAGCCTTTCTGGCCATTATTACCGCAACCAAGTAAAGAAGAAAACACGTTAACACCGTTCCAAGCACTAGAAATTTGCCAGGTTCGTCGGGAGATCGCAGCTCATAATATACTTTCTCGAACTTGATTTTATTTGGTGGAACCAGGTAGCCTCCAGCAAAGGATGTCAGGTGAGTGCAAGAACAATTTAGAATGGAGTTGCTGATGATATTCTCTACCTTTAAATTAAAAAGGACACTAAATTAAGTCATGTTCTATTGGGCTTAACCGTTTTTGGTCGATTTTTTTATCTATTTGAGTGACATCACTTGTTTGTAGTAGTTCTCTTACATGTAACTGTTTTTCATTTTTCAAGAACTACTACAAACAAGTGAATTCCGTCGCCATGGGTCCTAAAATGGGACCAAACTACGCTAATTTTTTCGTGGGATAATCGAAAATCAATATTTTGATCGGTATGACGGAACCAATCCTTCCTAATACTTTTAACGCCACCTTTGTTACTAATCGCCAAGTACTCGAAATGCTAATAACTGCCGACCATATTTCTGTAGAACAAACATTAAACAGTCCACAGTCCTCCATCTAGGACCTAAACTATGGAACTCCCTTCGCCATAATCTTACGCAACTGACAAATTACTTTAGTTTCAAGACTTCATTAAAAAAATACCTTATAGCGAGAGCTATAAATTAAACTCGCCTGACCATGATATGGCAGCTTACACTAAATCATAATTAAATATGAGGAGCCCAATTTCTACAAGCTTTTTAGCTTCCATTGGGCTTCCTTGCCACTCTACCTATCAAAGTTAAGTCACTTAATATAGCATTTAATATAGCTTTCAAGTCCCAGAGCCGTCTAGATTTTTTCCTAATCACATCTGATTTAGTTAATGTAACAAACGAGTGTAATATCATACATACACCATTCTCAGATCACTCTTCTATTATGTTAAATATTCAATCATTCGACCAGCGTAAGAGATCCGGCACTGGTTTCTGGAAATTTAACGTAAGCCTATTGGAAGATGAAAAGTATGTTGAAAAAATAAAACTTGCTTTGTTTTTGTCGTAAAGTGTCTTTTATCGATAAAAATCAGGCTATATTCTCTAGATGTACATAACAGCCAAATGTATCTTTGACCGAATATAGAAATTTATTTAACCACAGTGAGTTGAAAAGTTTTTCTTGTCAGTTTGCGAGAGAGTATTTTCACTTCGGGTAGTTTCAAGTCTGAGTGTCTCTTAAAAAGTCTGAAAGGTTTCCTTATTGCCCTCTACATTATAAACAAGTAATCGCATGTTCCCTCGTAAAATTAAGAATTAATATCACTTGTGTTTTCAGAAGCTGTAGAAATTGCCCGAGTCGCGAAGCATTCAGTAATTTTACCCTCCTCCGTTGACGCGACTTTTTCACTACTGCGTACCCGTGTATCTTAACTCGAAACCTAAACCGCCGTATCCGGGTACGGCTACCGGTGACTTTACCCGTGCCCGTACCGGAAATCGGGGTATCTTAAGGTCTCTACTATCTTCCTCAAAAAATGACCACAAATTGTTGAACGAGTATAATGCTCTAAAAGCCAAATTAGAAAAAAAATATTAAATAAAAAAATCAAAGGGACGATCTTGCGCAGCAAAGCTCGATGGTATGAAAATGGAGAAAAAATTCCAAGTATTTTCTCAATCTTGAAAAACGAAATTTCCTAAGGAAAAAATCTCAAAGCTTAAACTATCTAATGGTGAAGAAACCGACGATCGAAAGAAAATTCTCGAAGAAGAGAAAATATTTTATAAAAACCTGTATTCTACTAATAATGTCGATCCCGATAACTCTGAGTTTGACATATTTTTTAACAATGACTTGTTAACACCACTTAATGAAGATCAATCTATGAAGTGCGAAGGTATGCTATCTGAACAAGAGTGTTACCAAGCTTTAAAAGATATGGACAACAATAAAACGCCGGGATCGGATGGTTTTTCAAGTGATTTTTACAAAGTTTTCTGGGATGACATCAATCAAGATGTTATTGTGAGCATCAACTATGGCTTTGAAAAACGTCAACTGTCAATATGCCAGAAAAGAGGTATTATTACACTCGTACCAAACAAGGACAAACCGACTAACCTCCTAGGAAATCTGAGACCTATATCACTTTTAAATACAGATTACAAAATTGCTACGAAAGCAATTGCAAAAAGACTTGAAACTGTTTTGTCACTTGTGATAAACCCTGATCAAACCGGCTATATCAAAGGGACGATATATTGGAGAAAATGTAAGACTTATCAGTGATATTATTAACTACACCACAACAAAAAATCTTCCCGGCCTCGCTGTTTTCCTAGACTTTGAAAAAGCGTTTGATTCTATAGAATGGAATTTCCTTTTTAAAGTTCTTGATAAGCTTAACTTTGGACCTGACTTTAAAAATTGGGTGCAAACTTTCTACTGCAATATAACAAGCTGTGTTACAAACAACGGTTTTGCATCTGATTTTTTTAACCTGGAGCGAGGAGTCAGGCAGGAATGCACTTTGTCAGGCATGCTTTTTGTTTTAGGTATTGAATTACTAGCACTTGCAATCAAACAAAACTTTAAAATTGAAGGCATCGCAGTAGGACCACGTGAAATAAAAATAACACAGTATGCAGATGATACAACGGTTTTTCTAAAAAACCTTAGCTCGATGAGTGCATTGTTGAAGCTCCTGGAAAAGTTTGAAAGATGTTCAGGACTAAAAATTAATCCCACGAAATCAGAAGCTCCTTGGCTGGGAAAATGGAAAAACAGAGAAGATACCCCATTTAACGTTAAATGGCCAGAAGAATCTGTTTTTGCTCTGGGGATACACTTCTCAAATTGCAAGAAAACAAGCGACAAATTGATTTTTTATAACAAATTAGATGCTTTGGATAACACGCTAAATAATTGGAAGGGACGAAAATTAACCCTATTAGGCAAGATTAATATTGTAAAATCCCTGGGCCTTTCAAAGCTTATTTTCAATGCATCTGTACTTCCAGTCCCTGAAAAATTCAGTGACCAGGGTAAACAAGATCACCTTTAATTTTATCTGGGGAAACAAAATAGCCAAAATTAAAAAGACCACAATCATTGGCGAACGCGAAAATGGCGGCCTGAACATGATTGATTTTACCTTAATGAACAAAGCTTTAAAATGCATATGGATAAAGCGATTTAAACTGAATGAGAATTCAGCATGGACGGCTATTGCTGATGAAGCCACTTCACACTTGGGTGGGTTTACTTTCCTCTCAAACTGCAACTGTAACGGCAAAGACATTAACATTAAGGAGCTCCCACTCTTTTAAATAAGAACACTTCAGTACTGGTTTGAGTTAAAAGATGTGCAGAATAATATCAAGCCATGCACAAAGAAAACGGTTATATGGAACAACAAGGATATCAAAATTGATCATAAAATGATTTTCTATCGAGCATGGTTTGATAAAGGAGTTTCCACTTTAGAAAACCTACTCGACCATAATCTTGATTTCCTCACTTTCGAAGAATTTAAATTGCGATGCCAGTTAAAAACGAATATTCTGACTTATTACGGAGTAATAAACGCTATTCCCAATGAATATAAAAAATCTATAAACCAAATGAACATACAGCAAGAGCAACTTACACAGCCTTGTCAGAATTTGAAAGCACTAACAGTAGTTAAGGTCGCTCAACCTATATAACAGCCAATCAGGAGCCAGGATTTAGCACACGTGACCACGGCTAGCCAATCAGAGACGACCACCGAAAATCTGTACACGTGCAATGACATCATGGGTTTTTCATGAAAACGGAAGTGACCTTGGGTGGCGTTTGCCTGAGGGTGGGAGACCGCTGACCGGAAGTGACCTCGTTTGGATCGCAGGGCTCAGATACCGCTGACCGGAAATAATCCTTTTTTGGATCGCGGGCTCAGGAAAAGACCGCTGACCGGAAATTACCTTTTTTTGGATTGTGGGCTCAAGCATTGGGGTGGGTCCCAGATCCCGCTCGGACCAGAGAGACAAAAAAAACAGAAAATAACACAAAAAATGACTTTTTAATAGTCACACAACGAGAAAAAAAAAACAAAACGCTAAGTCTACAAGCGGGGACATGAGTTCCATCCCCGACTGGGAGAACGCCCCTTTTTAGTAGTCACACAACGAAAACAACAACAAAAGCTATTTTACAAGCGGGGACATGGGTTCCATCCCCGAATGGGAGAACGCCCCCTTGATAGTTCGTCCGGTCAAAAGTCACGTTGCCCTGGATTCGTATCCGGTTTTTTCTTAGCGGTCGCCCCTTTTAATTAAACGGTGAGATCGTCGTCGGGTCGAAGCCAACTGTAGCCGTAAGGGAGAGTCGAACGTGAATTCGTCGCCGATGACGCGTTTGTCGTAGACCACCCCCCATCGTTTGTCCCTGCGAACGGTAGTCAACGTCTTGGCACGCTTGTCTCTCTGGATGAAATGGGGGTTGGGTACGTTGACGGTGCGTGGTTTGGGGAGAGGTGAATGCAGTTCGAGGAACAGGGTGTCCATCATGGCTTGAAAATGAAGGTGTTGTTGTCCGCGCATGTTCAAGGTGAACCCCCGCATTTTCTCCTGCGTCTTTCCCAAGCGCGTCTTGTAAGCATAGTTTTTCGGGCCGCAGGACAAGAATTCGATGATGACGTCACGATTACCTTTCTTGTCATCCAATTCGTCCGTCATCTCGCCGAGGAAATTGCCCAGGGGGATTTCGGGTTCGCCATTTGTAGACCACCGAATCCGTGTCGAAATACAGGGCATTGTCTCCCACGCGATCCAGGTGATGGTAGAGACGTAGCCGGGCCCAACAGGTGGTGAATGCGGCCACGAAGACGTTGGTGGTTTGACCGCCGGGGACGTCGTCGTCAACTTTGTCGTAGGCGATCTCGAGGCACTCGTCGTTCAGGACGCGGAGATCGTGGATGACGATCGTCTCGTCTTTCATGAATTCGTACAGGGTGGCAGGCACGGTGATTTGCTGGATTTTCCGCTCGTTTTCTCGCTCGCCGAATTTTCTCCAGAAGGAATTGAGGGCCAACTTGCTGGTGGCTTTTTTCCCCTTGTTGGATTGCATCTTGTTCGCGTCGAGGTGGATCCCTTCTCGCGCGGCATATTCGGCCCGGAAGAGCGTTTGCTGCTCGGGTGTTTTGAGACTGCCGTCGGCGTTCGGGGGCCACCCGGAGGCTTCCGTTTTCCCTTTCAGCCACACGTTGACGTAGTCCTTGAACAATCCGGTACGTCGCTGCGCGGGGGGAAAGTGGTACACTTCGTGAATTTGGAGAATGCGGTACCCCTTTTCCACGGCTTTGACGAGCTCGGGGTGCACCACGTCCCTCGGATGCTGCGTTGACTCGCCGTGTGTTCGCACACCCAAGTTCGCTCGGTCATCCGTTTGTGGATCTCTTCTTGCACGCAGGCTCGACACAGGGGAAATGTGATTTTGCCATGGCAACGGTAGGGCAGCACGGGATGAAACAACCCCTCGGGCGGTAACACGGTGCAGTCGGCGATGCCAAAGTAACGGTGAATGTCTTGCACCGGTTGGGTGACGATGACGGGGTGACCGATGGGGTACTCGTCGTACATGTTGACGGTGGGGTACAGTGACGTCACATCCACGTACCGAATTTCTTCCCCTTGCGTTTCGTCGATCTCGTCCCAAAGTCGCACGGCATTGGTGCGGCCTCCGAAGAAGGCGTCGCGCGGGTTCAGCGAAGGGACGGTGAACGGGCGCGACTCGAGAAAGGCGGCGACGTCGGGTCGTTGACGCAACTGCTCCCACTGACATTCCCAGAGGACCACCACGCGGTAGCCGCCGGCTTCCAGTTGCCGCTCTTTTTGCATTGTGGCTTCGTAAATTTCCCGTTTGGTGCGATCGGGGTGGAGACGGGTGGTCTTGGTCATGCTCCCCTTGAAACAGACGGGACATCCGTGCCACAAACACCCGTGAAATTCGTACAAGGTGCGGGTCGTCTCGTTGAACCCGTCCACTTGATACCGACGACCCCCGACTTGGAGAGTGCGTTCACCCCCGTTGAACGCGTACGCAATGACACCTTCGGTTTGTTGGGAATTCTGCCATTCCAACCATCGGTAGGCTTTCAGAGATTGGTGCCCTCTTTTCCCATTCCATCCGCAGGGGGGGGGTTCCAAGGCCAGGGTGCGGGGACGTAAATGTTTTTTGCGGTAATACCGCATGCAGGCCGAGGCGATGGTGACGCATTTCTCCATTGGATTGAAATCAGGCTTTGGCGGCAAATTCCCGTTGAATGATTTCGCAGCCGGCTTTGAGCATTTGCCACGTCCGATCGACAGTAGGCCACCATTTCCTCGTGCAAATTGAACTCGAGATGTTGCACGGTTTTGTACCATTTGTCAAAGTCCTTTCGCACGCCCGGTTTCATGCCCTCGGGGTCGTAATAGCGTGCCTCGGGCCAAGGTCCCACGTACTCTTGATGGGCCTCGGTGTTGAAGAAATGCGGAAAGAAGCCTTTCTTGCTTTCCGTCAGATTTAACGTGGCGGCAAAGGCGGAGAGGGCAAAGGGGAGGAAACACAGACTGTCCTTGAACGTCAACCGTCCGGCTCTCAGGCTCAAGATTTTCGATCCCACGCAAATTTCATCCTGGACCTCGATGCGATGGTCGCAGAGGTACTTAAGGATGAACATCCCGTCGTAACCTTTGAAATTGTGAAAGATCACGATGACTTCCCGCGGTTCGCCCAGCACCTCCGTTTTGGTCAGCAGCCAATCGTAAAATTGCCCGGTGCAATCGCGACCGTAAAACGCCAGGGCGGGCACGGTGTCGAGGTGATCCTCCCCTTTGGCGCAGATGAGGATGGGCACGTGCAATTGTTCGTCCTGCGTGCATTCGTAATCCGCATACACGAAATAGGGCGGACATTTGGGCGAGTCTCCTCCTCCTCGTCTTCGTCTTCCCCCGACTCGGGCTCGTTTGCGGCTAGGAAGCGGACGGCGTGGGTCGGCGTGACGCGGGGCAGGTCTGGCGCGTTTGGCGGGAGGCGGTCCCGCTGCTGCTTCCTCCTCCAGGGTCTGGATCGTGCACCGGGTCAATGTAACAACGATGGGTGGTGACATCCGCATAATCCTTGCAGGTCTTGCAAAAATATTCCTCGCACTTGTGGGGACGTTGACGTTTGTGTCGATTTTTCCACCAATCGAGGGATTTGCAGCAATCCTCGCACGTTTGGAGGTTGGCGCAGACGGAGTGTTCTGGGGTGTCGGCCCCTTGTCCGTTGGGCGAAAACACCCGGTGATTCTCGTAGCAACGGTCTCCGTAGAAACAGCGTCGACAGTCCGGGCGGGGACGTTGCGTCGCTCGCGGGGGTTTGCTGTGGCCCGGGAGGAGTGCCAGGTAATCGCGTCAGTCTTTCTGTTTACAGGCCACGCAACGTCGTTTCACGCAGGGATGATGCGCAAAATCCTCGTGGTCGTACCCCTTGTCGCACAAGTGGCAATAGTAACTGCGTCCGAGAATGGCAGGGAATGGATTTCAACCCGTAATAATGATCCTCGTGTTTCAAGAGAAACAGGTAACGTTGGTCGGCGCGTTTCTCGCCTTGTCCAAAGATCACTTGGTACCCCACATCGGCGCTGAGGACTTTGATGTGATAGTCCGGCAACACGATTTGGAATTGATGGAGGGCCCCCAACCCGCAAGGCCCTTCGGGAACGCGAGCCTAACGCGTGCAATGCTTTGGCCAATCGGGTTTGACCTTTTCCTCCTCCTCTCAAGGTATTGAAGCCAAGCTCGGGTGTCCGTCGACGCGGGGGATCTTCGTCGACCCACGCTTGCATGGTGACGAGGGCCCGAGCACAGCACAACTCGTCCCGATTTTTGATTTTTCTGTTTCTTTTCGAGAAAAGGCCACGAGAGGCAAGTAGCCCGGGATGGCTTCCTTTCGGCATCCGCTACCCCGTCCGGGATCCTTCACGGTGGTGATTTGCACTTTCAAGCGATCGTTCCGCTTTGAATTGTTCGTTGGAGTTCAATTTCTCCGCCATTTTTTGCAAGAGGAGGGTGACCCGTTGACTCTGTTCGCGCCATTCCCGCACCGGCACGTGAAACGATTGAAAGGCGTGCAGAAAGCTGGGATGTTGCATGGTAAACAACACGTGATCGTCGTCGGTTAACTGTTCCTCCTCCAATTCGCGATCGATCGCTCGACGCAACGCCTGTTCGTACATCGTATTGTGGGGGTTGTAAGAGTTCCGTACGAGCGTGGAGGGTGGCATCGAACACGCGACGTCGTACTCCAAACTTTTGCACGCGTCGATCCGTGCCGGGAGTGAGTTGAAATTCAAAGAGGTGGCCCCGGTTGCTCTCTTCCGCGTCTTCCATGGCCTCCAACAAGACGTCGTCGTCCAATTCTTCCTCTTCGCGGTCGGCCATTTTGAAGGGTTTAACACTCGACGAAGAGGACTAGGAAAAACAACTTGTCCCGATCGGCGAGGTTGAACAGCGTTCTGCAGCAACGACACAAATGGAGTTGCCGCGAGTTAAACCGTCGGCGTTTGGCTTCCTTGACGTCACGCACGAATAGGGTGATGGTTTCCCCTCGATAGGTCTGCAATAGGGTCAATGGATCTCTTCCCTCGATGCGATAGATGCGACAGTGAAAGCACTCCATGCGAAAAAGGTCGTCGTCGGGCGGTACCCGCCCTCTTATTGTACTCTCGCGAAAAAATGACATTGCATGCTGGGGAAGGTACGGGGTACCCATGGGGGTATGGGTCTTGATTTTCACTCGCCCCAGATCCCGGCCGGGAGGTGCGATGGGATATATATAAAGGCCGAGGGTATGGCTTCAAACTCACACCAAAAATCAACAGTCAAGATGATGTCAGTCGACGCTCGTGTCAGTATTTTCTCGGTGGACATGGAAGAAATCGGAGAGAAAAGAAATGAAGAAAAGAGGGAGACAAAGGAAGAGAAGGAGGACCGGAGTTGCATCATTTGTCTTGAGGAAAGAAAGTTGACCGTGCGAGAGTTTACGAAGCGGGATGGCACACTGGCTCGCCAATTCTACCGTGCGCGGACAAATAAATTATTCTGTTGCAGTCAGTGGCTGGTGCCACAACGCGTGTTTGATTCGCTGGGTGCAAAAGAATGGTCGCCTGATGCTTTTATTCAAGTGCCCCCACTGCAGATCACTGGGGTGCGACTACGAGGAAATGGCTGCCTTCCGTGACGGTGAACTTTGGAAAAACAACAAAAACAATCAAAGAGACATTTATTTCAAGAAAAAAAACATTTACTTCAAGGAACATTTTAATTTTATTTTACAAGAAACAATTTTAAAACGTGTAGCAATCAAAAATAAACAAAGTTGTGGTTCAAACTGTCATTTGCAGTGTTCTCATTGTCTCATGGGTTGGGCGTCAAACAATAATAATAACAATAATCAAAGTGTCAATGCAGTGATTGTAGACACCCCACGGTGCCCTCGAATAATCCGGCGAGGGCCTCTTTCCATCGGGGGTAATTGTCCACATAGCGGGAACCCACATTGGCACTCTGGGTGTGTAAGAGGGGAAAATTACCGTTCCCCATCGCGTGAAAAGTGGCGGTGCCATAGTTGTACTTGTACCATCGCGTCGTCTCCAGGTCGTAGGCAAAGATTAGCCGATGCAATTGCTTGGCATATTCCACGGTCCACCCCGTCCCTCCTTTCATCTGTTTATGGTTGAAGGTAAAGAACCCAAACGCGTAGACGGTGCCGACCCGTGCCGCAATGTGAAAGTTGCGCTTCAAATATTCGACCGTGATGGCGTTGGAAACCCCTTTTCGCAATCGATTCTGGGCCGTGATAAAGTAACTGTCGGCTCGGTATAATTCTCTTTCCGTCAAGGGCGTGATGGTTTGACGGCGAGGGTGATGGGGTCCAATCACCACGTCCAAACGAGTCCCGAAATGGAGGGCTTGACGTTCCGCCTCCGCATCCACGCCCGGCGCTCCACCCGTGATGATGGTGTAATCGTTCAAAACGGGAATGTCCATGGCCATCGACATGATGAGGAGCGCTCGTGAAAGAAATCAACGCAAAAATGAGTCTGAGCCGGGGCAAGCGGGGTCTTTTTATTTAGACCGTCGTCGACCTTGTCCACACGGGACGGTTGGCGGACCAATGGCATCTGTACGTGGACTGATACGTCATCCCGCATTGTTGTCGCATCCAATCCACGAAATGATGGCATTCGACTTGCGGGCAATGATGACGTATGGGGTCGGCGTGCAAACCGCAACCTTCCACGCGATCCAAGCGTTTCATTTTACGAAACGGGGGACACCCGTAAGTTTCGAGATCGAGGTGGGGGATGCCGAGTCGATCCAAGAGATCTTGTTCCACGTGCCCCCCCCCCCCCCCCTTTGAAGGCCACCGTATCTCGCTCGTCGGTGCGGAATCGTTCGTACAGAGCTCGGATTTGCATGTCCAAGAGTCGGTGGGGGTAGGCCGCGGCGGCGGGGGGTGGTTGAAAGTGGAGTCCGTGAATGTTGCGCATGACCCAACGGGTGGTGATCTTTTCCTTGTCCGACAACTGAGCGTACTCGATGGGGAGATGGTAATGGACGACGCCCTAATGTTGTCGCGTCCAATCGCAGTACCCCATTACGCGGCACAGAAAATGTCCCTGGATTTGGAACCCTTCCAGGTCGATGCAAACGCATACCTTTTCCATGTTGCTTGTTTTGTCTGTTTGAATACGTGCGAGGGAAGGGTGTGTATGGTTTTTATAGAGACTGGCAGGTGGGGTGGTGTTTTTATTTTTAGCCAATCGAACGAGGCCACGTCACGAGGACGCCGGCCAATCGGATACGACCACGTCACGCTATAGGGGGTCGTGGACTTGGCATTTAAGGCGTGACGCATTCTCTCTCACCCTCTTTTCTTCTTCGTTCCGGTAGCAGTGGTCCAAAGAAAAGTTATGAGTATGAGTCGAGTGGCCACGCAACCGACTCCTGTCGCTGCACCTGAAAAACGTAAAACCAAGAGCGATGCCGAAGGGAGTAGAAAGAAGAAGAAGAAAGACGAGACATTGAGCCCCGAGGACATCGCGGCCTTGAATGCCCCCGTGGACGTCTTGCCACCTCATCCCCCCGAACCTCTCTTGTTGACCGAGGAAGAAGAGAACGAGGCGGATGCGTTTCTGGCGAGCCTTTGCAAAGACCCCACCAACCCGGTTCTTTCCACCCGGGTGGACGCGGCCACGCAGACGGACCCTTTGCCTCAGTCCCCCGTCGTCGTCACCGACTTGTCGTGCCCCATTCACGAGCGGGAACCTTTGTGCCCGAGCAGTTGCGGGGAGTTCTCTTACGAACGTTGCGGTCACGAGGGATGTCTGGTGTTCATTCCCACCCATCACTTGGACACGATGTTGAAAGAATTGAAAGACCATCTTCACCCCGCCCTGAAAGCCCAGTGGTCTTCCTTGCGTTGCGACTGCGGGTTGAGACCGAGGATGAAACTGAGTTTGTCCCCCAACAATTACCAAAAGGTGTTCCTGAACTGCGGCGTCAACCAGAAAGGCGTCGAACAGTTTGGCAAAGAACGCTGTGGGTATTTCCAGTGGATCCATTGCAAACCTCACGTCAGGAAAGAGGTGTAGGACCCCGTGCCGTGGACCTCTTGGAAACCGCCCCTGGTCGACAAAGAAAGCAAGCCAGAAAGAGAGCAAGAAAGAGAGCCAGAGATTCCCCGGTGGAACAAGTTTTGGCGAGGAGGATTCGTGGTGGCGGGAACCAACAACACCATCCTTTTCCCCGAAGAATTCAGAAATTTGAGTTCTCGCCCTTACCTGAAGGAGGCGTACGAGGAGATGAAACGGGTCCCAAAATGGAAAAAGATCATTTATTTGGACACCTTGAGCCGGTACCTGAAAGAGGAAGACCCTTCGTTGGAGATGTTGAAGGACGTGCAGTGGTTGAAAGACAAGTACGTGCCCGACGATTCTACCCCCCTCTTTGACTATTGGATGCGTCGAGTCACCGAGAGGTTGGCCAGAGCCGCGGAAGAGCCACCCCGTGGCAAGTACAAATACGTGTCAGACGGGATTGGATCGTTTTGAACATTGCTTTTCTTTATGTGTAAAAATCTTGTTTGGTTGATTAAAAAAAAATGTTGTTGTCACGAACCTTCACGGTGTGGTTGTTGTTGTTGTTTGTTAACGATAAAAGTCCCCTCCCCTCTCCCTTTTGTTACGAGTGCCTTGGAGCCCCTTACCGGTGAACGACATGGCCCCGCGTGCCAAATCCCAAACAAAGCGAGCCTCGGTCAGTTGGGGAGAGGTTTACGAATCCCCCGAGAAAAAAGGCAGTTTTGGGGGCGTGCAACGATTTTCCCAGCAGACGGGGTTGCCTCTGGCGCGGGCCAAACGCGTCTTGGAAGGGCTCTTGAGTTATACCCTGCACAAACCGCGTCGGAAACGGTTTCCCACCACCCCCGTGATCGTGTTTGCCCGCGACGAACAATGGGTGGCCGATTTGGTGGACGTGCCGGCATTGAAGAAATGGAATAAGGGGTACCGCTACATTTTGACCGTCATCGACGTCTTGTCCAAGTACGCGTGGGCGGTGCCTTTGAAGAGCAAAGCCGTGACGGAAGCCTTTGCCTCGATTCTGCAAGGCAGTAAAGGACGACAACCCTTGCGGTTACAAACGGACGACGGGACAGAATTTTACAACCAGACCTTCCAAACGTTTCTGAAAGAGCGAGGGATTGCGCTCTTTTCCACGCGCGGGGATAGCAAAGCCGCCGTGGTGGAACGATAGAATCGCACGTTGAAGGAACGCATGTACCGCATGTTCACTGCCCTGAATACGCTCCGGTACGAGGATCGGTTGCCGCTGTTGGTCCGAGGGTACAACGCCACCCCGCATCGAAGTATTGGCCTGCCCCCGAACCAAGTGACCCGCGCCAACGAACGCACCGTGTGGGATCGCTTGTACGAGAAACGGCTTCGACGGCGGAAACGCCCGACATTGAAGGTGGGAGATCGCGTTCGACTCAACAAGAAACATCGTCCTTTCCAAAAGGGGTATCTGCCCGGATGGACGGAAGAGGTGTTCATCGTGCAACGCGCCCGAGGAGGCCCCGTGCCCACCTACAAGATCCAAGAATGGGACGGGACGCCCGTTGAAGGGACTTTTTACAAAGAAGACGTGCAAAAAGTCGAGGTGCCGGACGATGCCGTGTTTTGGGTGGAAAAAGTGCTTCGACGACGAGGACGGAACGTGTTGGTGCGTTGGAAGGGGTGGCCCAGCAAATACGATAGTTGGATCCCCAAACGGCATATGACCTCGCTATAAAGAGGGGAATCGCACACCCAGACTGGCCACGAAGTCGTCGTCGACGTCATGAATCGCGTGGTGCTCCTGAGCGATGTCTCCCCGGAATTTCCCAACAACACCTCGGATACGTTCAAGGTACGATTGGCGGAACCGCTGGCGTTGGAAGGGGATTGGGAAGTGGGGTTGCTGTCCCTCTCCACATCCGATAGTGGACGGACGTTGACGCACGTCGCGGGGCTCGAGAGGGCTCTCTTGTTTGTGCTGTCTTACACCCTGGTGGATACCCTCGATCAACTGACCATCAAACACTACATGATCAGCGGCACGCAATTGCAAGAAGACCAATTCATCAAGGATGGCGTGGACATGATGGCCTCCATGATTCGACTCTTCGAGCGGGAAGCCTTTGCCCAAACGCAAGCGCTGGGACTTCGTTTGGAGAGGGCCCGTCGACCCACCTTTCGTTGGGAAGGCCCGTCCTTGGTCGTGGAACACAAACTGTTGGAGAACATTCGACCCGATCCTTCCATGACCGACCCTGCCGTGCGGTTGATGGTGAATAAAAAGTTGGCGGTGGGCATGGAGTGGTTGAACGCCGAGGGGACGGCACTGGGGGAAAATCTTCACTACACCCTCCCGTTTCAAGAATCCGACCAGACCTTTTATTTTATCAAGGACACGGAACTGGGTGCCAAAGAGTCCGACGAAGAAACGGAGAAGAGAAAGCTCTGGAAGACGGACGAGGGGTACCTGTATCTCTCGCTGACCGTGAATTGGCACTTTGTGAATCTCAACGATGCCTTTGGCGAGTATGGGGAGTACGGGACGACGCTTCTTCGTGTACACGGATCTGGTGGAAAGCAATCGGATGGGCGGTCAACTCCACCCCTTGATTCGAGAAGCGCATTTTCCCAAAAGCGGAGAAGGGGTGCAGTTCTTTGAACCCTTGCACATCCAATGGGTCCCCTTACGACGGCCTCGGATCGATATCGTCGAAGTGCAACTGGCCGACCCGACCGGGACCTTGGCGAAGATGAAGAAAGGTCAAACGGTCGCCACCTTCTCGTTCCGCAAGGTGACGGTATAAAAAGCCAGCTAGCTCCCTCGTCGATCCTCAAGTGTCGTCATGTTGGGAGGCAGTTTAACGCGTTATCATCCCCCCTCGACGAGAACGGGGACGGGGCAAGGCGGAGGTGCCTTCATGATTTTGATTCATGATTCACCTTCATGATTTTTGCGATTTGGATCGAAGTTATTTGGAACTGGAACTGCGTTTGCATTCGGCCTCCACCAACGGCCTGGCGGCGGACGCGAATGCCGCCTCGGACGCCGACGACACCCGATTCGTGTTTGCGGTCAACAACATTGCGCATTCCATCTTCAAACAAATGAATCTGCGCTTCAACGGGGCCCTCATGAGCGAACAGACGGACACGTACGCGTACAACGCATTCCTAGAAACCATTTTGAATTTTAATAGAGAGGAAGGAGAGACCTTGCTGGCCGCGCAAGGGTGGGTGAATCAATTGGATGTCGTTCCTCGGATCCAAGCCGGCGGCGCCAACGACGACCTGCCAACCACGGACGGATGGTTGCGCAATTCGGTGCAAGCTCTGAAAACGGCCTCCTTGCGATTTCGCGGCAACCAGACCGTAACGTTCCTGATCAAGCTGCATCTGGAAGCCTTTCACACGGGACGCCTTCTCACCCCGGGCGTAGAAATGGTCTTGGAACTGTTTTGCCATGCCCCCGATTTTTTCACGTTTGGCACCAAGACGAGTGGCACGGAGGTGAAACGGATGGTGACGTTGAACCACGAGGATCTGAAAGTGACCCTGCATCTGTGTCGCGTGAGTTTGAATCCCACGGTGTACAGCGCGTTGCAAACCGATCGAAAAAGTAAGCGACAGACGGCCAAGTACCCGGTGGTGAGAAGCGAGATCCGGTCCTTTTCGTTCGACGGACGGACCACCAAATTCACGAGAGATAACGTGTTTGTGGTAAAAGTGCCCGATCGGATGATCGTGGCGTTCGTGGACAGTCGAGCGTTCAACGGCGATGTGTCGGGGTGACCCGCATCAAGCAAGTGGTGGATGGCGAAGAATACCCGTACCCCACCCTGGAGTTGAATGGAAACAATAATTTGAAAGATTTGAAAGGCTACCGTCGGTTCCTGGAAGCGTGTGGTCGGTTGCAGCACCACGGTTCCTCCATGGTGAGACCAGAGGATTGGGGGCAAGATGGACGTTGTTCGCGTTCAACAATGTACCCTCGGGCGTGGCGGACGACCCCGAGTACCGAAACCCGAAACCAGCTGGCAATTTGCGGGTGGAAATTGATTTCCAGGCTGCTCTGAATACCAATATCACCGTGTTGGTCTGGGCGAGTTTGAAAATCTATTTGAAGTGGATGGCAACGGGGCTGTCTTGTATAACCTGCACCGTTAGCTGAAGAAAACAAGAAAAGAAAGAAAGAAGAAGAAGCATGGAATTTGTAGCGCTGAGCGATACCGTGTTACGCTACTTGGCCAGGGACGACGACGTCTTGAAACGCGTGTTTTGGGACGTGGTCCCGTCGGACGGATTGCCGCAACCGCCCACCGTGACGACCCGGGCAGGCTACATCGTGAACACGGACCCGACGGGGGATCCGGGCAAACATTGGCTGGCCGTGTGGAACGAACCGGGACGAGGTTGCGAAGTCTTTGACAGTTACGGGCTGCCCCTGAACACGTATCCGGCCCCGCGGATGCACGAATGGTTGGCGCAATGGCCCACGGTATTTCGAAGCGGCGTCACCCTTCAAGCCCTCCGGAGTTAAACCTGCGGACATTACCCCTTGCTGTTTCTCAAAGCGCGAGTACGAGGGGTCTCGTTTGAAGAGTTCTTGGCCGACTTTTCGCAGCACGACCTGGTGTCCAACGACGCCAAAGTGGCGCAACGAGTCAAAGCTTTGATCCAGGAAGAACTGAGCGAAGTGGACAATGCCGTCCCCAATCGTCAATGCAGCGTGAGCTTTCAAGAGAACAAGGAACATTTCCGCGTGTAAAACAGAAATAGACAAAAAAGAAAACAGTTGTTGTTATTGTTATGGTTGTTGTTGTTGTTAAAAAAGAAAATAAAACAAGTGGTTGAAAAAAGTTTCCGGTGCAATTTTGAATTTAAATAATAAAAAAAACAGACCCATTTGACGGCGAATGCTCTGATGGTCTAGTGGTAAAGACGCTGCGTTGTGGCCGCAGAGACCCAGGTTCGAATCCTGGTCATTGCATCCCTCTTTTTTTCTTTGTTCATCATAAAAAAAGTCACCTCTTGCTGGGAAGGGACTCATTCGGGACGACATGCCACAAGGGAATCGAACCAAACGACAAAGACGACGACAACGCACCCGAGGGTATACGGGCAAATCGGGACCCAATCCCTCCTTTTTGACGGTGTTGGGAAAACGCGGGCAGATGGGCGAGACCTTGCGACGCAAACGAGAACAGACGGGCGGGATCTTAACCGTGCTAGCCTCGGCGGCCAAACTGGGATACCAAGTGGGAAAAATGAAATCTTACAAAAGGATGGGCGTGACATGAGCCGCGGGTCATTATCGCGGTCGACGCAAACCGTGGGAAGTGTGAAAAAACCAACCATGATCACCAGACAAGATGCGCAACACGTGATTCAAAGCTTGAGAGAATTGGAATGGGGAGAAATTCTACGCCATCCCGAGGATGTCTTGTGGAATCGATGGGATTATCGTCAGTATCGTCGATTGCGCACCTTGGCCGAACGAGGTGACTGGGATGCCCTGGTGACCGCGCTTCAAACTTGCGGGGAAACCCACGTCAGGGAAAGCGTGGCAACCTCGATAAAACAACGCACCCCTCGATGGTACGATCACTACCTAGCACCATGATTCGCATGCCGAGTAGCGTCATGGTCGGCAACCCAATTGTTGGACGACCTGTTGACGGAACAACGCGCGTTTCAACGGACCCCGGCTCGGATCGTGTACTGTTACGGGGTGTGGCAACCCCGCTTTGCTGGGATGAAGAAGAAAGGCGTTCGATTTCATCAAGGCATCCCGACCCCCTCTCACTTGGGACAATGGTTCGAGGGTCGAGGGGGCGATATTCTGGTGTTGGACGATCTCATGGAAGAAGGGGGCAACGACAAGCGCGTGTTGGATTTATTCACCAAAGATTCCCATCATCGCAACATCACGGTGTTTTATTTGATGCAAGATTTGATTCCGCCCGGTAAATTTGCCAAGACCATCAACCGAAATGCGCATTATGTCATCGCCTTCAAGAATCCGCGCGATCGCACGGGCATGCGAAATTTGGCGTTGCAAGCGTTCCCGGACCAATGGCAGGGGGTGATGGACGTGTTCAACCTTTGGACGCAGAACCCCTTTGGCTATTTAATGTTGGATCTCCACCCGGCGTCCGACGATCGGTTTCGGTTGTGGACGAATCTGCGCGAACGAGAAGCGCCTGCGGTGGTCTTTGAAGAAACGAGATGAGTCGTGAAAGTTCACCCTCCCCGCAACTCATTCGCGATGCGGGGGAAAGCGACGACGCCCTGCTGGATCCGGCTTACCTGGAACAGATGGAACGGTTTTGGGCCACGCTGTCGCCGGCCGGAGTAGGCACGAGCCCCCAACCCGCCGCCACGGCGCGTCCGGCGGGAGTGGGGGTGTCGACCTCCTTTTCGTCCCCTCGAGACCTGAACCCGGCCGACTTGTTGCAAGACTTGGGGTTGGCAGTGTCCCCACCACGTCGTACCGCCTCTTCCTCTTCCTCCTCGTTTCGGTCTCCGTCGCCGTCTCCGCCGCCCATCCCGTCCGGAACCGTCTCCGGCACGAGAAGGAATCTGGTCATGCATCGGATCCTCAACGCTCTCATGACGAAAGAGGAAGAAACGCGATTGCTGCAACAATACCGTATCACGGATGAGGATTTAGACAGGTACATGGCCACTCTCCCCCCGTACGACGATGCAGGTTGCCCGCGTCACCTGCCGCCGCCCCACCCACGACCGTCTCGGCCACCAGGACGGCAGCAGGCGCCCCCGGCGGACCGGGAGGTTCCCCTTCCTCCTCCTCCTGGTCGTCATCGCCCTCTCCGCCTCGTTCCCCTCGTGGACGAGGCAGGCGACCCAGAGGACGTCGGGGCTCCCGCCCGACCAATCGACGCAATCAAGAGGACATGCGTCGACAAATGGATCTGTTGGCGGAAGATACCAGACCGCAAGCCCGCAACCGTCGCATACGCAACATCACGCATACCAATACCGTGACCACGGTGTACAAAGACAACGGCGAAGCACCCACCGTACGACGGACCTCCTCCCGCATCACCAATCCATAAAAACGAGGGAGAGAGAAAAAAAACAAAGACACACCCACACTTTGGTGCAGACAGTAATCGTCATGGTTCGAGGCAACGGGGTGCGTCGACGCACGACTCCCCGCATCCGACGACGACGGCGTGGAAGGTCCCACCACCACCAACGGGGAGGAAATCTCCTTCCCGTTTTATTTCGCGACTTGCAACGGACCTTTGGGGAAAAAACCGTGGGCACTTTGGCCAAAGGCGCCTCCAAAGAAGCGCAAGCCTTGGTGTTCGCCAAAGGCAGTGTCGCCGTGGGCAAACAGATGAAACGAGCCTTTCAACAGGCAAAACAACGCATTCCGCCGGAACTACGTCGACTCCTGATCTTCTGATCTTCCTATAAAAAACGGAAGGGGAACTTGCCCACGTCATTGTCAGGGGACAGGATGCCAAAACGCCGGGCCGTGAAAAGACGTCGACGGCGGCAGACCAGGGGGCTTCAATGAGGGGGTGGCTTGGAACAACTGATCCCCCCATCCTGCGCGCGGTGAAATCGCTCATGGGAGGTCAATCCGTGGGAGCCTTGGCGAAAAAAGCCGCGAAAGAATTGGCCAAAGAAACCGTCAAGAGTGGGGCGCGAGGGGTGGCCTGCAAAATGTCCAGTACCGTGCGAGGCATCAAACGGAAAGCCACGCGGCCCGCGCAACGCGTCAAACGACGTCTGCCGGGACTATAAAAAAACGGTCGAGAGGGCTTCCGAGGAAAATCATCATCCTTTGCCGTCGACACTTACGACCTGGATCACGCCGAAAGGAAAACGACGACCACGACAACGTGCCCTGCGTCGATACGGAGTGAAAACGCGACGACGACCCCGCAATCGTCAACATGGAGGCGTGTTTCCTTTACTGGCCTTGGCCGTACCTGCCTTGATCGCCGCGGGCAAAGCGGCCGCCTTGGGTGCGGCGGGAGGCGCGGCGGGGTTCGGGGCCAAGAAAGCCTTGGAAGCCGCGACGCGTAAACGGAGGTGAAAAAAAAAACAGAAAACAAAAACAAGAGAAAAGAGAGTGAGAGAGAAAACCCGTGGAGTATAAAGCGAGCGCGATGCCTACGGACGGCGGTCGAACCGAGTGTGCGTCATGCGTCTCATCCATCGTCAGTTGCCCTTCTTGAAAAGTGTCTTGAAGGAAGCCGATCAGCATCGACGACAGGAACGTTTGCAATTAGCCAATGCGGATCAAATCAACGCCATCAGCGAATTGGCGATGAACACGTTACGGGGCACGGTCCCCCTCTCCCGCGCCAATTATCGAGTGCTACTTCCCGACCGCCAGGTCTTGCGTGAGATGGGGAAAAAAAAGAATTCGATAAAAAGACGTCGAGAGACCATGCAATCGCAAACGGGGGCGGGTCTCTGGCGCGGGTTGAATTGCGTCTGCGAAAGAGCCCTCAAGTCGCGATGAATCGCGTGTCGCACCTTATAAGAAGAACGGAACGACGGGAACAAGAACGTCAGGCCACCTTACAGCGCGTGGTGGAGACCTTGCAAAGTCGACATCGAGACGTGGAGAGGCTCGAAAAAGAACTCGACACGCTTCGCGAGCGATTGAGGCAAAAAGAGGACCACGTGGAGGTATTGTGTCAACATTTGCTGAATCTACGCGATCACCAACTCTGCCACTACTGTCGAGTCTACGCCGACGTGTTGGGAGACGGAAGCGGCAAAGAACGACCATGAGCGCGTTCCAGGCCCAAGCCGTCATCGACCCTCGACAGTTTCTTCAATTGCAAGAACAGTACAAGCAACGGTTGATGGAAGACAGTCGATTGAATAAGGCGGCGACCTTGGCGGCCGAAGAAGACGTGTTGCCCAACTCCGACCTGGACCCGGGGCTCAAAGTCGCGTTGGCCAAACCCTTGGCGCGTCAAGTGCGCGTGTGGACTAAACGTGTCCGACAACCGGGCATGACGGCCCCGGGCACGGGGGTGGGGGCACCGGCGGCGGAGGAGGAGGATCTGGCCGAGGAACCCATCTCCACCTTCCTCAAACACGTGATAAAAGGACGCACCCCGTCAACACCCGCGCCAGATCCAAAACCGGCCAAACCGACGGGAACTCCGAAAAAGGTCAGCGTCAAGAAACTCACCACCCCGTCGGGCATTCCGAGACCCATCCGTCCGAGGCAACTTCCCTTTGACACGCCGGTGTCCGCACCCGGTCCGTCGACGTCCTCGTCCCTCAGCGGAACGTTGAAGAAACGAGCCAAACAGACGATAGGGAGTGTCGCGAAAAAAACCCAACAAGCGATCCGAGACAAAGGCAAGGCGACTCTCGAAAAAAGAGCGAAAATGGGGGTTGGAGAAACTCAAGACGGGTTGGTTGGATTGGAAGTGATGGGACGCGGTCAAACACCCAAACGAAAAAGGCAACGGGCTCCCCGCCGGCAAAGAGCCATTCGCGGAGGAAGTTTCGACATTCAAAAGTTACTGGCCAAAACGGGGATCGAATTTCATTGGTCGGGGTATCAATACATGGGCCCCGGGACGCATCTCGCCAAACGCCTGAAACGAGGGTATCCCGGAAAAAATCGATTGGATCGATTGGCCAAGCAACACGACATCGATTACGGTCGTGCCAAGACGTTGCAGGACAAGTGGAAAGCGGACGAAAAAATGATCCGAGGGATTGCCAACCTGCCGAGAAAACATACCCTGATGGAGAAGATTGTGAAAAAAATCATGCAAGTCAAGAAACGTTTAAAATTGTAAAAGAACAATTTATTGTAAAATCCAACGTTACGTTCAAAGTTTAATAAAATCAACCACTTGTAAAAAAAAGTGTTTTGTGTCAGTTCACGCCTTATTGTCTTTCAAGGTCAAGACTTGGACGCCTTCGTTCACCAATTGTTTTTCGAGGGCTTGTAAGCGGGGATCCTTCTCGAAATACTCGGGGATAACAAATTCGCCCGCGTGCTTGTCCATCCCAACCTGCAAATTGTATTTGGCCAATTTACAGAATCCCTCGCAACAGTTGGGTTCCCAGTCGTAACCGTGTCCCGTGTGGAAGGCGTCATCTTTCTCCTCTTCGCACTCCCTGCACAAAATTTGGTCCAACAAGAGATCGCAGCGCACTTGCCATTGCAGGCCCCGACGACGTTCCTCTTTCGTGTCTTTCAAGCACTGCGTTTTCTTCCGTTGCAACGTCTCGATTCGAGCGCGGGCCTCTTTCATATCTGTCGACCACTGCATTTTGTCCCGTTGGTAGGTCTCGATTCGAGCGCGGAGGGATGAGTTGTCGGTCTTCAAGGCCTCGGCGCAACTCGGAATCTCGCTCCAGGGTACCCCACTGAGTTGACACTTGACATCCGCCATGGCCTTTCGCAGGGACAGATTTTCTTTTTTCACTTCGTTCAATTCCTTGGTCAATAACACGTTCTTCACGAATAACGGATCCATCGTGTGCCCGTCCTTTTCTCTCTATCTCTCGAGGCGATTTAAATAGAACGGGGTGGGGTGGCGAGAGACCCTGGGGCGAGTGAAGAATAAAAAAGACCCATACCCCCCCATGGCCGGCATGCTTCGTCCTCCTTGCCGAGGGTATATTAAGAGCAAGGGGTTCCCACCGTTTTTCACCCTTTACTCAGTTGTTACAAGTGAAAACAAACATGGCGTCCAACAAAGTGGTCACCCCCTCGGTGGTGGAAGTCATGCGTGCCAAGCGGAAACGTGTCATGGAGGAGAAGGAGAAGGAGACCCGGGCCGCCAAACGCGTGAAAGTGGAACCGGTGGGAGAGGATCCATCCCAGACTGCCTCGCTTCCCCATGGAGAGTCTTATTGGGATTATCTACCCATCATCCTCCAAGAACGCATCCTGGATTTGGCGGCCAGGCAATTGCACCGCGAACGCACGGCACGGGTATGTTTCGACCTTGTATTTCATCGTGTTTGCCAACTTCATAAATGGGTCAAATATTCAGTCAGATGTGTCGGTTGCAACAATTGCTCCCGACGACGGCGTTACGGGGCCATCGATCAATTATTAACCAAAGTGCGTTCCATCGAAAACCCCCATTCCGCCCATTGGACCAATGGCTATTGCAACGAATGCCACGACGATTTGATGCTGGGTCTTTGATGGGGTCTTTGTAACCTTTGTGTTTTTTTTTCCTCTTTAACTACAAGGTGATGGTCGAAATCCGCACCTTGCTTCGCTGTCCTGTCACGCAATGGGTGCGACCCTCTCCCAGTCGACGATCGTTTATTATGTGGGACTTCTCTTGCCTCTACTGCCAGCGACGTGTTTTTAATCTGTAACGCTGTTATTTTTTTTCACCCCACAAACACAGATCACGGGACAGTTACGAGAATTGTACCTCTGCCCACGCTCGTTATGGTTAAACAGCGAAAAACATACCAACAATCCTATGGTGTGCCAACATTGTAATCGTAAAGTCTTCAAGGGCAAAATTGATCGTTTGATTAAAAGAAGGAAACGCAGAGATCACTAATTTTCATTTTTATTTCACATTGTACAGTTGATTTTAGAAATACAAGACTTGCCCGTTTGCGCCGTTTCTATTTGGGGCGATCCCACTCCGTCATCTTATTGTCAACATTGTTTGCGACGATGGACAGACGGGGACATTGACGATCGTTTTCTTCTCCGTTTCTTTTAGTTGATGCAAGAACTCGGGCAATCCGTCGTGTGTCCGTGCACCAAATGGGTCACCAATCCCGTGTTGCCTTATTGCCAACATTGTCGACGCATAGAACTGTTTGGGCGACTCGATTTTCTCGTCGCCCATTCCCTCGATTGGGCTCACGACGACTTTATGGACAGACACGACGCCGTTTACAACGATGATCACCTGATTGCTTTTGCGGACAAACGTTTAAATTTACGTTTTTATCAACACGTGTAATTATTTTTTTTAAAAACAATCGTGAATAAATTTGTTGTTGTTTTTCCAGATTCTGGATCAATTGCTGTCTTTTCGCGTTTGCCCCTTGTACCTATGGTCCACGCGATCCTTCTTTCTTTCCTATCCATGCTGCCATTGCGTGCGGGGACTGGGCCTGGGAACCATTGACGATTGGATGAAATACAAAAAGCGACAAAACCACTCAACGTGACTTCCCTTTTTTCAGGTCATGACGCAATTGAAATCCCTGATCGTGTGCGGCTTCCGACAATGGACCACCCGCAGCGCGGATCCGTGGATTCTATGCAACCACTGCATTCGGTATTTTGCTCTCGGGTCCATTGACGACTGGCTCGAAAAGACCACACCGCCCTTCATCAGAGACTTGCCATTACGGTTTCAATTGACGTCGACCCGACGAGGAAAACACCTGCCAGGGGCGTTCTCCCATTAGGGGATGGAACCCATGTCCCCGCTTGTAAATTGTTGTTTCGTTGTGTGACTATTAAAAGGCATTTTTTGTGTTATTTTCTGTTTTTATTCTGTCTTTCTGACCGAGCGGGATCTGGGACCCACTCCAATGCCTGAGCCCGCAATCCAAAAAAAGGATATTTCCGGTCAGCGTTCTTTTCCCGAGCCCACGATCCAAAAAAGATTATTTCCGGTCAGCGGTCTTTTCCTGAGCCCGCGATCCAAACACGGTCACTTCCGGTCAGCGGTCTCCCACCCTCAGGCAAGCGCCACCCAAGGTCACTTCCGTTTTCATGAAAAACCCATGATGTCATTGCACGTGTACAGATTTTCGGTGGTCGTCTCTGATTGGCTAGCCGTGGTCACGTGTGCTAAATCCTGGCTCCTGATTGCCTGTTATATAGGTTGAGCGACCTTAACTACTACTAACAACCAAAGCTATACATAAAAGTTTTGTTAATCATATATTTGAAGAACCTACCGCCAAACAACGCCTGATTGACAATGGCTTACCACCGGACCAAATAAGCAATTACTTTATCTTAGCGTTTTCTATTACTAAAGAAACAAAGTTGACTATGTTCCAATACAAGATTTTACACGACGTAGTTTTCACTAAAAGCAAACTGTTTAAAGCTAAACTCGCAAACAGTGATCTCTGTTATCTATGCTTAGAAATAAAACAAGATTTGAAGCACATGCTTGTCTCATGTCGGGCCGTTTTGGAGTTCTGGGAAGCTTTTCTAGGCTGGTATGAAACATAACTATCAATAAAACTAGAATTATCAACTGTTAAAATATTGTATGATAATATTGGTAACGATTACCTCAATAAGTTAACTAATTATCTCTTGCCACTTGCGAAATACTATATATACTGCTGTAGTATTAATGAAGATCCTCTGTCATTAAGTGTTTATCAAACAATAGTGGTAAACAAAGCGGAGATAGAAAAACAAATATCAGTAAGTACTAATTCACCTGAATATTACTATAAGAAATGGAAACCTTTAATTGACAAGAAGTTTGTTTACTAACAACATCGATTTAAATAGTAACACTACTCAAAATTAGACTTGTATTTTACTGTACTTTGTATTTTGTACATGACTGTAATGTAATGTACTGCAGTATTGTAATTAGATGTGAGTAATATCCAATAATAAATTATATACTAAAACTATTTTTGTAGCTCTTCCTGCACTGTAAATTTGAAATTTTAGTAATAGTTTTTTTTTATGTTCCTTTTTGTAATATTTATTCTGTGGCAAATGTAAAATAAATAAATAAACTATAATGCCGCTACATCGACGACTGTAGTTGCACTACCTCATTCAATAGAGAGGAGCATTACTCCATTTATAACTTCTGTCAATTATTTCCACCCACACAACAACGCAGTTCAAAGCATTTCAGTTCACATTGCTCCAAAAGCAGTTCACATTGCTCCAAAATGACACCGAAACAGGCAGACGTTTTTGACAACCCCACTGATTGCATTTAAACATGAAAAAAAAATAGGCGACTTTCTAGTGAGAAGAATACTGAAATCCGACGATCAACTTCTACTTTTAAATGCGGAAAAATATCGGGACACAAACAATCTATTAAAATCACTGAACGTTTCTCATGTACCTTCGCAAATGTTTTCTGCTGCATAACATGTACTTTATGTAAAAAGATACACATAATTTGGTGAAAAAGGAGGAAGAAAAAAACGAGAAAAAATTGATATTATGATTGTAATGTTGTAAACTCATTCCTAATTTTATTTCTGCTGGTAAATAATTTTAATCATTTTAAAATTCGTTTTGAGGTCTACTGGTTTATCGGTATTCTTAAATTACTGTCATATGTTCTACCCTTATAAAATATGGTCGTTACGTACTTGCTTACTAACTAAGACGTTGAAGAAATGACAGGGACGAATCTTAACCTGACGCCCAACACCATAATCTCCTCAATCATTCTTAACAACATATGGCGATCTGCGACCTTTACATACACCAGCAGGGTAGCACCGAAATCCGTAAAAATTAGAGCAAAATTTTATCCTAAAAATCTTAATCCCCACGGAATCAACGAACGCTTTTTATTCAAATAATTTTTTTTCACGTTACCATGTGTAGCTCCACCATTTGATATATAGATCACACACAACCCACAATTCCTTGATTTGATTTGACGAAGGGCTTGCGAAATGAAGTGTTAGATTTTACGTCTCTATGATGACCAATTTACTTGATCAAATCAGTTGATAAAACCAATTGTTGGTGTTTCACTGCCCCATTCCACTCCCAGCACTACAGTTTCTTTAGAAACTAATCCCTTTATGCTTAAGACGGCAGGCGCGCAAAGATATCGACGCGACGACATTACGTACCTTGCACCCTGTTGTTTTCCAGTTAAATTCATTTGATTCCCAGAAGAGGCAAGTATATTCTCTCACTATGTATGTGTAGTTCACATTTTCTACCACTGTCCTTGAAGGAGGTTCTTTGATTTCGATACATCTCTCCTCGTCTTGGTTTTTCTTACCTTCTCCTTCCTCTTGGTTTTCGTCATTTTGTTTAACAATGAACTCTATACCAAGAATATAGTTTCCAGAAGTGAGTGCAGTGAAAGAGATCGTTATATTATTGTTCCCTTTGCAAGTGATCATTCCTCTTTTGAGCCACTTTCCGCGTACACGTTTGCACTCGTAAGGTGGTGATACCTCACCGGGCAGTAATATTGTCAGGTAGGAGACAGTCGAATGATTGTCTTGAGGGACTATCGAGATTTCAACCATGGTTTCTCCTTGTTGGATACTCATGTTGTGATGTCTTAGCATTCCATGTGTTCCTAAATAATTATTTGCAGGATGGTGAGATGTGTGTCGGTTCAGAGGTAATAAGATAGTTACACCTGGTGACAGACTAGACATAGGTATCAGTTCCTCTTTGCCATTCCGAAGATCTAAACTTGCAATATGTGTTGTAACCCTCCGGCTGCTTTTGTCCAAGATGAAAGGATTGAAAGGTGTACTCCACATCTGCAAACGATCAGTAGATAGCAAAATAAGTTAAAACCCTGTTTAATTTGATCAGCAAAATTGTGATTGAATTGAAAAGTGTATGAAAAAGCGCAGACATTTCTTCTTCCTTCCCCGCGTGTTTCACAGATTATTATCCTGTCTATAATGCAGTCACAATCTTTCAAGGTGCCGAGATTGTCTCCCTACGAAGCGACAAAAAATTGCGGTTCAAAAAAATGAATTTCTTTAACATGCTGTGGTATAAAAGCATTTACCTTAGTAGTCATAAAAATGCAATTGGTTTGATCAAAAATGATAAATTATATTTTTGTATATTGTTGTACAAAAGAACCTAAACGGCCATGTTTCTTCGTGACATACCTTGTGCGCACTACACTAGTCAATCAAATCGAGCCAAATCTTATCTCGCGCCCGTCACGCTCGCTATGAATGAATATTGCGTTTCGATCCGTTTACTCAGCAAGGTAAACCTTCGATTGAAACTTAGCACTGGATGAAAATCGTACACTTTTCGGGAATTATGGATGACTTAAGTTGCCAAAACGCTCACTTGAAGCAAATAAAGAGATTACAGAAAGTGAACTCGCCCGAGCATTCAGCAAAGGGCAAGTGTTTGTTTATTGGCATGATTTCGAATTTTCCGGTAATTCAAACGGTTGTAAATCTTGGAAACGTGGAGTGCACAGAAATATTAATTCTTATTTAGGATTTAGGGACATTTAACGTTTATGTTTTTATGACTTTCAATCAGGTGCCACATTTTTAACAAAACTCTATGCGATATTGTGTGGTGAATTCCGACAAGTACAGTACATCGATTTAAGTGGCACGGGCGGTCACAAAATAGGGTGCGTTGGGTACATTTTGTAAACTGGAACAACTTCTTATAACATACACTGTACTGCTGTATTGGTAAGATTCCGACCCTACAAAGCAGTCAGTGGACGAAACAATTAGTGATGTCAGGTTGTTTACGTCTTCGTGTAGACACTTCCCGTAAATTGTGGCATATCCCATGCCCTCAGCATGACTTCCGACAATTGCTCGTTTCCTGTGAACACTGCATAATCCATAAGCTCTTCAGCTACACGAACTGCTTCACTTGCTGTGTTAATTCGCGATTATTTGACAGGCATATTAAATTCGTCGTCTTCGAGTTCCATTTCCAGCTGACAACCTGCTAACTTAGGTAATTTGTAACCAGGCTCATCAGACACAACACTGCTAAGAAGTTCGTTACGAATTCTTTCACACCACTGTAAATCATCGGGATCTACATGTATATGTTGTACTTAGAGCGACAGACGGTCGTCTGCATTCTTTCGCCGAGCACTCGATCGTCAGCTTGGCACACATTTCTTGTACATCTAGGAACACATATCCATTAAATGGGTCGTCGTCATCGTCATGGACATCGATGTCACCCGCGGATTGAGGCCAACCTTGGTGGAACATTTGGTTGTGGTTTCTGCGCTGAATTCATCCCAGGCCTGCTTCCCCCACTGAATGGCTTGAAGTAAATTAACAGATTTAACGATGTCACTTGCTGCACTGCCTACATTTACATCGCTGCAAACATATCGGAGCAGATTTTTTCTTGCTTTTACTTTCCACAACTTGATTCACCTGCATTAAGAGGCTGGCTTCTTGAAGTGGTATTCTGCAGCAAGAAAGCTATGTATTTTAATATTTGAAAAGTGTCCTTCAAGTTCATTTGGATGGCATGGAGCATAGTCGAGGAATAACAGTATGTGCCGATTTTTCTCGCTTAGGGCGTCGACTGAATTGGTTCCATTATTACTGATTTCATCCAGGCTTTTTAGTTGAAAAGTAGTAGCAATTGACTTGTCGAGTTTTGTCGCTCAGTTGCTTGAAACAGCGCGGAGTGGCACTGTGACCAACAATAACAGGCTCCACTTTTCCGCCAGAGGCATTAACAAAAAACGCCCACATGAACCGTTGTTTTGTTCGCTTTCCTCATCTGCAACGTTTGCCTTGTTCAGACAGCGATTTCGTTGGAAGAGCTTTACAAAACTGTTCCGTCTCATCTATATTCCAAACGTTTCAGGTGGGAATCCTATCATACTTTCACTGGTCCTTTCTAGCCAACATGCTATCGTTTCTTCATTAACATCTCCCTCCTCGCCAGCAACGTTCATTTCTCGGATGTTATACCGTATTTTCCATTTTTCTAACCATTCATTCGAGGCTTGGAATGCCGTTTCATTTAGTCTTGCAGCTATGGCTTTTGCCTCTTCTTGTTACATTGGACTGCTGACTGGAATGTTGGATGTTCTGCACCGTTTGTACCATTCCCAAAGGAAATCGTCGATGTCTTCAAATGTCTGATGTCTGTCCTTCTCCTTTGCTCCGGAGTTGTCATTTGACCCCCATTTCTGAAAAATTTCTGCTTCTTCAAAATTCACTGTACTTGAGAATTAAAGGCCCATCTGCACTTACCGTGATTCATTGCGGGCGTTCTAGAATTTCTGGGGCCACGAAATAGTGTTCCGCCCAGATGACGTCATATTTGGCAGCATTACATTGTGGGATCGAAATGCGGACAACTATTTCAAAATGGCTGCCTCGGAAACACCAGTTTTTGCGATTCCTGTACATGTTGTGGATAATTGTCGAGTTGTACCCAAGAACAGTGCTTCGTAGCACCTGTTTTTTCGTAGCTACCTGCATAGTTCTTGAATGTTTGTACGCATTTCAATCCCATGATCCCGCTCGCCAATTCTATTTTTAGGATCTGGGCGGAACGCTATTGGATTTTCTGTCAGTGAAGTTTGATTCCTAAAAAAATCCGTTTACATCGGAGAATCTGTATCGTCTATTAATTTCAAGATCATTTCTTTCAAATATTTAGTTCATATTCAAGGCATTGCATCTTGTTTTTGTATGTTTTCTTTTATTTTCCATCGTTACTGATACGTTTTCTACGCAACGCCGCCGAAGGATAGAGGCCGGCTGTCAAGAAACGAGAACTTTCAGAAGGTTTGGCTCAGAAATTCGGTCGTCCGTGGAAACGAAATAGGTATATTAGATTGCATACTAGTTAAGATTTTAATTTTTTAGTACATTCGTTTTCCGGATACTGTGAAGCTGTGAATTGACATCGATAACCGTGACCGTTCGAAAGGAAAATACCTTCTGAAGATGTAAACAACAGAAAAAGCTTGAACTTCTCGGCTCGCCGGCGGAGTCTTTTTTGCCAGCAACTATGTGAAATATTCCATGGAAGTTGAAGGACGTTTTCCCCGTCCCTAGCCGTCGAATGTTTTTCGATGCAAACTTCTGAAGCCAATAAAACGTCCCCCGCCAGCGGAGCTCACTAATTATGTCCGATGCTAATCAGATACGCCGAACAAAATACAAAATACAAACACTTCTCGGCTCGCTGGAGGTTTCGTTTTAAGCGGCATCGACCGCGTCCTACAACGTGAAAATGTTTTCGATGCGAACTATCGAAGTGGAGGAAACTGCCTCGGCGACTGGAGTTGCCTGGAGCTACACTAAGGCGGGTTGACCGGCCCCAGACAAAATGCGAGACATGTTCTACGGGCTTTTGATATCTAACAGGACCGCTTCTTGGGACTAATAAATGTTAAAATTAATGTCGAACGAAATTTCAAACTCAGTGTTCATTTCTTCCTGGAGATGAGAGGCAAAAATTTCACTTCGCGAGAGATCGCATTTGTCTGGGTCCAAATCAAAATAAACAATGCGCGGTACATCACGGTAAGTGACGGTGGGCCTTTAATGCAACGAACTTCTCCTCCAGTTTTTTTTTAGTCCAATACTAGTGTTTTCCTATCTAAACCTCATAAGATCAACTTTTGAGGGATAAATAAAAATAAACCCGATTGAAAGAACTGGTACTTTTAGAGCTGCTCTCAGGCACTTTAGCGGGTTTAGTATTCAGTCTTTGTTCTTGGAGGTCTTAAGCTGTAGTTTTATAGCTGGTCTTAAGAACTTTATGATTGGTTTTTTCTTGTTTCTGGCTGTCTTCCTTTGCGCTTGCAGTTGCCTCTTGACGCTGTTGGCAATACCCAACCCTCGGCCCGTATTTCCATCCTTAACTGTTTCATCTGCAAACATTGAGCAATTACTGGACTTGTTGCAAACAGATTCGTTGCATCCAATGCACTTATATGCTGCTTCCTCTCCACAATGTTTACAGGACATATCGAGTACAGCACTCTCCGCTCTCTTGAGTTGATGTGGGTTGAATTACGCAAGCCACTGGCATTGAGGAGTGTCACGTTTCTATGATCGAATTATATGAGCCAGTCCACATTATGTTGTGTACCGCTGATAATAATTTTCAGTTTTCATTTCCCGTTCTAGAAAGCGGGTGAGACAAAAGCTTCATTTCATTCTAATACTGTGTTCACAGTATTAAAGCGATAGGAAAACATTGAACTGGACATGGGTAACTTAACATTATCCACTATCACAGTTCAGTCATTTGCACGAGGTTACCATGATTATAAGGATGAGACGACGACTTCCTGACGTTGGAGAGCAAAGTGTCCTAAAGCGTGAGCTACAGAATAGACAAGACCAGAACGGGGTCGCAGTAATAAGGCCTTTATTCTCACAGTAAGAAAAACTTGACAAACTCAGGGTCATCCCAATATGTACAGTATCTAAGGAGGATGATATTTCGGCCATATACCTTTGCACATGGTGCAATACGTTACCAAATTCCTAAAGTGTAGCACGAATAAAGGGACAACCGACATTCTTGGATCTGCTATCTTGAATATGACAACATTTTTTCTTGGAGATGGGAGAAGATAATTTTAACACAATCCCAAATAATCCCAAAGTAAATAAAAAAAGAGAAAAACGTTGCAATTCATCAAGAAACGAAAGAACGAAAATTAAACATGACAGGGCCGTCAAAACACAGTTACATATAAGATAATAGTCTTTATTAAAACGATACTGCGCAATCAGACTTGCGAGTTAGCAATGATAAGGCATGTCATAGAAGATATAAGAAGAAGATATAAAAGATATATTTACATGGAATTTCCAACCCGTAACCAGCTCCCCTGTTAACAAGCTTTCCAGTAAATTACGTACTTCGAGGTCAGGTGACATCATATCATCAGTAATAACAGTTTGTTTACGTACGGCATGTTTTAAAAGCACTTACAGTGTTAAGGAGGTAGAACATTTGCAAAATATAACTCTGATATTACCTCCAAAAACAGTATGTCGCTGTCATTAACCCTCGTCTTTAAAGCCTCGTTGAGATCTGGGATTATAAAGTTGCTGCGATCTGTATGAAGATTGAAATGGTCAATGTATTTTCTGTATGTGGATATCACTGTTATACTGAGATATTTTGACGTGAGTGTTACGTTTCCTGGGGTCGTCTTCAGTGACTGGCGAATTCCTTGAATCATTTCATCTTTCAGCGATAGGAGTATATTCGTGATGTTGATATTCTGAGGAAAAAATACGCAGACGAAAAAAAAAACATTATATAATGATCAGTGAGTAATTGCTCGCCAGGTTCCTGCACAGGAATGTTTACTTTTCCGTTGACAATACAGCAGAATGTTTTTAAACAGATTACTGTATCACTTGCTAAGCAAGAATCATTCATGTTATCGTTAATTTGTTCTAGAGAGACCTGGACGTTCAGGTGAGTCATTCTTTTTCCCCAGAGCTGTGAGGAGGCTCCGTGCTCTGTGAGGGTCCGGCGGCTAAGATGGCCAGACAGGGGTAAACCTAAAAATAGGCTTGCATGAATCAACTCAATTAACCTTAGAAGGAAGGTTATTGACAAAACTATCTAAAAGTGTGGTTTACTCGACAGGTTTTTAAGTCGTGAATACGACTTATCGCGGTTACTGGAGAAAAGTCACTCGCTCATCGTAAACTTTATATTAAATTTATATTAAATTGTTATGTTACACTTCGGTAATAGCATACATGGAGTACATGGGAGAAAACCAAGTCAGCCATTATGATCGTTGTGTTTACGAATGCTCGATGAGCTGAAACGTCGGTTTGGGAAAACGTTGGGGTTTTTTTCTTGTTGTTATTGTTTGGCAAGGATATCTGACATTAATAATGAAGGAAAAGGTAAGTTTGTCCCGTAATTTTCATTTTCGCTAGTAAAGACATTCCTTCGTGTGAGGCTGACAAACATTGCCGAGCTGAGATTGTGCAGTACGGACTGTAATTCATCTTTAAAGCATTGTTGATAAAAATCACAGTGGATTTTACTTGCCACGTGTTTGCTATTTCACTGGAGAATAACCCAGGACTCCCTCAGCTACGTACACACACGAAGGTTTTAGAGATCCTTCTTTGGTGAAAGATATTGGTACGTGGATCTGCAACATAAGGACCCACCTTGTGTAGGGTAGGAAAAGGTCCGATAGTTGTTTCATATTCACGACTTGGCTCGCAAGGAGCCTTTGATTAGATTTGTTCTAGCTTTGTTGTAAACTGTAGGAGTCAAAATCGCCACATACCGCTTTCCGCACGACGGTGTCCCGATTTGTGAAATGAGCATCTTGGGAAGAGATCTCCATTAGTCTTCCAATGCTGAATATAATATTTTCCAGGAATGACAGAGTTGGTCGCTTTGGCGTCAAAGTTCTTAGCCATTCGTTTGCATTCCCTACCATTTGTTTCAAAGTTTTATACAACTGTAAATTGAAATAGATGAAAAAAATTAATGTAATTTTTTATTTATTTAACGTCATCGTGCTATATGTTTTGTTAATTAAAATCAACAGTCAAAAGGATTGACTATAGTCAGGAAACATTGGTGTAAAAGACTGATAGTTTATGAAGAGGAAACGAGCTAAAGTTAAATTGTAATTCTCATCTTTTCTCAATGGACAGCATGCACAAGCAACTGAAATACCGGTGAGATGCCGTAAATTTTATTCACATACTGTATTCCCTGTTCCCCCTGTTATAACATACAGTGTACTTACAAGAAAAAATGGTCAACAGATGTCCCTTAACTAATAAACAACAAACGTTTTCTGGAAGTCAACTGATTTACTTATGTGACTACATTAAGTCAGCAATAGTTACGAAACTAAAAACTTACTATTACATCAGTATAACCTTGCTCCAACCGGTCAGCAATATCACCAACAAGCACTGAAACTGAAATCATGTCGTTGGCGCTTGCCATCTTTACACTGGATAGTAATTCAAATATAACCTCCTTCAGCTGTCAAAAAAAAAAATCGACGAACATAAGATGATTCTGTTAGCAGTCCCTTCGTTGATGCTATCATTCCTCTGATAAACAATTCAAACGTTTCATCATTGTTACCTTTTGACAGTTCACGAGCTCTCCATCATTAGATGACAAACTTTCTATCGCCACTAAAAGTGCCAAATTCTCATTTTCTCTCCAGCTGTACTTTTTTATTTCATTAATCCATTCCTCGCATGTTTGTACCGAAGGAGATCGAACCTAAAATGATGCATAAGTGCATATATTATGTTAACACTTCCTTTCAAGAAAAGGGAAGAACATCGATATGTAAAGGCTATGCTTAGGTTCCTTTGAGGTGGCAAAATGATTGTAATTCTGCCCTTTCTGTCACATAAGACAGTTTTGTATTACACTGTTCTTGTCATTTTTAATGTTATCAAATTATGAAAGAAATCCCAAACTCAATTAGAATACAAGGGCAAATGATCGCCTTGGGAAACATAGTCGTGGCAGTAATATATTTCTTTGGTATGTGAGGCGGTATGTGATATTTGACCGACAGACCGCAGTCTGTACATTATATTAATAGCTGGATTGATTTTAGTTATCGACTCATACGGGTTTACGGCAGATAGGCATACTGTGGCTGTGATGTTAATGTTTCCTTTGTGTTAAAATAATCACTCGTTGCCTTTCTTGAAGCCGGAAGTGGCGTCTCTATCAATTTATAGCAAACGAGCCTGTAGTTTACAGTTAAGGGGCCGACCAGTTGACTTTTGAGGTGGGGGGGGGGGGGGGGGGGGTTAGATTTAGGTAAGATTTTTTTCCAAACCTCTGGCGGTAGGGTGTAGAATTTTTTCTTTTGCAGCGTTATACGCCATGCAAGATTTTTGTTTTTGAAATGCATTTATTTCTTCAAAATCACACATGTTTGGAGAAAAGTTTAACATAGCTGCTTGCCTAAAGGAAAACCACATTTAACACTTAAATGTTGGACTGCTCTGCTTAAAATGCCATGGAAATTTACATTATTAGAATTTTTGTTCTTTGGGTTTCAATACCAAGATTATAAATGTACCAATACTGACCTTTAATAAAGGCCCTTCAACTTTCTCCATTGTCTATATTTCACTTAAGGTTAACTTTTTGACATCTGGCATAAATGTACACTGTAGGGAAAACCCACCCCCCTTGTTGTATGTTCAGATGGTTATTTCCCTGAGAGATTGGTGTATAAACGTAAGATGAAAGCCACGCCGTATCAATTTTTTCTTGAAATAGGTTACAAAGTAGTGACAGGCCTGCATGACTCCTGCTGTTCGCCAATGTGATATTCTCGCCTTTAGAGTTTCGCTCTAACGAGTTTGTCTTTAAGTGATTTACCCCTTTTATTGGAGATAATGGGAGGCTCTTTATTTTGATTTACAAAGTGTACAGAAGGTGCCAAACAAATTCCAATGCATTGGCATGAAAAGACCATGGTTGGATTTTTTTCTTGCTCAAGATCAGTGTAGGAATTGTTTTTCCCGAGGTATTTCCTTGATATATTTTTTCCCTCAAAATGAGACTGCAGGTTATTTTTTTTCTAAAATCACCCAACCCCCCTTCCCCCCTCAATAGTCAAATGGTCGGCCCCTAACCGTCTGAAAATTTCACCCTTTCTTGAGGACATTGGTTATATATAAAATTGTTATATTCAATCACGAAAACTATATACTTTTTGGTTTTAACCCTATTCAGACTGGGGGAGGTGTTTCTCCGAGATTATTAAGGCTACACATGTACAAACGAAACTTTGTGTAACGTACGTCCAACAAGGTATCTTTTGCCGTATAAATCACGTGACTGTGACGCCATATACCGTACATATTACGTCATTATTGCTGAACAGCCGCCATCTTTGAGCAGCCATCTTGGATTTCTTGATTTTGTCCAAAACGTCAAGAAAAAAACACCAAAAATGTCTCAAAAGTAATCATCACCGATAAAAAATGCTACAATTATCAAAACATTACTATTTATTGCCAGAGAGTTATTATTTTTTATTAAAAAACACGAAACTTCCGAATTTGGAAAAGCATGCCTGTCAAAATGTGGTTACTGTGGTAACGTCATGTTGTATTTACTAAAACCTGTTACATCAAGATATTCCCAAATATATTTTAGGAAAATTCGTCGTTTGGTGCCCATTTATAAAACGGTTTTAAAGTTATAAACGTTCAAAGTCAGCGCGGGCACTTTCCGCCTCCGTACCTCACCCCCCCCCCCCCCCCCCCCCCCCCAACACCCGCTCACCACTCCCCGGTCTGAATAGGTTAACATTTGTCAGTTTTAAATCACTAAATGGTTAAAAAATACATATTAAGTAATTAGCGCAAGAAACAACTCTTACCGACACAATCAGTTCTGTTTTTATTACTGTGCCATTAACATCGTGGATTGACGTTTTAATTGTAGAAATGCCACTAATAAGTACTGTGCGGAAGCTGCTCATATTTCCTTTGTATATTATGCCATGTAAGCCGTTGCGAAGTGTGTACTGGAACTCGTATATTAAAGGAGGCGAGTGAGGAGTATTCGAACCAGAGCAATTGATATTGAAGATTGTGTGCAGGCTTTGCCCTTCAGATGGTTCAACTTTGCATGGTCCTGTTAAAACGAATACATGTTTAACACATAAGCATTAGGACTACCAACTTCAGGATACTTGAAATAATTCAACATTGAAATTATCTAACAGCAATAACACATTATGGAATGAAGTGATTTTTCCTAACCCGTTAAATAAAGTGTCAAACATAACAAAGTAAAACCGAACATTCAGGGAGTTATAAGGTGTATTATTGGTTAACGATGTGTACCTTTTTTGGCTATGCAACAGTGGCATGATATTCTCAAATATTTTGCTCATTGTGTATGGCAAAAGCTGTGCACGTGGACAGAAATATTATCTTGAGGTCATATCCGGAGTTTATAACCAAGTGCACTTTAGTTAAGTGCTAACTCAGTCAGGTTAGTGACTCGAACTTGTTGCTACACTGTGCTGATGAACCGCAATAACGGCGAAATAGTTATCCACAGTTGTATTTAACCTTTCGCATTGGTCTCAACCATGCCATTGTTGCGTTACTTTTTCTACGCAGTTGTCAGCCCCTGCTTCTTATAGTATAAATGGGTACCTGTTTGTAAAAAAGAGAATGACCGCATGGGTGGTGAAGAGAAAAGTGCAAAGAGTGGCAGTCAGTTTATTCTTGGCAAGATTCGGTTTGTGGATTTAGACATTTTAATCTAAAATGTATGCAATTTACAGACATACCTGATGTTGTAGGTGTTACTAAAGACGGAATATAAGTAGTACTTGGCAAGTATAATTTGGTTGGGAATTTTATGTTTGCGTTTGCTATTGACGCAAGAAACGTGCGTAGATTGAAATGATAATCATTAGTCTGTGTAAATAATACGTCAGTGATACTGTGATCGCATGTTCGCGCTGAAATAAAACGGCGAAATATGCACTACAGTACACAATGTCTCTTTTTGCAATTGCTTGTAGCGGTAGATGTTAACAGAGTGATTTCCCGAAGGTCACGTTGTGTTGAGTTCACTTGTCAAAAATTGAAGTTTTCCAGCTGGTTTCGCTAAAAAAAAAGCTGTTTGTGGTTGAATTTCACTTCGAAAAGCCACTTCATATCTTCCTCTTGGTGTTCTATAATCATTTCGTGTTTGACAAAGGTACTTACTTCAATTCGAGGCAGTTTTAAGCCAGAAACATCACATACAATAACTCGAAGCCTTTTTCGTGATACATCTAGTATAGTCCTTAACAAACTGTGAGGGGCCGTGACTTCCATTGCATGCATCATCGAACAAAAGGAGAACTTCAAAATTCAAATTAAAACTTCAAACTTTTGGTCAAATGATTGCTTACTCACGCCACCCTATCTTATATCTTAAGTTATACTCCTTCTTTTGAGCCAGCCTTCCTTGGTGATAATTTGCGAGCGAGATTCAAGTCAGACAACAGTCCCGCTTTTACGATCGAGAATCAAGCGATACATGTTTTTTTTTTATCATTAAATGGAGATCAGTCTACAGTAAAGACACATCTTAAAAAAATCATAAAGTGTTTTACTTCACATCATGATTTTTTATATTTTAACCCTCGGACGTACACGCAAACGTACACCCCCAACGTGGTAGAAGGGGCGGGGAGAAGGGGTGTTGCAACCCCTCCTTGGGATTTTTGCGGTATTACAATATTTCGAAAAATTTTCGCATCTATTATATAGCCTGTGATGTGCTCTACAAGTTTAGGTAAATATGGGTTGTAGCGCTGCTTTGGATCCGTGACGTCATACAAAATGGCCGACGATATGGCCGCCATCTTGGATTTTACTAAAAATGCAACTTTATCGGGAAAATGCGGAAGTTGCGAATCTTTTTTGCTAGAGTTGCAAAATATGATACAATTAAACATTTTGCAGCTTTTTGTAGTAAATGGCTTAACCTGATGCTATTGTGTTGTGGTATGGGTATTGTTCAGTGTCTTTTGAATCTTTTGTTTTTCATTTGGTAATCGCAACATCCCCAACACCAAGAAACAGCCCATGTTTTCGTACACAATAATTTGCAGGCCTGTATATGTCTTTCACCCTCCCCACCAAATCATTTCATTAAACTATCAGCATGTTTATATCACCATACAATTAACTATTATAGCGCGAAAGCGCGCGTGATATCGCCTAATACTTAGCCGACGAGGCCGTAGGCCGAGTCGGATAAAATTAGGCGATATCACGCAAGCTTGAGCGCTATAATAGTTTTATAATTCAACACATTGATAACAAAGCACAGTTTGAAGAAAAAATATCGCCGACAAGCCTTTTATTAAAAAAAAAAAAGCTTACAGATGTTTTACCGCGCGAAACTTGCAACATCACACAGTTCATGAATGAAAGTGGCGCTTTGTCAATATTGTGCAAGCTTGAACACTATAACTGTTTTATCATTCAACACATTGATAACAAATCACAGTTTCGAGAAAAAAATCATTGAGATATACAACCTTTCATTTAGTAAAAAGGCTAACTAGAATATTTTACCTCGCACCATTTCTTAAACAACAAGCAGTTAATGCCGAGACTTTTGCCAAGCTAAAATTAATTTAGCGTACACAATCAGTTGACAGTTTCTACGAAGAGCTTTCGTCTACTCAAAGAACGGGACAGAGTAGTGACTACAAGAATTAAAACACAGTAAAATGGCATAGAATGTCTTAGTTACAAGTGTTTCGTATCTTAAAAAGTTCAATTCAGAATCAAAACAAATTGAACAAACACACGGCTACGAACCTAAACATAGCGGCGAAAAGTCTGAAAGAACTGCAGCGTGGACAGTAAGCTTACAAAAATTCACAGCTAAAGGATACAAGAAACGGTTAAAACATCGTACCTGTAGTTGATTTGGCTTTTTAGTCCCTTCCATAAGCACCAAATTTTCAAACATCGAAGTACGAGCTGAGTCGATCAATGTTGTTTGCAAACTTGGAATGCTCGTTTTTTAGCTCCCACAGCCGTAATGACGAGATCAAAAACTTTCCTGAGGAAACATCAAGTCTATATCATATTCCAGAGGTGATTACCAAAGTAATTTCACGAAAATTGTGCTCCTTCATTCACTTCTTGTCGAGCGGTTAAACTTTGAACCAGTTTTCATTCAGCTACGCCAAGAAACACTGCGACCGCGACAACGCGAAAATTTCGCGCCTTTTTTGTCTAATCATGTGAACAGTATTTTTCTCTTTTCTTTTCTTCTCTTTTTTCTTTCTTTTCCCTTTTTTAACTAATAGTTCATGCACTTTTTCGCCAAAAAAAACACGAAATTGCAGGCAGCAGTCATTTGCATTTTCCTTCAAAATGCGAAATTTACCGCCATCGCTGGTTATACGTCATGTAGACATAACGTCTATCGATAACTTTTTTTACCATATTTGGGCAGTGTATCAATGTGTTGAATTATAATACATATTAGCGGAGCACTTACCGGGCCGAAGGTCCGGCTGCGCAGCCCCATACTCATAGAACCTATGCCCGTCATTTTTCATGGTCATGGCTAGCGGAATGTTTCGCGAGCGCGTGTCTGCAACATGTGTGTCGCGCAAGGCTAGCTCGCGGGCGCGTATGACGTCGGAAAACATGCGCGTATGATGCCACACGCGCGGCTACACAGCCGTCAGCTCGGTAAACACTTTTTAAAGTATTAAAAAAGTTGGATCTTTCGCAGTGTTAGGCGGAGCAGTAAAGTTGTTATTTCCCTGCATTTTTTCGCGGTTTGCTACTCAAGACAGGGATACTAATTAAGGAATACTCAGAAGCCGCTTTATTGGAAAAAGAAGAGCTGTCAGGGATAAAATCTTGCTTCGAGGAACTTCATATTATCAATGCAGGAGCAATGCGGGGAGATGCCTTGTTTTTATTACGGATTTCAGAACCGAAGAAGCGGAGTTTCAACGAATTTCCAAGCAGTCCAGTGCTTTAAAGGTAAAATAAATCACATTTTTCGATGGGAATTTATGTTGATATCAATTTTTGATTGACTTTTCCTTTGTGTTCTCTTAAGGTTTGGAGACATGTTTATGAAACGTTCAAATTAAGTCGTGTTGTTATCTTGAATTTCAACGGGGACAGCTCTGCCTTGATGCGCTATAAATGGTACGTGTTCTGCTTTTAAACCGAAAATTAATGGAGATTTGAATAACATTTTTCGAAAGAAGATTGTGTTGTCCGTTTTTATGTCTTTGTTCATTCATTACATAGATTAAAAAGCGATTTTATTTAAACAAAACAAGACTTAGATTTTCTGTCTTCACTCGCGTCGCCTTATGCAAATATGTTTGTGTATTTTTGCAATTTTGATTTCCAAATCAGTTTCTCGGGCAATTTTTGACAAACAAAAACTGTATTTTATTCGGAAAGTAGTCGTACTAGTTATTCTAGACAGAAAAAAGTTGTTTTTGTGAACTTTTGTACGGTCTTAATGTACTGTGCAGACGGTCGGGTAATACTGTTTTTAAGAATTGCTAAAGTTGAAAATAGCCCGTTCGTCAATCTTAATTGTTGTGCTTCCAACCTTTCACCTTAGTTAAGTTTCACCTTAGTTAAGCTTGTTCAAAGTGCTACGCTGTTAGGCTTGGCCTACCTTTGGCCTACCTATATATATATATATTAAATTTAAAATTGGAAAGTGTCTCAACCTTTTTGCACCTGCTTGTTTGAGTCATATATCGCGATACAGCACTGGATTTGCCTTTCGGAAATGAATCATAGTTGATGTACGTTATCAATGTAATGACTATGATTTGAAAAAACAGCTTTTTATTCCACTGCGATTAGGCGTTTAAGAACAGAAAGTCCAAAACGTGCCTTTTCGACATTTCTCCGCGGCCTTAATAAGCGCGAATTTCAACAAAAAAGGAGCGTTTCTTCTAAAAGTTGCCGTAATTTCTCAATATCGTTATGTATTTTTCAAAGAACGGTGCTACATGTATCTTGTTGCAATGACGCAAATTGTGTTTTTTTCAACCGCTTGTTCTCTCTCGAAGGTTGGTTTGCGTTTGCTATTGACGCAGAAACGTGCGTAGATTGAAATGAGAAGCATTAGTCTGTGTAAATAATGCGTCATGTGATACTGTGATCGCATGTTCGCGCTGAAATAAAACGGCGAGCAACTTTTTGCTGGTCCAATTTGTCCAGTCAACTACGGATTACACTCTAGTTGTGAAAATATTATCATTTATTCGTCTTTCTGCTAGCTAGCTTTAATCTGGCCGTGTGTTTTTGCACCGTGTATCCAAGTTGTCAAATTTTGTATATTTACTCAGATTTCGTGAAATTCTTCCATACATAGTAGGGTTTTGCGATAGATTTTTTCAACCGTTAACCCGACATTCGTCAAATGGAGTTGTCTGAGAACTACGATATAAATGCCGAGTATGGGCCTTTTAAATCCGGTGCAAACGAAGAGCGAGGCACAATTACTGGGAGAGATATGATGTCCGCGCGCTGGAAAATCTTCCACTTTAAAGTAAGAATCGACGAGCAAAACCAAAAGGAGATTCCAAGATGTGCCAAATGTTTTGCAAGATTTATTTTGGAAGGCAACAATTAGCGAAATGCGTACTTGCAGAATTTACTGACTGTAATTTAATACTCGCGTGAACGGTCAACGGTCTACGGTCTACAGGGAGAAATAAGAACTTATGTAATCTATATTTGTTGTTAAGTGCAGACCGTCGAAAACATGTAGCCGTGGGGAAATTTTTATGACGCGAAATTGAGCGTGTTTTCTTAGTAGAAATGTATTATGAGAATATATTGTTTCCATTTTTCTATAAATATATAATAAAAGCCGAAAACAAGGTTTCTGTTTGGAAGAATGTTTTCATTCCCTTATACTATCACGAAAGCGTGACATGTAAAAGCGCGAAATTACTGTAATAATTGGAACCATTATTGCCACTAATTACAACGCACTGACCGTTACAATATTTATCAGTACAAAATTTAATCTTTTCTCTTTCCATTGATACCTTTTAATCATATATAACGTGCCGGTTCCTCTTGCTATTAGTGTTTTAATTGAACTACTATTCAGACAAGCAATTGCAAAAAAGGGTTGAGACATTGTGTACTGTAGTGCATATTTCGAGGCTAACATGGTTTTCAACAAGTCCCACCCCCTCCCCCCTTATCAATGTTGTAGCAGATCAAAATTGCCATTCTAACTAACAGTCATCAGCATTGAAAGGGGGAGGGGGGTCAGTAGCACATGGCATTGATTTGATTTGTGTTACGCGGACGCTTTTATACCTAATGAACATTTTTTTGGAAAGTGTCCCAACCTTTTTGCCACTGCTTGTCTGAGTCACATATCGCGATACAGCACTGGATTTGCCTTTCGGAAATGAATCATAGTTGATGTACGTTATCAATGTAATGACAATAATTTGAAAAAACAGCTTTTTATTCCACTGCGATTAGGCGTTTAAGAATAGAAAGTCCAAAGCGTGCCTTTTCGACATTTCTCCGCGGCCTTAACTAGCGCGAATTTCAACAAAAAAGGAGCGTTTCTTCTAAAAGTTGCCGTAGTTTCTCAATATCGTTATGTATTTTTCAAAGAACGTTGTTATCTTGTTGCAATGACGCAAATTGTGTTATTTTCAACCTCTTGTTCTCTCTCGAAGGTTGGTTTGCGTTTGCTATTGACGCAAGAAACGTGCGTAGATTGAAATGAGATGCATTAGTCTGTGTAAATAATACGTCATGTGATACTGTGATCGCATGTTCGCGCTGAAATAAAACGGCGAGCAACTTTTTGCTGGTCCATTTCGGATTACACTCTAGTTGTGAAAATATTATCATTTATTCGTCTTTCTGCTAGCTAGCTTTAATCTGGCCGTGTGTTTTGCACCGTGTATCCAAGTTGTCAAATTTTGTAAATTTACTCAGATTTCGTGAAATTCTTCCAAAGCAGGGTTTTGCGATAGATTTTTTCAACCGTTAACCCGACATTCGTCAAATGGAGTTGTCTGAGAACTACGATATAAATGCCGAGTATGGGCCTTTTACATCCGGTGGAAACGAAGAGTGAGGCACGATTACTGGACAGATATGATGTCCGTGCGCTGGAGAATCTTCCACTTTACTGTAAGAATCAACGAGCAAAACTAAAAGGAGATTCCAAGATGTGCCAAATGTTTCGCAAGATTTATTTTGGAAGGCAACTGTTAGGAATGTCTTCATGCTTGTGCACGCTTTACTAGGAATCATGGGAAAAAACTCATGTGCTCGGACAATGTAGTTTTCTGGACAGAAGTACGTTTGTTGCAGTGAAATTTCATGAGCCGAAGCCAAGAACGTGTTGGAACATTTAGAATATTGTTTAGACATCACGTCTTTTTTCCACGTTCGACGCACTTAAAAACTATAAAACTACAAAAACTGTAAAATTATAAAAAAGTAAAAGGATGTTCTATAAAATAGAACATCCTTGTAAAAATCCTGTAAAATTATAAAAAAGTAAAAGGATGTTCTATAAAATAGAACATTCTTTTACTTTTTTATAATTTTACAGTTTTTGTAGTTTTATAGTTTTTAAGTGCGTCGAACGTGGAAAAAAGACGTGATGTCTAAACAATATTCTAAAAGTACGTTTGTTATGAAGTATTAAATGTTGAGTTTCATCGAGTTTGAATCTGAAGTCGACCTAAAAGCGACCTAAAATCCATTTAACCTTTCCCTACATGGTCCTTCGAGCTGGATAGATCGAAAAATCTACGAAGAAAGCCTATTATTCTGAACAATTCTGGAAAACATTCTGATTGAATCTTCGAGCGAACGACAGAGCCTCGTAAACATTGGAAAGAAAGAAAAGTCTGCAGCTACTTCTGTGCCTTCTGGAGCTGAGGGAAGCGAAAGCCAAGCCATATCTGCAACGGAAATTACAAGAAAACGACAAATTCGAACTGCACACAGGAGATCCACTGAGCGTTTAGTGGAAACAGCGAATGAAATTCTACAATTGATTCAGGAAAACCCATCTTGTGTGTCTGAGCAGCGAACAGCAATCCTTCACCACAGAACGACTCTAAATGAGAAAGTTGAAATCTTGCAAGGCCTTGACGAGAAAATCCTCGAATTATCGACAAACGTAGACATAGTGGAGGAGATTGAAACAGCCGATCTTTTTCAAAATAAAGTGAAATTTGTTATCGCTCGATTGGATGCAGTGTTTCCCGCCATTTCTACACCTAAAATGGAACCTATGCCATCTACATGTACCTCAGACGACCTCTGAAAACGGACAAACCGAAACGGTAAGCGCTCAGATTGTTTCACCCCATATTTCACCTTCTCCTCAACTGCAAGCCTCAAGCCCTCGAGTTAAACTTCCTAAGCTAGAGTTGAAAAGGTTTGATGGGGATGTTACTAAATGGTGTACTTTCTGGGACGCTTATGAGGCTTCTATTCATGAAAACACTAACATAGCTACGATTGACAAGTTCAACTATCTGAACTCCCTTTTGGAAAAAACTGCCAGTGAAGCCATTGCAGGTTTATCCATAACTACCGCAAATTACGAGGAGGCCATTGCTATTTTGAAAGGCAGATTTGGAAATATGCAAATGATTATCATCAAACATATGGAGGGTCTTCTTAACATGGCACCTGTCAGTTCCAACCAAGATTTACGGTGTCTAAGAAAAATTTATGATTTAGTAGAAGTACATATTAGAGGTCCTAAGGCACTTGGTGTGCCATCTGAGTCTTATGGTAGCCTACTGTCATCAGTCGTAATGAATAAGATACCCCAAGAACTACGTCTGATTGTTAGCAAGGAGGTCAAAGGGGGAGACTGGGAACTGGACTTGTTATTGAAACTTGAGGCACGTGAAAGAGCTATGGGAACACCAAATAATTACAGTCCAACCACAAATTCACCATCTCGAAGAAATGATTGGTATTGGAAGGATCCTCCTACAGCCTTAACATTTACTTCCACCTCCCGCACCTCTCCAACTTGTACCTATTGTAAACAGCCTCATGCCTTCAACAAGTGCAAGACAGTGACTGATGTGCAGGTAAGAAGAGAAATCCTAAGAAAGGAGGGAAGATGTTATGTATCGTTTAAAAAACGAGCAGTAGTGTATTATCAGGTTTATTTAAACCTGATAATACACGTGCTGCGAGTTTTTTGAACGGCTTCAAAAACATTCTTTCAAAAGCGTGTCCCTTCGGAATTACAGCTATGCTCCGTCACGCGTGACCAGTATTTTTTGAATGGAGTTTTCAAGTTTACGCCTCGGTTTTGTAAATTCATTCCGAGATTCGGAATTCCCGTTAGAATTTTACCGCATTTTTGGAAACAAAGAGCAACAAAATATAATTTTATTTGAAATGTTACATATCCGAACAATATTAGCTTTTTTATACGTGTAGTGAAGTTATTTTCCCGTTAACTCGTGACTTTGAAAGTGTTTTCCTGAGAGATATTCAAGGTTTCATTCTAATCTCGGACGTTACAAAGAAATATTAAAATGTTCATTTCAGTCTTGTGGATCCTGGTCACGCGCGACGGAGCATGGCTGTAAAACAATTGCGCTTTTGAGCAAAGAGGAAATTGGCATACGAGAAAAACAAGTAGACTAGACTGATTAGCATACAACACATGTGCCACATCTTCGACGAAGTGACCATTGCTTCCCGGCTCCTGTCGAAAGTTTTAGGATTTTATAGTTCTGAGAGAAAACATCTACTGAAAAAATGCTATACTAAAGTTGTCAGGTACGGTAGATAAAACGGCTGACCATTTTGTTTTCAGAGGTAGAGAACGAGTAGAAATAAGCAGCTTGCATCTGCGAACCAGTCGCTTACCTGACAATTTACACGAGGGCGCTGGTGTCATTCAAATAACGGCTCACTTGTTAAACTGTTTGTTGTTTATTTTGTTGAGAAGATTCCAAATAGAATGGCGGAAGACCAGATTTCGTAAAACAGTACTGCACAAAAATATTAAAGTCACCATTTGTTGCACTAAGAATCCTGAACAATTACTACCCATATCAGTAATCTTTATATAAAGATGACGTGTGATCTTAATATAAATATCACGGTCATTTTAAATTCACTCTCATTAACAATTCAGCGATAATTGCATTGTTTGCCCATTCAGCCCCGAACTCCCCTGTGACTGAAATCAAAGCCGCCACCAGGCTTTTCATAACGACCGTAGATTATCAGGTATAAAGGCTCATACACGTGATCGATTTGCGTCGTGTGATTGGATGATATGCTCATGAATTATTAATGAGTTTTTGAAGTTTGTTTAAAGAAACGTCACCTGAGCCGAGATGGCCCATCACAAAACAAGTGCTTTAAATGTAACGGCCGGCATCACATCAGCATCTGTACCAGTCAGAGTGTTCTAGTATCAGGATATCGTGGAAGAGTGTTCTTGTATCATGATATCGTGGAAGAGTGTTCTAGTATCAGGATATCGTGGAGGAGTGTGCTAGTATCAGGATATCTGTGGAAGAGTGTTCTAGTATCAGGTTATCTTTAGACTACGTGTAGTCCCTCCTTTTTCCTCAGGGATAGTACAGCGATCGAAACGCGAGCGCGCTTGAAAATCACTACACGCGAGAAAGGCGAGACGCGCGGCGGGGAAAGAGAAAAAGGAGGGACTACAGACAGCCCAAGCTTTTGAACTTATGCGTTGCTCTCACAACTCAAAAACTCTGATTGGCTCTTCCATGGCAATCTGTCAACATCTGTCGAAAACGCGCCAGCCGTTATCAACACTCGACACAAGCTTAGTTTCTGTCAATGGTTGCCAAACTTCAGGCATGTCTAGAAAAAATTCCAAATATAACATCGCTGAAACCGAAACAGACTCAAGCGGTGGAGGCACTGTTGGCGGGGAAAGATGTTCTTGCTATACTTTTAACCGGATTTGGGAAAGGTTTAATTTATCAAGTGTATAGCATGGCGCGAACATCTGCGAACGCGAGCGTCCAAATACAAACCCGGCAACTGAGGAGGTTCGAGAGGAGAACCAAAACCATGGTCTTGCCTGAATAAAATAGTGCCATGAATCATGCATGAACGAAGCAGTCGCTAGACTGTCAAAATTTCAAAGGGAGCTCCACGCCACTATAAAGCGTAGCGAACGGAAGCTAAAATTACAGCCTTGACTGAGACAAACTTCAACTCTCTCTGCTCTAAATCTTGGAACCTGAAAATTAAAATCCTGTAAAGACAAAAAACCAAAATAGCTGACATTCACAGCCAACAGATCATTTTAGATCCTGTCATGTCCGGTATTTCAGAGAGAAAAGTTAAAGAAATTCAAACCTTTCCTACATAAAAATCTACATGCCAATATACGCTAAAATGAGGTCAAAATCTACAATTCCAAGCGCAACACCACGGGAAAACACAATCGACAGACTTGACCTCTCGTCCGTTGCACGCGACTAAAACTTAGTCTTGTAATAAACATCTCCCGCCGTTTTTTTTAAATACTGATGACAAGAGCAATGACAGCTCAATGAGACATGGAATCCCATTGGATGCGCTTCAATGGTTTGAAAGGCGATACGAACTTCACACTCCAAAATCAGTCGACCGTGAAGGGCCAAAAGCTTGGGCTTTGTCTGTAAGGTAAAGTCGCACTCGGGCCACGATGGCCCACACAGCCGGAGCTTAACCCGGTTTCCGTAGCATGAAGCAACTAGGAATATTGCTACTCCCCCCTGGATGGGATGCTAGTCCATCGTTGGGCTTTGTCTGTAGTCCCTCCTTTTTCTCTCTCCCCGCCGCGCGTCTCGCCTTTCTCGCGTGGGGTGATTTTCACACCACGCTCGCGTTTCGCTCCCTCTACTATCCCTGAGGAAAAAGGAGGGACTACTCGTAGTCTAGGATATCTTGGAAGAGTGTTCTTGTATCAGGATATCGTGGAAGAGTGTTCTTGTATCAGGATATCGTTGAAGAGTGTTCTTGTATCAGGATATGGTGGAAGAGTGTTCTAGTATGAGGATATCGTGGAAAAGTGTTCTAGTATGAGGATATCGTGAAAGAGTGTTCTAGTATCAGGATATAGTGGAAGAGTGTTCTAGTATCAGGATATCGTGGAAGAGTGTTCTAGTATCAGGATATAGTGGAAGAGTGTTCTTTTATAAGGATATCCTGGAAGAGTGTTCTAGTATCAGGATATCGTGGAAGAGTGTTCTTGTATCAGGATATCGTGGAAGAGTGTTCTAGTATCAGGATATCGTGGTAGAGTGTTCTAGTATCAGGATATCGTGGAAGAGTGTTCTAGTATCAGGATATCGTAGAAGAGTGTTCTTGTATCAGGATATCGTGGAAGAGTGTTCTAGTAAATTAATATATTGGAAGAGTGTACTTGTATCAGGTTATCGTGGAAGAGTGTTCTTGTATCAGGATATCGTGGAAGAGTGTTCTAGTGTCAGGATATGGTGGAAGAGTGTTCTTGAGGATATCGTGGAAGAGTGTTCTAGTATCAGGATATCGTGGAAGAGTGTTCTAGTATCAGGATATCGTGGAAGAGTGTTCTAGTATCAGGATATCGCAGAAGAGTGTTCTAGTATCAGGATATCGTGGAAGAGTGTTCTAGTAAAATTATATCTTGGAAGAGTGTACTTGTATCAGGATATCGTAGAAGAGTGTTCTTGTATCAGGATATCGTGGAAGAGTGTTCTAGTAAAATTATATCTTGGAAGAGTGTACTTGTATCAGGATATCGTGGAAGAGTGTTCTTGTATCAAGATATCGTGGAAGAGTGTTCTAGTATCAGGATATAGTGGAAGACTGTTCTTGTATCAGGATATCCTGGAAGAGTGTTCTAGTATCAGGGTATCGTGGAAGAGTGTTTTAGTATCAGGATATCGTGGTAGAGTGTTCTAGTACCAGGATATCGTGGTAGAGTGTTCTAGTATCAGGATATCGTGGAAGAGTGTTCTAGTAAAATTATATCTTGGAAGAGTGTACTTGTATCAGGATATCTTGGAAGAGTGATCTTGTATCAGGATATCGTGGAAGAGTGTTCTTGTATTAGGATATCGTAGAAGAGTTTTCTAGTATCAGGATATCGTGGAAGAGTGTTCTTGTATCAGGATATCGTGGAAGAGTGTTCTGGTATCAGGATATCGTGGAAGAGTGTTCCAGTATCAGGATATCGTGGTAGAGTGTTCTAGTATTAAGATATCGTCGAAGAGTGTTCTAGTATCAGGATATCGTGGAAGAGTTTTCTAGTATCAGGATATCGTGGAAGAGTGTTCTTGTATCAGGATATCGTGGAAGAGTGTTCCAGTATCAGGATATCGTGGTAGAGTGTTCTAGTATTAAGATATCGTCGAAGAGTGTTCTAGTATCAGGATATCGTTGAAGAGTTTTCTAGTATCAGGATATCGTGGAAGAGTGTTCTAGTATCAGGATATCGTGGAAGAGTGTTCTAGTATCAGGATATCGTGGAAGAGTGTTCTTGTATCAGGATATTGTGGAAGAGTGTTCTAGTATCAGGATATCGTGGAAAGGTGTTCTAGTATCAGGATATCGTGGAAGAGTGTTCTAGTATCAGGATGTCGTGGAAGAGTGTTCTAGTATCAGGATATCGTGGAAGAGTGTTCTAGTATCAGGATATCCATACACCGAGTAGTGGGTTGAAATACAAGGCGCAGCAGAGTGTTTTTTAACTCACTTCATGGTGTTTTTAAACCTGATGAAAAACTCTTACGAGTGTTTGATATAGCTTCTTAAACTGGTCATTAAATACGGAGAAAATGGAATAAAATCTATGCAAATTAGAATACCGGGTATCCAATCCTCCTTCACGGTGTTGGTTTTATTTTGTGTTCTCGTCGTGAATATTTAAAGAAACGTTTATCATATGTGTTTTCTTCCATTCCTGGTTTAACGTTTGCTGTCCATATCGTATCAAACCTAAGTATATGTTCTCACTTTATTCATGCAATCCATTGGTTAGAAATTAAAACGTATTTTTTTCTGGGACCCTCTTCTGAGGCGGACTAACCTGGACAGCTGCCATTAGTAATTGATACGTCATCGATGGCTGCATCACTTTCAAGTCCAACTCCTATCTGCCCTTCAAATGTTACCTATAAAGATGGATGTAAAGATCAAGTCTCGTATCATCAGGGTGACCTGGGCGTAATCTTTCAGATAAATCATAACAACAACAAAATATGTAGAAACCGAAAGGGCAAAAATTTAAAATGTTTATCTTGAAAAGCATCTAACTATTAACTACCAACATAGGCCATAAATAATCATTAAGCCCTCAAGTTACTGATTCCGATTAATTCTGATTGTTTTTTTGTCACTTCGTGCGAGGTAAAAACTATAATGCTATGTGACGCCCGAATTAGTTACCTTTTTTTTTACCATAACTGTAAAATTTCCCGCGCGCTCATTGCCCAAGAGCCTGGTTGTTTATAATATATTGTTTATACCATGAATGACGTCATCGTTCACGTCACCCACGTCTAGCGCGCGGGAAAAGAAATGATTCAAGAAGAAATCCAGCCGGATAGGTTTGCAAGATATAGCTGCTTTCTCTGCCTATTTTCGGCGAATTGTGGCCGTTTCTAATCAAATATTACATTTGCCATTGCTAAAAAATCCACGCTTGGTAACCTGGCAAACTTATTCAAGTCGAAAGAGGACGCGAAACGCTAGACTTCATTCAGCAAACTTTCGTCGCTACCTGAGAGTAAAATACGCTCATTATGAGGTGGAAAGAAAGGTAAGTAAACGAATGACTTGAAAGTTTACTTCGTATTCTTGTCTGTGAAATCAAACGTTTCCGTTACCAAATATTCAATGCGCTCGATGCCGTTTTTATTTAATTATAATTAAGGCTACGCTTACACGGTACCGGACAAATTTTCCACCGGTTGAAATTTCGTGCGGTTAGGTGTTCCGTTCACACGGAACCACGCTAACCGTACGAAAATTTAGACGCCTAGCCGTTCAAAAATTTGAACGCCAAAATCGGGGACGAATTTGTAGCCGGTACGGTCAATAATTTAACCGGCGCGGTGTGAACACCTTGACCGTCTAAATTTTTGTACAGCAAAGGCGTGGTTGCATGGATGCGTGGTAACTCAGCTAGTATAGAAGAAGAGAGAAAGAAAGTCTATACTACGAAGATGGAATGTGTCGGATTCTAAATCGCTTTGCTCGCTAATATTACAGTATTAATGCAAAATATCATATTGCAAATGGCTATGACATGCGTAGCTTTACAGCTACATCTACATCTATATTTGTACTTGGCAAGGGTTGCCCATCGGACCAAAGTAAATAAATAACAATCCGCATGCACGAAGGCGACGGTGTGCTGCAATCCTGTTAATATCAGAAAACCGAGTTCAAAACAGTCGCATATCTATCCGTAAGTCGAAGATGAAGCACAGGCGAAAACACTAGACACACTACGTGAGACCGGGGAGGACGTCTATTTGGTGGGATAATTTTGTCAAGAATATCATTATCGTCGTCATTGCCCATTGTTGACCTTTCTCTTTCTAGACGCCATTTTGGACTTGGTAAAGTAGCGTTCTGCGCACGGGCACATGGTAAAACAACTGACAAAAGTTAAAATTAAACCCGTTAGTCAGTTCCGTGTGAACAGAAGGAAAATATTGCACGGTTCCGTGTGAACAATATATCCGGCGAAATTTTTCAATCTGTCGAAAATTCGTCCGGTACCGTGTAAACTTAGCCTAAGTTCATTTCTCTGGATTTTGAAGCCAAATTGAACATGATAGCTCCAAGTAAAATGTTTTTGTTATGGTAAATAGCAAATAGATTTAAGCAGAGCACTGATATTATACGTCCTCTAATAAACAATGTTTAACACCAAAGCACGGTCAAAACAGTTGCGGAATTACTCGCTTCCCACGTAATTCCATTCCTTGTTTTGACTATGCTATGGCGTCAAACATTTATCACAGGACACTGATATAATGGCCAATTAATATATTTTTGTTAAATATAATAATGAAATTCGGCGGCTGCACTGCTTCGGTTCAAGTCTCACTGACTGTGGTCCCACTTTAGAGTTAAAGCGCGCATGCGTGTTCAATCATGTTTAAAGGACACTGTTCCACCGAAATAACGAAATTGTTATTTGGCCAAATGACACTAAATATACAACTAAACTGGATAAAAAAACTTTTATAGAGCAAAACAGAAGCAGTAGCTTAGACAAAAAAGTGAAGGATTACAAGGATTGAAGTGGATTACAGGGGCTGTATTCACGAAATCCTACCTAATATATTTCCTCAAATATAACTTAGGCGATATCTTATGCCCATCCTAAGATACGCGCAACTAAGGAGTCTCCTGCGTTCACTGGTCCCTGAAAATTATCGATTGCCGTAGATAAGCCAATCAGATTTTCTCAAATCGTGGTTATAATAAGTACCGCAATTTGAATGATAACTGAGATCGTACATTTGCTTACACCATGTGTGAAGCAAAGAAAAGAAAGCCCAATTTTACGAACCAAGAGAAATCGGCTTTACTGAGTAGAAGAAGTGGCATGTCGCAAAAAAGTCATATTAAATTCATATAACAATGTTGACTTAAACCACAAAACTAGAAAAAAATCAAAGGGCTCTTAAAGCCATCTCGTTAATGCGAGAGAATGTAAGGTTAATAAACAACAACAACAACAAGAATTGGAAAAGTTGGGTGCCTTTGATAGGTAAATGTAGTAAAGACGTGATAGGTAATATGTGTAAAGCTGCTAAATGGTTTATTGAAGTTGAAAGATTGAAAATACCTGTAGGTCTAATCGTAGAGTTAGACATTGCAGTCATAGAGGACTTAAGGGCTCTTTTAGGAGCCACCAAATCAATAAAAGTCATGAGCAACAAAATAATCACGAGTATGAATGTAAATAATTTTCATGTTAATTTAGCGTATTTGTTCAAAATAGTCTTCATTTTACAGCTGAGGGGAAACTTCAACTTGATTATATTAAGCGAATGAGCCGAGGCCAATTTGGTTGCTACGGCGGAAAATTATGAGGAGGGATGGGGGTGGCAAAACTACTTAGATTCAATCTATCTTTAGAGAGCCCTTTTACTTAGTTAATTTTCTATGTTTTGTATCAGTCACAGTATGTTAGTAGCAATGACTTGTATGGCATTACAATGGCGATTTTCTTATCAATCGAAATTTGGGAAAGATGTACGAAGGTTAAAAAATATTTACTATCTTTATTTATTGATATTTAAACAAAACTAAAACATATTGCAACGATTTTCATTTGGGATTAAAATTGATTTACTAGCAATGTTTTTAAACAGCCAATTTATATGTGCGGTGTATATGTGGATGTATGAGACAAAACAAGAACTTTGTGCATGTGAATAAGTTCAGTAAAAAGACTTCAGTAAAAAAGGAATGTTTTATCTAAATACTTCACTAAGGTAGACTATTGTAAAAAAGGCAAATGAAAATATTTTACTTGTCGCTTTTTCCGTCAACTAAAAAATTGTGTACCTTCGGGCAGAATGGTGTCTCTTGTAGGAATAGAGCTGGTGATTAGATTTCGTTTCCTTTTATAGCTGAAGCTGTTTTCAAAACATCTCGGCTTAAAGAAGCCTTGGTAAAAACGACAAGCGACCTGGCCCCGAAAATTACCGACATGAGACGTTATGAACAGCGAGAAGCGGCTCGATTCCGCTTCAAAAATACGACAAATTACGACAGCGACTTTAGAAGGTTGTGCAATTTACCAATAAAAATTAAACATTATTGACCATATCGTTCATATCAACACCCGACGGCCAACGGTCTGTTTTAATGATCAATTTGTTATTGAAACGTCTACCAACCTCGTTCCCAAGGCCCCTATCTTCCTCTCTCTTGGATCGGACGTGCAGTTGGAGTACACCCTAGACTCCCGGTATACACATACATATCCGTGACCTTTGATTTTTGATTTTTTGGTGCAAATTGGTTTTAACAAGCTTAATAATTTTCCTTCGAGCATTTTTATTTTAAAAAGAGACTTTTCTTTTGATCTTGATGAAAAATTGCACTTTATCAAATAAAGACAAATAAGTGATAGGTCACGCTTGTGGTTTCCGTTCGAATTACACGCACCGGCTCCCCCGACAGTGTCAATTTGCGCGAGGGCAAAAGTAACGACCCTCCCCTCGGGTGAATGTCATTTTGTCTCTGTGACGCGGTCGCTAAGCTTTAGTATTCGAATTTCGTGGTACAGCCGTTTGGATCGCGGACAATGGCGAAGCGAAGATGGCCAGAAGCGCTCCAAAACGGAGCCCTTTTAGAGCCCGTGAAAGGGAATTTGGAAGCTAGCACGAATCGCACGGGTAGACATTTAACCTGCGGCCTCACTGGTGGCAATTCGGGGAGCTTGAGTTGAATTGTTTAGAATTTATTGGCTTTCGCGTGGCGAGGGTTCGCTCAGAGGTCTCCAGCCTTCCCTTCTTTTATAGTGGATAGTGGGGCGAGTGACAAAAGTTGTAAAAATGCATTTAAACCGGTCAGGATACATCAAGAGACAATAAAGTAAAGGTGAGAAGACTTTAGTGTGTAATATTTTCGATTTTTCTATCGCTTATCAATTCCGTGACAAATCGTATTATTACCTAGTATATTTCATTACTGTGTACTGGATATCACGATTGGTCTGCCTGTGGGATCATCCAATTTAAATCTTTGATGTGTGCCACAACGCATCGGATAAATGTTTACGCTTATCCGCGTTTGTAGATCTTTATATATAAGATATAAACATCTAAGAATTTTAGGGAGATTTTAAAGAAGAAAAGAACTGATCCATGACCTATGGTCGCTACAATGTCTGTTATTGATCGATCAGAGTCCGTTCACGCATATTCATTGCTATTTTAAGACTTAAATTCAGTCAGGAAGTCAAGACAAAAAAGTGCATATCCTTAGAATTCCTCTATTCCTCAAAGAAAGAATTAAGCAAATATATATTTTTCCAACGTTAATTTCATTTTTAAGACAGTTTTGAGATTCGCTCTTTCCTGTTCTTTATAATCTTCCGGAAACCGGACATTCCACAAAGATAACAAGGTATCGCAGAACATTCATAATCCATCGGATCAACAAAAGCAAACACAGAAACTTTTGATAACTTAGACGTCAGATGTGGGTGGGCTGAAATATCTGTTTTCCGCTTAGTTGTCAATGCTTGTTAAAGGAAATATTTCACGCAGTTGTATGTTGTTATCGATATCGATGTGAAATGTTTTGGAAAGTGAAGCGGACATTATTTTTTTTTGTGGAGAGTTGAAAAAGAAATGGCTGCATAAGTTAATGTTATACATGAATGGGTTATTTGCGAATATATAGTAGTTCTGTCTTTTTTTATTCGAAAGTCGAGAGTTTTCTATTTCCGGTATCATGTGTTTAGTAACTATTAGAGATTAAATGGGTCTGCCTTAAACCTCAAAATATAGTGTTGACAGTGTGTGTCTTCTTAACGACCCCCGGGGTGACGACCGATAGTGACGATATGTGACGCCCTTCTTGAAATCCTAACCGCTTTAACCAACCATATCCTCAATGCCCTAATATAGCTTCTATGAAGAAGAAAGAAGAAACCCCCCCCGGACAAAAGTCCACAAAAATTTGTTAACAGCTTTTGCCCCTTTTTTCGTACTCAACTCCGAAATCTCGCTTAATGTGCATGCGCATTTACGAGATAAAAACGGGCTTGGATAAACATTGCCGAGGAATCGAATTCAGCCATTTTGCCACGACGTTTAATGTTATCTTTTCTGCCTCGCACACTGCTTGCAATGAGTATTAATAGATGAGTATTAAAATCTCATGCGAAGGAACACCTGCACACAGCTCAACATGGCGGCTATAACAACACACCTTTAATAAAATACCGCTGACCAAAGATAGTGGGCTCAATTGCACAGGTAGCCCACTGCTAAATAACGATATAATTACATCATGATATATAACACCTCCCCTCTAAGCTGATTGGGGTAGGAGCAATAACAATAAAGTCAGTAACAACGTCAACAAGAGTTTAAATGTTCAGAGTTCAATTTGCTCAATCAATCTCTGAGGAGGCTGAGACACCCGACTAGATCTGCGTGGAACTGGAATAGGCTTCTGGGCTGGAGCTGGAGTAGTTGTCTCAGTAGAACTGGAATCTTCAGCTGGCCCTGGATCTGAAACTACTTCTGTAGCCGGAGAAGGGTTAGGCGCTAGAGTTGGTAACTGCTCGTCGACTGGTGCAATTACTGATGGGTGTGGCACTCCTATCTCTGGACCACAGAGATCAGACTGCCGATCTTGACTGTCAACTGCTGCACCTTGACCTAAGAGCTGGTCTACGTGGCGATGCCAGGTGAGATTCGCATCTCTCAACCGAACTAGGTAGGAATAAGGTGCTGTCCTGTCCACGATAGTCGCTGGTTGCCACTTGTCACGTGACCTGTAGTCGCGAGCTAGGACTGAGTCACCGACCTTGAATTCTCTCAGTTTAGATTGATTATCATGGTGATGTTTCATTTCTGACTGCTTGTCTTCTACTCTGCTGGCTATATCTGGTTTCATGATAGAGAGTCTGGTTCTGACTTCTCTGCCAAGGAACAGTTTGGCGGGACTGGTTCCTGTTGTGACATGAGGTGTGCTACGGTAGGTGAGTAGGAAATTAGATATCTTGCTACCCAGGTCTGGCTGAGTCTTTGATGTTTCCAGGAAGCGCTTAAAAGACTGTATAAACCTCTCAGCCTGACCATTAGAAGATTGGTAGTAAGGAGATACAAGCACGCGGTGTGCTCCATTCTGCTTCAGGAAAACCTCATAGTCTGTCGACTGGAATGGTGGACCACGGTCGCTCACAACCTGTTCAGGAATGCCGTATCTTGAGAAGACAATGCGCCAGGCAGATATTGTAGCGTCTGCATTAGTCGTTCTCATTGGACCAAACACTTCTGGCCACTTGGAATAGGCGTCGACCACGACGAGGAAATGCTGATTGTTGTAGGTAGCAAAGTCTACGTGTATAAGTAATGGTAAAAACGGCAAACTGATCCTTACGGCAAAAAGAAAAGATAGAGACAGAAGTGAAATAAAAAAACAATAAACAATTGAATATATTTGCCCAATATATTCAATTGTTTATTGTTTTTTTATTTCACTTCTGTCTCTATCTTTTCTTTTTGCCGTAAGGATCAGTTTGCCGTTTTTACCATTACTATTTCAAGATTTTTACTGATCCAGGTCTACGATAGATCCGGTACTCTGTCTTCATTGGTTTGCCGTTGTGGTTTTACCGTTATTACAGTTTTTCTTCGTGTATACGCTGCCAGGGTCTGGAGGGCCAGATCCACGGTCGTAATGGCGCACTAGGTGGGTTGGCTCGGACCCGATTGCAATCACCACATGAACGAGCCATCTCCGATATATCGTCGTCAAGGTTCGGCCACCAGAAGTGACCACGAGCCATGGCCTTCATTCTTGACACTCCTGGGTGAGCCCAATGCAATTCAACTAAAACTCGTTGCCTCAAGGTTGTGGGAATGATGACACGAAATCCCCACATAAGACATCCTTGCTCAACGGAGAGCTCATACTTGCGACTGAAGTATGGCTTCAATTCTGGATCCTCACATTGTAACATGTGCCACGCCTCCTGAGTGAGGTAAAGGGCTTTGGACAGCGTCTTATCATGTGCCGACTCTGTGGCGATGCGCTGTGCTGAAACCGGAAGCCTCTCAATGGCTTGTGCTGCTACCTTGTAAATGTGCTCTTCGACACTTGCATCCTTGCGGTACCCTAGGGGTAGTCGTGACAGAGCATCGGCATTGGCAATAGCAGATGAGGAACGGTACTCTATCTTGTATTGGTAAGATGACAGGAGTAGGGACCAGCGTTGGAGCCTGGCTGGCGCGAGTACTGGTGTCGTTGAATCTGGAGCAAAAATCCTGAGCAAGGGACGATGGTCAGTATACAGAATGAACTCCCTCGCATAAACGTACATGTAGGACTTAGTCACTCCAAACATTATTGCTAGACCTTCCTTTTCAATCTGGCTGTAGTTACGCTCTGCGTGACTTAAAGATCTGGATGCATATGCTATTGGGTTCTCTGTGCCATCAGCTAGCCTATGAGAGATGACAGCTCCAATGCCGTATGGGCTGGCATCACATTCCAAAACTAGGGGTAGGTCAGGACTGTAGTGAACTTGGACCTTGTCTGAAGTTAGAGAGCTCTTAGCTTGTTGGAATGCATGTTCACATTCCTTGGACCAATGAAATGTCTGTCCCTTTTGCAGGAGTTCGTTTAAAGGGTGCAGGATGGAGCTTAGGTTTGGGATCCATTTGCCATGGTAATTGACCATACCCAAAAAGGACCTTAGTTGAGAGACATTCTCGGGTCTGGGAGCGTGCTTCAGTGCTTCAACCTTATCTGCAGTGGGTGCGATTCCCTCTTGCGAGATAACACATCCCATGTGAACAACCGATTTCTCCATGAACTTGCATTTCTCAAGCTTGAGCCGCAAACCATACTCCTTGAGCCGCTGGAGAACCTTCTCGAGATTCTGAAGATGTTCAGTGTCATTGGATCCTGTTACCAATATGTCATCCTGGATACTGGCAACATGGTCTAGACCTTGGAGAATAGTGTCAATTGTTTTCAGGAACAGGGCGGGGCTAGACGCGATTCCAAATGGAAGCCTCTTGTAACGATAAAGGTTACTGTGGGTGTTAATCGTAACGTAGGGGAGACTTTCCTCGTCAGTCAAGAGTTGTTGGTATGCATTCTTGAGATCCAATTTTGTGAATAACTGCCCACCCCTTAACTTTTGGAAGACCTCCGCCGGTAAGGGAATGGGATAGTGCGGGACATTCAACTGGGGGTTGACTGTGATTGCGTAATCCCCACATGAGCGCGTGGTGCCATCAGACTTGGGAATGTGGACCATGGGCGTCGCCCACTTACTGAACTCTACCTTCTCTACGATGCCTTGCCGCTCAAGGCGATCATATTCTTCGTTAACTGCTTCGAGCAGCGAGTAGGGGACTGGACGGGCTTTGCAAAATTTGGGAGTTGACCCTTCCTTCATCTCCAGCTTGGCTGTGACACCCTTGATTGTGCCCAACTCCGACTGGAAAAGCTCTGAATGGGCATCAATTATCGTGCGAAGTTTCTCGTGGTGAGAGAGTTCAGAACTTGCTCCACTGAGTTTTGCTCCACTGAGGTTCAAAATGCCCCCCCCCCCCAGTCTAGCTGTAAAACTGAAAGCCAATATCTGCCCAAAAGAGAGGGGCCCGTCCCTTGAACAACGACCAAAGGAAGACTTGCATATTGGTTCTTGTACCTTACATCTACAGTAATTTGTCCATGGACCTGTATGGATTCCCCAGTATAGGTATGGAGTTTGACTGAGCATGACTTGAGAGGAATTTCCCTGAAATATCTGCGATAGGTTTGCTCTGAAATAACTGATGCACCAGCACCGGTGTCAAGCTCCATGGTAAAGCTAATGCCTTCTAACTCCAGACAAACATCTATGCCATGTTTCCCAATCTTGTACAGTGCAGTTGAAAATGAGTCAATGTCATCTGAAGGTTCCTTGTCTTCAATGACTTGTTTAGTTCCTTTGCTTAGACATGCCTGAGCCAAGTGACCCTTCTTGTTACAGGAATTACAGGTGTAAGATTTATACCTACAGTTTGCTCGTTTGTGACCTGTCTTACCACAGGTTAAACAGGTTTCCTGATCCTCTGATTTACCGGGTTTCTTGACTTCCCGCTTGTTAAACCTTCGCCCTTGTTTGCCTGTGACTTTGTTTACAGGTTGACCGAATCCTGAGGGATTGTTGGCGGAGAGCTCGCGTACATCCTTCTCTGCCATCTCGATGCTCAACGCAAGTTTGAGGGCTTGCTCAAAACTGTAGTCGGCTGTCAGGAGCTTCCGTTTCGTTTGTTCACTGTGAATTCCGCAGACAAACCTGTCGCGTAGTGCCTCATCGAGGTGTCCTCCAAAGATGCATGTGGCTCCCAAGTGCTTGAGATTGGCTACGAATGCAGACACGGTTCAGTCTGAGGCTTGAAAGCAGGTATGAAATCTGTACCGCTCGGCGATTACAAGCCTTTTTGGAGCAAAGTGTGACTTTAGGATCGTCGAGAGTTCCGTGTGCGTCTTGGCTGAAGGAGATTCGGATGAGTAGAGGTCGGAGAGAACATCATAGGCCTTTGCACCTATCGCTGAAATCAAAATCGTCCGACGTTTGTGTGACGTATCGGAGTCGACTGGCACCCCGTTTGCGACAAAATACTGCCCCAAGCGCTCGAGATAGCGCTCTATATTTCCAGTAGTGGTGTGAAACTCCTCTATCTTGCCAAGCGCGGCCATTCCGGTGCAAAACTTTATCCTCGTCGCCAGAAATATGTCAAAATCTCATGCGAAGGAACACCTGCACACAGCTCAACATGGCGGCTATAACAACACACCTTTAATAAAATACCTCTGACCAAAGATAGCGGGCTCAATTGCACAGGTAGCCCACTGCTAAATAACGATATAATTACATCATGATATATAACAGAGTGATAGCTCTTTCTTTCACAAATGAAGTCTCGTCCTCCTTTGCAGCCTTCATCGGCTCGTGAGTGCAGTCTATTGACGCTTACAATAGGACGTCTCACACCGGGAGGTGTTCGTGAATAGCAGTCTTCCTAAAAGTTATGTCTTAGGAGGCTCTTAGTACTTAGGATGCCTTCGTCAATACGGCCCCAGTTCATGATTTTTTATTTTGTGACAGGTTGTCATAAAAAGTTTCCATACTGGAGGAATTTTGAGTTATTTAGTCGTTATTTTGACTTTTAGTTCTTTTTCCATTGTGTTCATCACTTCTGGCGTTTTGTTTTTCTTCTTATTTTAAGATAATAAAGCAATCTTAAGCAAGCTCCTGGTAATAATCATGAAAACACGAAATTTTAGCCGAGAAAGTGTCCCTTTATGCTAAAATCTTTGTGACCGTCGAAAATGTATATTCGTACATTGCCGGCAAACAAGCATAAACATAAGAACAAGCATAGGGATCAATCTTATGCTTATGTCAATGTTCGTTTTCAGTTGTCTCATATTATTATCCTTCCGCTTATGCTCATGCTTATGCTTATGCTTATGCTCATGCCCATGCTCATGCTCATACTCACGCTCACGCTCACGCTCACGCTCACGCTCATGCTCATGCTCATGCTCATGCTCATGCTCATGCTTATGCTCATGCTCATGCTCATGCTCATACTGGTGCTCGTGCTCGTGCTCGAGCTTCTGCTCATGCTCATGCTCATGCTAATGGTTATGCTCGTACTCATGCTTATGCTTATGCTTATGCTTATGCTTATGCTTATGCTCGTGCTCGTGCTCGTGCTCGTGCTCGTGCTCGTGCTCGTGCTCGTGCTCGTGCTCGTGCTCGTGCTCGTGCTCGTGCTCGTGCTCGTGCTCGTGCTCGTGCTCGTGCTCGTGCTCGTGCTTATGCTTATGCTTATGCTCATGCTTATGCTTATGTTCATGCTTACATCGATGCTTATGCTCGTGCTTATGCTTATGCTCATGCTCATGCTCATGCTCATGCTCATGCTCATGCTCATGCTTATGCTTATGCTTATGCTTATGCTTATGCTTATGTTTATGCTCAAGCTTATGCTTATGCTTATGCTTATGCTCATGCTCATGCGTATTCTTCTGCTCATGCTTATGCTTATGCTTATGCTTATGCTTATGCTTATGCTTATGCTCATGATCATGCTCATGCTCATGCTCATGCTCAAGCTCATGCTCATGCTTATGCTTACGCTTACGCTTATCCTTATGCTTATGCTTAATCTTCATGCTCATGCTTATCCTTATGCTTATGCTCATGCTTATGCTCATGCTTATGCTTATGCTTATGCTTATGCTTATGCTTATGCTTATGCTTATGCTTATGCTTATGCTTATGCTTATGCTAATGCTCATGCTTATGCTTATGCTTATGCTTATGCTCATGCTTATGCTTATGCTTACGCTTATTCTCATGCTTATGCTTATGCTCATGCTCATGCTTATGCTTATGCTCATGCTTATGGTTATGCTCATCCTCATGCTATGCTTATCCTCATGCTCATGCTTGTGCTTATGCTTATGCTCATGCTCATGCTCATGCTCATGCTCGTGATCATGCTCATACTTATGCTTATGCTCATGCTTATAACCATGCTTATGCTCATGCTGATGCTTTTGCTCATGCTCATGTTTATGCTTATGCTCATGCTTATGCTTATGCTTATGCTTATGCTTATGCTTATGCTTATGCTGATGCTTACGCTTACGCTTATGCTTATGCTTATGCTTATGCTTATGCTTATGCTTATGCTTATGCTTATGCTTATGCTTATGCTTATGCTTATGCTTATGCTCATGCTCATGCTTATTCATATGCTCATGATTATGCTTATGCTCATGCTTATGCTTATGCTTATGCTCATGCTTATGCTTATGCTCATGCTTATGATCATGCTTATGCCTATGCCTATGCCTATGCCTGTGCCTATGTTTCTGCTTATGCTCATGCTCATGCTTATGCTTATGCTCATGCTTCTGCTTATTCTTATGCTCATGCTTATGCTTATGCTCATGCTCATGCTCATGCTCATGCTCATGCTCATGCTCATGCTCATGCTTATGCTTATGCTTATGCTTATGCTTATGCTCATGCTCATGCTCATGCTCATGCTTATGCTTATGCTTATGCGTATGCTTATGCTTATGCTCATGCTCATGCTCATGCCCATGCTTATGCTTATGCTTACGTTTAATCCTCATGCTCATGCTCATGCTTACGCTTATGCTTATGCTTATGCTCATGCTTATGATTTTGCTTATGCTCATGCTTATGCTTATGCTCATCCTCATGCTATGCTTATGCTCATGCTAATGCTCATGCTTATGCTTATGCTTATGCTCATGCTCATGCTCATGGTTATCCTCATGCTCATGCTTATGCTCATGCTCATGCTCATGCTCATGCTAATGCTTAGGCTTAGGCGTATGCACATGCTCATGCTTATGCTTATGCTCATGCTCGTGCTCATACTTATGCTCATACTCATGATTATGCTTATGGTCATGCTCATGCTCATGCTCATGCTTATGCTTATGCTTATGCTTATGCTTATGCTTATGCTTATGCTTATGCTTATGCTTATGCTTATGCTTATGCTCATGCCCATGCTCATGCTTATGCTTATGCTCATGCTCATGCTCATGCATATCCTCATGCTCATGCTCATGCTCATGCTTAGGCTTATGCTCATGCTTATGCTCATGCTCGTGGTTATGCTTATGCTCATGCTTATGCTCATGCTCGTGCTCATGCTTATGCTCATGCTCATGCTCATGCTTATGCTCATGCTCATGCTTATGCTTATGCTTATGCTTATGCTTATGCTTATGCTCATGCTCATGCTCATGCTTATGCTTAAGCTCATGCTCATGCTCATGCTTATGCTTAGGCTTATGCTCATGCTCATGCTTATGCTCATGCTCATGCTCGTGCTCATGCTTATACTAATGCTCATGCTCGTGCTCGTGCTCGTGCTCGTGCTCGTGCTCATGCTTATGTTCATGCTCGTGCTCATGCTTATGCTCATGCTCATGCTCATGCTCATGCTAATGTTTATGCTCATGCTCATGCTCATGCTTATTCTCATGCTTATGTTTATGCTCGTGCTCATGCTCATGCTTATGCTTATGCTCATGCTTATGCTCATGCTTATGCCCATGCTCATGATCATGTTCATGCTCATGCTCATGTTCATGCTCATGATCATGCTCGTGCTCGTGCTCGTGCTCGTGCTCGTGCTCGTGCTCGTGCTCGTGCTCGTGCTCGTGCTCGTGCTCATGCTTATGCTCCTGCTCATGCTCGTTCTCGTGCTCATGCTCATACTTTCGCTCGTGCTCATGCTTATGCTTATGCTCATTCTTATGCTCGTGCTCGTGCTCTTGCTCATGCTCGTGCTTATGTTTATGCTCGTGCTTATGTTTATGCTCGTGCTCATGCTCATGCTCATGCTCATGCTCATACTTATATTTATACTTATGCTTATGCTTATGCTTATGCTTACACTTATAATTATGCTTATATTCATGCTTATGCTCATGCTTATGCTCGTGCTCGTGCTCGTGTTTATGCTCATGCTCATGCTCATGCTTATACTTATGCCTATGCTTATGCTTATACTTATGCTTATACTTATGCTTATGCTCATAGTTATACTCATACTAATGCTTATACTTATGCTTATACCTATGCTTACGCTTATGCTTATACTTATGCTTATGCTTATGTCGCTAGTGAAAACCAGTTTTAAGAATGTACAACAAGTGAAAACAAACAGTGACATAAGCATAAGATTGGGCGCTGTTTTGCTTTCGCTTAAGCTCTAGCCTGCAAATCAGGCGTATTTGGGGGGCGAATGAACGCTGAGTTAAACCGCGGACGTCAGAGGCGAGTCAAAAGACGGGACCAAGGGTGCGGGAGTGAGGCTGGAATGCGAAGGAGGGAGAGGGGGAGAGGAAAGAAAAATACGTCTGCCCACACTCATTGTTCATTTGGGAAACTACGTTCGTGGACGAACGGAGTTCCTGATTGGTGTGGTAGGTCGCATAACGATTGATACCTGTCAGTCTTTGGCATGCTTTTCCTCCATTCAGATTCGAGGGAAGCAATGTTTCCTCATCAGTTTACTCTACAGCAAGTTTGGCGACGCCTGGACAAATCGGTCTTTAGCACATTTCTGTAACATTGTGATAAAAGTTTGAATATAAAACGATCGATATTCGGCTGTGTTTGATCACCCGAGTAGACACCACATGCCCGAATTGTACGTTTTTGATGGCTTCAGGATTCTCCTTAACTGGTGTTGTTTTTATTGATATCTAGGTATTTTATTAAAATTAATCTTCTGAACATAACCTTTACAGTTACGACTGTACGAAAACTCCGGTGTTATATTTTTGCCATGAATACTTCCGCTGTCAGATGCTTGTCTGGCTCTTGGGTGCAATTACGGGTACGCAAATAATAACACGGTTGATTTAATTACAACGGCATGGCAAACCGCAATTTCCTCCTTTGGCAACAGACGCAATTCAAATAATGCCTTGATGATTCTATTTTCATAAAGAGGACGGCAATGAAATTAAAACCCTGCAACTAAAAATGAAAGAAATCAAACACAGCCGTTTTGAATACAGTAGTTGCGTGCGAACTATTCGTCCTAGGGATAAAGCGCGGTATGTGATCAAATAGATTATGTATAAGAGGGTGTGTTTCCTGATTTCACAGGCCTTGCGGGCAGGCTTTTTTTCTTTCTCTTCCCCGCCCCCTCCTCACCCCTTTCACTCCTCCCAATCCCCGACATTTTGCAAAACCAAAATGACGACCAAACACTAAATTCAGCACTCGCCCGCCAAAAAGAAAAAAAACAATTAAGGCCTGTACTGCAGGCTACTTATGCTTATGCTTATGCTTATGTCGGGCCTGTTTTCACTGGACATAAGCGCTGTTATGCCTCCGCTCATGCTTGCAATGTATGTCGGGCCTGTTTGCACTGGATATAAGCGCTGTTATTCCTCCGCTCATGCTTACAATGTATGTTGGGCCTGTTTTCACTGGATATAAGCGCTGTCATGCCTCCGCTGATGCTTACAATGTATGTCGAACCTGTTTTGACTGGATATAAGCGATGTTATGCCTCCGCTAATGCTTACAATGTATGTCAGGCCTGTTTTCACTGGATATAAGCGCTGTTATGCCTCCGCTCATGCTAACAATGTATGTCGAGCCTGTTTTCACTGGATATAAGTGCTGTTATGCCTCCGCTCATGCTTACAATGTATGTCGGGCCTGTTTTCACAAGATATAAGCACTGTTATGCCTCCGCTGATGCTTACGCTTAAGTCGCACAGTGTAAACCAGGTCTAATTATAAACTTTTTAACATTTAGATGGAGATTTATGGCAGTGAACTTTGTCAAATTTATGTCAATTTAAAGTGCGATTTTAACAAGGCATTTCTACGGTCAAACACGCTTTAACTTTCCCTTTAGGACTTTACATATGAAGCAATCAACAGCTAGCTACAGTCTTCAAATTTGTAGCTCACTCCTCGTGATTTATGTGCGTAGAGATGGGTTGGCGTGAAAATCAAGACAAAACACTGCAGAATTAAATTGATAATGGCAGAGAGGAACAATAAAAATGTGTGAAAAGCCAATAATGCCGGAGAGCAGCAGCAGCAGGAGCAGGGAGATCAGGGAGCTCTGGGGAGCAGGGGTGGTGTAGTGGTGAGAGCACTCGCCTCCCACCAATGTGGCCCGGGTTCGTTCCTCGGACCCGGCGTCATATGTGGGTTGAGTTTGTTGTTGGTTCTTTCCTTGCTCCGAGAGGTTTTTTCCGGGTACTCCGGTTTTTCCCTCTCCTCAAAAACCAGCATTCTAAATTCCAATTCGATCTGGATGGAGGACCTGGATGAAAACCAGCTGCGGTTGATGTGGCTTTCCTCTCTAAATATAGTTATTTATTTATTTATTTTATTTGTTTTAAACCAATTAATGGAATAAAGAAAATTTAAAACAACCCGAATGATAAATCAAAGCTGTTTTCATTTTTGTGAACTCATTCTAATGTCGCTGTCGCTTTCTGACTTCGCTGTAGTTGAGCCACACAAAAGTTACACTTTTTATATAAGAATGTCTGATTTTGTTGGCTGAACTGGGCGTTCTTATTTATTTATTTATTTTTGGGGGCGAGGGGGGCAATTTGCGCCTAAAGACGTTCTTAAGAGCGGATGTCCGTAAATATCGACCGGAGGCGTGCAATAGTAAAAATATCAAAATTCTCAAAAAAAATTCACAAAGTAGCCCTAGGTAAACTGGTATCAAAAATATATTTTTAACCTCTGTCCGATAATTGGTTTAAGACGTACCGAGGTGATCTTGGTTTCGCACCTCCCGGGCCGGGTTTTACGGGTATGACACCGTGCATTAATGAGACCTCATTTTAAAAACTAAAACAATTTTATTGCGATCCACAAATAACTAATCATACAAAGTAGATAATTATACACATTTTAAGCCGTTATTTTCTCAGTTTGAACTAAAATGAAATATTGGGGAGATTTTTCAATATCTACATTATTTTCAGCGATTTCATCCAATGCAATATTGACAAACTTCAGAGCCGAAAATCATCGACTGGTACATGGCCTACAGTACAGAGTCTTACACCACATAAAAAAGCATTATTGCATCTTTCAAAATCTGTTTCCAAAATCATGGGCAACTCAAAGGAAAATTTTTGAGGCCGCAAAATGGAAGTAGTACTTTCGTGAAATTCGAGCTCTATTGACACGGCAGTCCGATGCTAAAAGCTCAGATAAACACAACACAACAACATTTTTTGAACGAAAACGATTTAATAATACTTTCTGGCAGACAACAGCACATGTTTAAAAGACTATTTCAAGAATTTGCTAACGTTTTTGAGCAGCAATATAGAAGATTTTGGTTGTTTTGTTCAAAATTTTCAACTCTCGAGTGTACACGAGCACGTGAAGTTTCAAAGGTCAAGCACTATCAAAACAATCAGAAAGTTTTGGGCTCCAAAATTACTTTTTAACACACAGAAGAATAGCTGTCAGTGTTTGTTATTCGTACCTTAGAATAGGTTTTCTAGGTATTGTAGAAATCCTCCGGAAAAGTGGCGAAGAACATCAGCTAACATCTTCCGCGGCTTCAACGCCTGTCAACTGCCAGCGATTGCGTTACAGTACATTACACCTGCAGACCACTGATACGTTTTTCGCTTACGGGCGCGCTTTTATATTCCGAATGGAGATCAGAGCAACTGAATCACCACAATAGCATTCATCATAACCGTCAACACATTGAAACTCTTAAACAAATTAAAGAATCGCATAATCAAAAAAGGGAATATAACTAATTCCATGTCACGATAAAATGGTTTTAGACCACAAGGTGGTCAAACGTAAAACGTCAACGCTACTTATTGTTTGCATTGTCTTGCCGAGGTTCAAAGAAAACAATGGAGAAACGCTGAGACAAACGTAAATACAAGGCAATAAATCAAGTGGTGAAAAGCGAGTAACTTTTGCACATATAAATCCTCTATTAAGCCCCCCTCTCAAATATGCCTCTTCTCTAATAAGCCGTCCCAATAAATTCATTAAGCGCCCCCCTTCTGTTTTTAAGCCTCCCCCTCCTTTCTCCTTCACAACAAAAACAATAAACCTCAGACTGTATTATCAGTTCTCGCGAGCTTTGGGGGAATATTACCGGTACTTGGCAGTTACGGTATGAATGAATATAATTACACTTCATCAATCAAAGTATGGTTTCTGGGCTTTTTTTAAATTATTCACGTGTAGGAAGCTCGGTTACATAGTGTTTCGCTAATTTATAACATGCCACCCCTCTCTATCAAGTCCCTTCCCCACCCTCACCCCCACTCAAACGTGCTTGAAATAAATAAGTCCCCCCTCGGAGTCTCAATAGAGGATTTACTGTACAAGACGTAAATAGCTAAGATTTTAAAAACGGTCACAGCCCTCGTTGACTGTTGTGAAGGTCTAGGTTCTGTTAGACCTTCGTGCAAGAGCATGATCCAACAAGATCTGCGAGATAACTTATGTAAGGGGCTTTCCTCTTCGATGGCTTTGCCTCCACGTCCATGTTGTAGTGGTTGCAGATTAGCCGCAGCTGTGCAACGCTGAGCTTGGTCAGCCTGTTGGTGGTGTACAAGGTACATATGTTTAGATCGTCGTACACAATGGGATGCACTGGATGGATGGCACTGGTCCAAGATAACTGCACGGGCCAACGAATAGGCTTCTTCTTCTTGAGCCGCCTGGATATCGTTATCATCTGTAGATGGGTCTTGCACCGACGGAGCAGCTGTTGCATGCCTCAGCTTTGCAGCAGTACGCGAGAAGTAACTCTGAATTTGCTGAGCATTAAGGAACTCGGCCATTTTGAAGCGTCGCTGGCCGTTGTCAGTTTTTGCGTAGCGCATATCTCGTGACACCGTCTCAGGGTCGGCTTTGTGTCCACTCTTCTGTCCGATCTGAAACTTGTCGTCTAAGTATTCGCGCTGGTTCTTGTTGAAACGCGCTGCCTTTTTCGTTGCCTTAAGAGCCCAGCCTTGTATCAAGGGCACCTGTTGCCTAACTTCAGATGTGGTCGGGGCAGCTAGTGTGGGATTTGTTGAAGTACCCTCTTGTACTTTCTGCAAGTACGACAATTTCGCACGATCTAACAGGGTGCGTTTTTCTGCCATAATCTTGCACTTACCTAAGAATAAGTGGCGCTCCAGATTGTCGAACCTCTGGTAAGTGCATATGCACCCATCCACGGGACACGATATCAACGCACTGGTATCTTCGTCGCCCTCTGCTTCTTCTTCGTGTTCAGGGTTCGTGGGCGACGCACGCTTTCCTTTTGCGAATGTTGCGAAGTCGCCCTTGGATAGCTCAGCCTTGCAAAGATGAGGTAATCTGTTTGGAACTGAGTAGTATATAAAAGAGAGGATTTATATAACGAATCGTAGTTAGAGATGATCACACTAATGTATAAATCAAAAATAAATAGATGCGCTTATAGATAACAAACATACTCACTGATAAAAGATTGAAAGTTGGATCCATCTCCTGAACGCGGCTACTGTTGACCCCCCCCCCCCCCCCTTCTCTACCGCCGAAACTATTATTCAGTTGATATATCTCATATTATTTATAAGAGGGAGTCTTGTACGAACCTTGTGTCTCTTTCGTGTTTCCCTGTTTTAAACATAACTTTGTTGTGATTATTTTTATTGTCATAGGTAACATTTTCCAAATTGCAGGTCGTTTCCCAATGAAACTGTTAAAAGCCAGAAATCGTACAATTATTTGCCCACCAATGGATAACCTTTTTTCTGGCTATCAAATGTTGTTAACCATGGTAGTGATAATATTAGAAAAAAGTAACAATGATTGATACCTTGTAATTGTGACCACGATACCGTCTTTCCCTGTCCAATGTCGTATGACTTCCAGACCGTTATGGAGTTCTCCTTGTAGAGGAAGTTGTTTAGACTGTTTATGCCCTCCCAACGACTCGTGTTGCAGCATGTCAGTGGCATCAGTCACTAAGGCGACACGAACACCATTCATCCCTCCATGTGATAACATGGCCTCTTTGAAATCATACGCTGTGAGCACATCGTGACCCTCGTTGATGTAACGTCGCACGTGAGCCTTGATAGAAGCAGTTTTTCTGTCACAAGGGCCTTTACCTCCTTGCGGATCACTGAAGTCGACTCTTTTGACATCAATTCCGGTTGCCTCCCCCATCAGACGACATGCTGACAGCATAGCCACACCATGGTAGCATCCAGCATTGTCCTGCCTGAGAGCTGCGCGTGCTATCACGGGATGCTCAGCTTTCAGAGTCTTCAAGGTGTGATAAATCGCTTGAGCAACGGCACTGGCATCTTGGCTACACGCTTCTATTATGTGGACAAAGGTCTGGTGTTCAAGTTCTCCGCAATGCTACGAATTACTACACTGATATGCCACGAAATGCCTCTCTTGCCGAACCAGTCAGCTTGGGTCTCCCTGTATTTCTGCGGCAACCATTTCATAGCCCAGTCCTGGGTTATTAACACTGACGTCTCATCCATACCCTCAAGGAGAGTTCTCCGCACCTTATCCTGCTGTAAGGATCTAAGTTGGTGAGCTTTCCAGGAGTGTATTGCCTGTACATCCTGGTTAAACGTATACAGAAGGTCATCTCGCTCATCATCTGATAGTTGCGGTGCGTCAGCTAAAGCATCTCCAAGCTCCGTCACGGCAGTCTTGAGAAGCTCACACTGAGGGAAGCTGTCGTCATGACTGTGGTCGCAGTTGATACGGAGAAGTTCGTCTTTGGGGTCGCTAAGGGCGTACGCACTGCAGTGGTCTGGCATGGTCGCATTAGTCGAATTATGCACCTGTAACAAGAGAATATATCACATATATAAGTAACTATCAGAGCAGGGCATATAATGACTATGCGGTGCAAGGAGTTCATACCAAAAGTCCCCCCCCCCCTCCTCCCCACCAAAACAAAATACAAACACACGGAAGCTCTCCTCTGCTAATGTTGCAGATGATCTCTAAAACAACAATATATCCGTCTTAAATACCTTATAGTCGGCTTTGATGTACTGCTTGGCTTCCTTCAGCGCTTTCTGCCAGTAGCTCACCCACATTCTGTCGTCATTACGCGACTTTGGTACCATAGCAATCAGGTCGTCGAAAGCCTTCCTGCCGTCTGCTGCAATGTAATCAAGGCCTTGGAGAGACTTGCGGACCGTAGCAGTACAGGACGACAAGATTCGTAGCATGGTAGATCTACTGAACGGCGTGAAGTCGTTCTCCTCGCAATATTGAGTGTACTGTGCTACAATTCGCTCTGGTATCATTGTTCTTATGAGATTAGGCGTTTCGAGAACACTTACATCTGACAGAGGCAGTAGTCTTTGGCCAAACGGCAGATCGAGTATTACATGTGGACTTGTGATAAAGTCTAGGAAGTGGTCCAGTTGGGCATAGTTCACACGCATCCGAGGGCTCTTGGACAGTAGCACAGCTGAACCACGACCGTATTTTACTGTGTGCTGCCATGCGCTCTTTACTCGATATTCCGTTATACCTGGTAAATATCTCTGGAGTAGACTGTACGGTACAAGGTCTGCCATGATGGAGAGGACTTGCCGTCGAGTGTCCCAGCTCGCAGCGTTTTGGTATGTCTCTACTAGGGATTTAAGATATTTGTCGTCAGCTGGGTTGGGCTCAGACAATACGCCTAAGGCACTCTCAACTTTACCAGACCTTTTCAACGCTTCCCACAGACCACCAGCATCATCTGGAATAATCACGTTGAGCGCTGCCACCACGGCGTCTCTTGCTTTGGTAACATATACATGTTTTGTACGGGAATCTAACTGTTGACTCCAAGGTTTTCTTGCCTGTGTTACGATGGTCTTGCCACTGGCAACCAAGAAGTCGTTAAGCTTTGTACGGCGTAGACTGAGGTTGGCGCTGACTCTGCTATCACCTGACAACTCGCTACTACTTGGCTCAGTTTGTTCGGGGACGTACAGACTCGTTTCGTCTAACGCGATAGTGACATTTCCCATGGCTTCACACAGAGCATCACTTCTGCTTAGACTATCATTATCCTATAATTAAGAGTAGAAAGACAAATAATTCATATGAGAATATCGAATGTTATGGACATTTCCAGTACCTCGTAACAAAGCGCAAAACGCATTTTTCTGATGTAGAAAACTATATAATATAAGAATTTTGTTAAGAATTGCAAAGGAAAAATTATATATGTAGGGATATAATTTTTGTTCTTGTACTTACAGTTTCACTTTCAGTGGACTCATTTGGTGGTGACGACGACGTTGTTTCTCGTGTTTGTTTGTTAGCGGATTCATCTGGTGACTGTTCAGAAACAACTTGCATTTGTTGAACTGGAGGCGTTGGATCTGGTGTACTCAACAAAACACGACACAGCCTACATATGGCTGCAACCAATAAAAAACAAAATGATATTTAATAAAACGCTGAAAATTAATGAACCTATATATAATAATGAACATCGGTATTTCTAACTGCCCTTTTTTTGATTTAATTCCAGAAAGAAGACACTATAATCATGCATTTCTCAGTTAGTGGGAGTTGATTAGATTGTTTCGTTTAAATACCCCGTGTACTTACGAGAACCGATAGGCACTACTGTCGAGGTCATTTTGTAGATTAGTCTTGATTGCACAAACGTAATACTCCGATCTCCCTTCATTTGCTTCGCCGAATGAGGTGCCCAACTTGACGGAACAGCACAGAATCGTTTTTGGCAGCGCCATCTTATGCCAAATGCATCCCGATGCCTTGGGCAAATAGATATGCCAAGATGGCTTTCATTAATTTTGAATACACCTGAAAACAAGAAACAATAAAGTTATGAAACAAAATTGCGGGTGTCGAATCAGGGTAGCTGAATACCCACTGTTATTCTAATAACGTTTGATGAATGTTGAATTTGTAACGTATAAACGCGCATACACAACATAGCAGGTTAAGAATAGGATGCATGATGGAAGGGGTGGGTTGAAATCTTACTCGCACGCGTGTTCCTCGCGCGCGCGTCCTCGAAATGCGCCTTATCGACACTTATCCTGAACTGGCGCTAAATGTTGGCTGTAAAAATCACGTGCGAAATACTCACACTTTTTTTTTACACAGATGGGGGCCTGTCTCTACCAAAATATAGCCTAGCGATAAAAAGCGTTATTACATGTATACCTGGATTTTTGAAAAGGGGGTCAACGAAAATTACAGCAATTTCACTAGAAATAGCCAAAAAAAGGGTTTTTATGACCCCAATCAGCCCGAAAATTACAGAGTGTTTTCTTCTCTCGCCCACGCAACCTTTCCCATCTTCCCTCTCTTCTCTGTGATTTTCGGGCTGATTGGGTTCATAAAAACCCTTGTTTGGGCTAGTTGTAGTGAAATTGCTGCAATTTTCGTTGACCACCTTTTCAAAAATCCAGGTATATATCTCAAGCAAACGCTGTAGAGTGTTCCAGAAAGCGCTGGGTTTGGCCGGAAATTGCTTTTTGGCACTTTTTGCGATCATTCTCGCCATTCTATCGAGATATATACCTGGATTTTTGAAAAGGTGGTCAACGAAAATTACAGCATTTTCACTACAACTAGCCCAGAAAAGTGTTTTTATGACCCCAATCAGCCCGAAAATCACAGAAAAGAGAGGGAAGAGGGACAGGGAGCGAGGTCGAGAGAACAAAAGACTAGCAACTGTCTTTAGGTTTTATATTGGGGGTTTTAGAAAACAAGGCCAAGCATACACACAGCGTTTTGGACCTCAAACACTGAGGTTTCATCCAAATGAGCTGAAATCGTGCAGGAAACATCCTCACTATATGTAGATGTAGGAAGCCAAAGCCGAAAAATGTATCTTTCTGCATTGGGATTTTAGGTTTGAAAATACGATGACATTTTGACTTCAGAGAACAGAGAAAGCCAGAATACACACAGCTTTTTGGACCTCAAACACTGAGGTTTCATCCAAATGAGCTGAAATCGTGCAGGGAACAACCTCACTATATGTAGATGTAGGAAGCCAAAGCCAAAAAATGTATCTTTCTGCATTGGGATTTTAGGTTTGAAAATACGATGACATTTTGACTTCAGAGAACAGAAAAAGCCAGAATACACACAGCTTTTTGGACCTCAAACACTGGGGTTTCATCCAAATGAGCTGAAATCGTGCAGGGAACATCCTCATTATATGTAGATGTAGGAAGCCAGAGCCAAAAAATGTATCTTTCTGCATTGGGATTTTAGGTTTGAAAATACGATGACATTTTTGACTTCAGAGAACAGAAAAAGCCAGAATACACACAGCTTTTTGGACCTCAAACACTGAGGTTTCATCCAAATGAGCTGAAAACGTGCAGGGAACATCCTCAGCATATGTAGATGTAGGAAGCCAGAGCCAAAAAATGTATCTTTCTGCATTTGGATTTTAGGTTTGAAAATACGCTGACATTTTGACTTCAGAGAACAGAAAAAGCCAGAATACACACAGCTTTTTGGACCTCAAACACTGAGGTTTCATCCAAATGAGCTGAAAACGTGCAGGGAACACCCTAAGAATATGTAGATGTAGGAAGGCAAAACAAGGAAATGTATCTCGCTGCATTCGGATTTTAGGTTTGAAAATACGATGAAATCCAGGAGTCATGGGCGTCATCTTGGATTAACCCTGACACTAACCCTTGGCCAAACATTAACTGCCGCTACGCGTGCCAGTCCAACTTTCACAACAGAGATGGGGTGCGATACCTACAGTGCTTTTACAGAAGATTTCAAAAAAACAGAGCCACTCCACTCCCGGTTCCCCACCTCCCCCAACTTCGGCTTAGGGCCGCACAAAGCTCTGTTCCCGGCGAGCGCCCCGAGCACGCAACGCGGACCTACACTCCCTGCCCGCCCACTGACGCAAAGCATGCTGGGAAGCAAGATGGCCAATTCGAAATGGAGTTCCCCTCCCCGACCATCAACAAAGTAATATAAGTCTGGAACCACCTCGGATGTCGGGCAATTCGCCTACGGCGTGCGCTGGCAAATGGGCCACAACTCACCAATCTGCCCTTCGAGGGATCCCAACTGCTTCCAGACTTTCCCGCAGGATCCTCTTGTCCGCTACGGCCCATTTTCATCTGGACCGAAGCCGGCAAGAAACACGTCTCGTTTCTTTGAGAGGTGCTGGTGACTTACGGATTTCCGGACTTAATGATGTCTTTCCATCACCTGACGGGCCTAAAATATGTTTTAATCGGCGCTACGGAGAGATCGACGCGTGCAGTATCGAACTCGCTCCGAGACTGCGGCCTATACGACGCTGTTGCCCGTTCACGGCCCTGCCTCGGGCCGATATATCGCGGTCTCATAATCCAAGGCTCCCCGCGTCATGTGTCATGGCGGCGTCCTTCGTATCGCTTAAGTTTCACTATGAATACTATAAATACTAAACTTTTCGCTGTATCTTTCCTCCACGACCATATCACAGGGAAAACATATATTCACAGCTATACACATCTACAAGAAGAATGTGCTGAGTGCGAGCCTTGGGTATGTTCATACACAACCCTAGGTCTTTCCCCTAACCCTAACCCTCGGTCAAACAGTAACCCTAACACTAACCTTTGACCGGCCAAACATTAACTCGCGGTGCGGGCCTGTCCAACTTTCACACCAAATATGAGGTGCGATACTCACAGTGCTTCCAGACAAGATTTGCACTAACAAGGCCAGTTTCACGATTCTCGTCATTTTTTTCCTCCTGTTTCGTCACTTTTTCGCGTGAAGTCGTAGCTAGATGTACTATTTTCCCATTTTGTCTTTTTTTTGTGGCATACGGGAGTTATAGGCGCCATTTGGGAGTTTTTCTGAAAAAAAAATCATAAAAAACTGAAAATTACTTCAAATGAGCTGAAAACTTGCACAGAACATCCTTACATCCTTAGTATCTGTAGATGTAGGAAACTGAAATAACTGTGATTTTCGGACTGATTGGGTTCATAGAAACCCTTGTTTGGGCTATTTGTAGTGAAATTGCTGTAATTTTCGTTGACCCTCTTTTCAAAAATTCAGGTATATGTACTTGCGGATAAAGCAGGATAAACGGCAAACTGTCGCGTGCTCCACTTCCAAAATATGTCGAGTTAACATTTTCTAATGACGACTAGCCCAGTTCACACGTAGTTACAGGTGAACAGAAAAATGATATTTTAATCCGCTTACCTGCTCTGGCTAAGAGAAGTTCTGCCTCAGTTTTAATGGTTGAGTCAGCAAAGCCAGCACCATAAGACTTCAGGTGATTCCTGATGTCTTTGTCACTGTTTCCAATTGTAATACATTGGGAATTCGCTGGATTCCCAACACTGGATCCACAATGCCCTCCAACTAGTCCGGCGTAGTTACACGAAGCCATTTACAAGACAGCTTCCTTAAAAGGTGCAGTTTTTTAATCACGACCGAGAACTAGTACGCTGTAAAGGAAAAGATTGAACTGAAATAGAAGCACGTGGCTCAAAGTAATGCGTGTAAATTTAATATTGCAAAACCAATGTCCAAATACGGTAAAACCGTTGACAAGCGGTCGCTCTGCGACATGTAACGCAATCTCAAATTTGAAACCACCAAAGATGTGTTCTTCCCTAATGCACTCCTAGATTTCTTCTGCATCTAGAAAGCACACTCCAAGGTACGAATGACTTACACCCATAGATATTGTTCTGTGTGTTACAAAGTTATTTTTAAACGCAAAACATTCATATTTGTTTTTGATTTCACGTTTATAAGAGTGCTTGACCTTTGACAAACCTCACGTGCTCATGTACACTCGCGAGTTGAAAATTTTGAACAAAACAGTCAAAATGTTCTTTTTCCGCTCAAAAATGGTAGCAAATTCTTGAAAATAGTCTTATAAAGATGTGCTGTTGTCTGGCAGCAAGTATTATTAAACCGTCTTGTTTAAAAATGTTGGTGTGTTGTGTTTATCCGAGCTTTCAGCATCGGACTGCCGTGAAAAAAAAGCTCGAATTTCACGAAAGTACTACTTCCATTTTGCGGCCTCAAAAATTTTCTTTTGAGTTGCCCATGGTTTTGAAAACAGATTTTGAAAGACGAAATAATGCTTTTTTACGTGGTGTAAGACTCTGTACTGTAGGCCACGTACCAGTCGATGATTTTCGGCTCTGAAGTTTGTCAATATTGCATTGGATGAAATCGCTGAAAATAATGTAGATATTGAAAAATCTCCCCAATATTTCATTTTAGTTCAAACTGAGAAAATAACGGCTTAAAATGTGTATAATTATCTACCTTATATGATTAGGTATTTGTTAATCGCAATAAAATTGTTTTAGTTTTTAAAATGAGGTCTCCGCAATGCACGGTGTCATACCCGTAAGACCCGGCCCGGGAGGTGCAAAACCAAGATCACCTCGGTACGTCTAAACCAATTATCGGACAGAGGTTAAAAATATATTTTTGATAACAGTTTACCTAGGGCTAGTTTGTGAATTTTTTTTTTGAGAATTTTGATATTTTTACTATTGCACGCCTCCGGTCGATATTTACGGACATCCGCTCTTAACACGTTCTAAGGATAAGTGATGCAGTATTTCAGTAAATCATACTTCCCAATAAGAAAAAAATATATTAGAAAAAAATTATTTCACATTCTTGCTATTATAAAACGGAAAAAGACTAGTATACGATTTTTAGCTCATTTGTTAACATAGTAGATAGAGACGGTCTAAGCTACATCTCAGCCTGGGTACGTTCTTAGCACGTTCTTAAAAATCTGGCCAATCTCAGCCTCAATGTTCTTATTATAAACAAGTTCTTATATAAAAATGTGTAATTGCTGTGGCCGCAATTGATGAGTTAACTGGGTTATTTGTTTAGCAATAATGAACCAAAATTGTTTGTTACGAGAGCTAAAGAAACTGTATCAAAAAGGTGTATTTTTTTTGGCCCCGACAACACTAATGCGTTTTCAAAAGTCTCCGTTTTCATCTCGAAGAAAACTAAGCAAAATATTTTCGCCCACACTAGCGTTTTCGCATCGTTTTGACCTGTCCACACTAAAACGGTCGAAAACGATGAAAACGACTGGGACCAGGGATTGCACATGTGTTAAAGGTGATAGATGCTCCGATTTCGACTGGAACCGATGGCATGTGACGCTCTTTACGTCATCGTTTTCAAATGTCTCCGTTTTCACCTGTCCACACTAGAAACGAAGTGTTTTCAAAACGATGGGTTTTCAAAAGTCTCAACTTTTTGAAATCGTTTTCGAAAGTCTTCGTTTTCATCAGCTTTTTCGGGCGTTTTAGTGTGGACGATAGGCGAAAAAGCATAAAAACGTATGCGTTTTTAAACGAAAACGTATTAGTGTGGTCGGGGCCTTAGTAAGCCGGTTAAAATTCCAAACAGAAATAACTGGTATAAAAATGTGTTTGTTATGAAATATTAAACGGAGTTTCTTTTTTTTGAACGGCCACACATACAGAAGGTTGAAATTTGAACGCGAGAGATCATACTATCATTTGCTATATTCTAATTATTATTTTTGTAACATTGTAAACTTAAATTGTGTTCATCTGATGGGAACGAGGAACGAAATTAGCCTACCAAAGCATCCGCCCGGCAGCAACCACGACGGCGAAGACAGCGAGAGCGGCACAAAACAATTAAGCTTTAATAAGCGAAAACAATGCTTCTGCAAGTGTTTTACATTTTGGTACATTTTTTCCCGTTTCTTACAGAACAACAATGTCGGATGATCAAATTATAGGTTTTGTGGAGAACGTTAACACACAACGGTAAATTTTCCTTTCACTATTTGAAATCAACAGTTTGCGCACACGAGGTAGGCAAAGATTATCGCGTAAGCGGAGACGATTGACAGCTAGATCGGGAAAGTTCTGATTACCCGCACAAAACTTCCCAGTGAGGTTGTTTAAGAAAACCTAACTCGGTTTAAAAAATATATTGTTGTTTATAATTAATTTCCATGGGAACCGCCAACACAGTTTAAATTTGGTGAACACCAAAAATACGCGGACGCGTCAGGAATATTGTCAAGCCAGTTTATTTTAATTAATTAATTAATTAATTAATTATCGGAAATAACCCGGTTAACAACTCTAGTGCGACCGCAGCCATTGTTGATTCCCTGCTGAAGCTTTTTTATTTCTAAAGCGTGATTTAAAGGCTTTAACTCTACAGTGTAACCACCCTGGAGTTACTGGTGGCGAACATTTCGAAAAGTAAAATGCAGTTGTATTGGAGAAAACATATTCCGTCTCTCTCTCTTAAACGTTTCCCAAAATTTTCTCATGCCAAGTTTTTCTACTTGAGAGGGCGATAAAATTTACCAGATTTTGGGAAGTGCATTCATTTTACCTAAATGTTTTTTATGCGCTTTACTGGCTTTTTTTGTCAAAACTTTACTCCATTTTTAACCTTTTTTGCGTTTTGTTGGCTGTTCCGATATTTGTTAAGGAACGTTCCCCTATGATCAATTGTTCCTTATTATTTTGGTCCTTTTTACCTTAAGAGGACCAACGTTTTTATAAAGTAGGAACAAAACGTTCATTCTAAGCTAAAACAAGACCGTTTTGTTCCGAGTTCCCATGTATGAATGGAACACATTATTCCCAAATTGGTAATTCAAGAACAATTTAGGACTGTTTTGTTCCGAGTTCCCATGTGTGAATGGAACATATTGTTCCCATATTGGTAATTTAGGAACAATTTAGGACTGTTTTGTTCCGAGTTCCCATGTGTGAATGGAACATATTGTTCCAAAATTGGTAATTCAGGACCAATTTAGGACCGTTTTGTTCCGAGTTCCCATGTGTGAATGGAACATATTGTTCCAAAATTGGTAATTCACGGACAATTTAGGACCGTTTTGTTCCGAAGTTCCATCTGTGAATGGAACATATTGTTCCGAAATTGGCTATTTGGGAACAATTTAGATACCGTTTTGTTACCGTTTTGTTAACGTTTAGGTACCGTTTTTCGAATTCCTTCTTGTGAATGGAACACATCGTTCCCAAATTGGTGATTTAGGAACATGTGTTCCTAACAGTAACTGTACCTGTTTGGACAGCTTATTCCTTTTTTTACAGCGCTTTAATATAAACATTATTTCAAGGCATCCACAGGCCTGCTTGGGCAGGTTCAACACCATTTTGGTTGCATCACACTGTCATGAATTTTACACAATAGTAATAAGGGCGTGCAAGCAAAGTCATGTTGTCGCAAGTTTAAACATGCAATAGGTTCCTTTGTTTGTCATTGGTTCCACAGTTTGGTTGGTTTTTGCTAAGGTGAAATATTATTTAACGGGGAAAATGAGCAAGAAATGCAAAGTCGAATGGTCGAACATTGATGGAGCATCACCCAAACCAAAACGACTTCACTTAGAAAAGGACGAAACAGATTGTATGTATCACTGTCCAATACAAGTTTGTGAACACAAAGGATTTCAAAGTCAACGTCGCTGCAGGAAACACGTGAATAACAAACATAGATGGTTCTTCTATTTTGACGAAAAACCCGATCTGAAAGAAGCGAAAAGCTCGTTGCAAGTGCCGAAGAACTTACCGGTAACAGACAAAGATGACGACGCATCGCGCGTAACCGCAAAACAAGCGGTCAGAGCATTGATTCCTTCATTTTCAGTCTCTGGCCAAATTGGCGAAACATTCACAAATTGGTTGACTGGAAGTGGCGGTGGTTACAAGAAAGATCGTCCAGCTCAACAGATTGTGAATAGATGCTTTAAATTTCTCAAGTTTTGCTGCGAAGACGAGGATGAGTTGACCTTCGAGGTGATGGATTTCAGCCTGTGTTCACCAAACCTGTTGTTCAAGTTCATTGACTACCTGCAAGAAGAATGCAAGCTCGGCCATGGTGGACGATTGGGCTACATAGATGCGCTTTCGGAATTAATCGACTTCAGAAAAATTAATGGCGCATCAGATGCAGTTCTTCGAAAGTTATCCGCGACAGAGTTGTACCTGAAAAGAGCGCGCAAAAAAGTGGCAAAGATGATGAGATTGCAGTGGACGCAGGATCTAGACATCGAAACGCTAGAAGCAAGAGGGCACTGGGCAACGATGGAGGAATTATTACAAGTTGTAACTTTCCATTTGCCCCGCTATGAAAACACCGTTAAGATGTGCAAAAGCAGTCCGGGCCAAGTCAACCCTTCGGAATTGACATTTGCCACGAAATTTGTAGCCATGTATCTTTTCATCAAGGTGAAAGGATCGCGCCCTATGACTTATCAGTATCTGACAGTTGACATGATAAGTGCAGCGAAGGAAAATGGGGGATTCATCGATCAGAAAAAGTTCAAGACTGCCAGCAAGTATGGATTTGACTCGTTGATTCTGACCGATACAAGGATGCAAGTACTCGATGGGTACGTCACTTTCGTAAGGCCCATGCTAAAACCCCAGTGCGACTTTGTTTTGGTCACGAGAAATGGAGGCCAACACAGCAAATTGGGCGACGTCATGAGCAAATTGGTCTTTGACGGAATTGGAAAATACGTTCATCCCACACGTTATCGTCAAATTGTCGAAACGCAAAGCCTTAACCTTCTCAGTAGCAAAGAGCAAAGAATTTTGTCAGAAGACCAAAAACACAGCTCTGCTGTTGCCAAAGTTCACTATCAAAAGCAGAGATCGCGCGAAGTTGCTGTAAAGGCCCACGAGTGTTTACAAAAGCTACAAGGTACCAAAGGATCAGAGGTGGATGAGGACGTCAACGCGAGGTTTTGCGAGAAAAGCTCGCTCCCGGAAAAGAAAGTCCCACCCACGAAGCACTTGTGCGTCCGTAGAAACGTTCGTCGGGTATTGAAATTCACAGCAGAAGAGGACGATTTTCTAGAGCAGGGGATAAATAAGCACGGTTTTGGACAGTGGACGGCTATTCTAAGAGATCCCGATTTCAAATTTCAAAACGGAAGAACGGCAGACTCACTAAAGAAAAGGGCTTCAATGAAAATGCCCCTTGTTTAATGAGACTGCACACTAAAAATAAACACGACAACAACAACGATCAAACTGTGTAAGAAACATGTCCATTTAATTGTGACCGTTGCATCTAATACACACCACTACGATTCTTCCTGCCGCGATAATTTCGACGAGCATGCTTAATCATTTATAGATCGCTTTGGTATCGTCAAACTGGATTTATTTATTGAAAAGTGACTTGAAACGTTTTTTCAGCTGTTGTTTTCCAACAGTGGAATAGTGAAAAACTCGTCTTGCGAAGAGCACTTAATGTTTCTGTTTTTTGTTTCGCTTTAAATAAAGATCGCGTTTAAAGTACTAAACAAAGTTCTAGCACAGTAATCAAACTCGAAATCCACGCACTTTTAATTTTGACTTGCAAAATACTTGTTGATGGTGTTCCTTTGCTTTCGGGGTCCGCTTTGGCTGCTAGAAGGCTTCTTGCGCTTGCGAGTCGAATTGGCGCGAAGCAGTTCCTCCGATTTGGCGCAGTTAGCGCTCTCTTCGGGCACATTTCCACCACTTGTACTGGAAGTGATCGCGATGCTCTCGTCGTCCTTTTGTGCCTTTTCAGTGACTTGAACTGACACCGGTAGTCTCTCGGCAACTCCCGTCACCATGTGGTGGTCTTCTTCTCTTAGGAGACCCAGTGCCGTACATGCCCGCTTTCGTTCTGCCACGGCCTCGACAGTATCTAACGTGCCCAGCAACAGGTGATGGTTTTTGAGTTTCTCGCACAGGACCCCAATGTATGCATTCAAGTTAGCGCGAATCAACGGGTCTTCACTGGCTTGATATTTTTGGCAGCATTCGTGAAGTTCTGTCTCGGTGGCCCTTAGCCATGTCCCTTCGAATGCTTTACGAGCGGCTTCTCGACACGCTTCTTTCTCAGCAACCACCTGGGCGTTCTGATATCGCTGAAGATCTCTGGCTATAGGGGATGGCGTTGGCTGATCGGGATCTGTGGGTAGCATTTCTGCGTTCTGGCTCGAAACGCCTCTGCGTTTTAGCCAGGCTTTTTTCTCTTCGTGCCGTTGGCGTTTCAACTGGTCTGCTTTGTGTTTCTTGGTCTTTTCTACTTGCAGAAGGTGTGTAACCTGCCTGTGACGAAGACTCTCCGGCTGAAGTTGCTTGAGATGGTCTTCAATGACGACGATGACATCACCTGATCGGCTGTCGTCCGATTCACTGTCACTGACTTGCGCGGCGTGTTGTTGAATTTCGTTTTCTCCTGCAGTGGAAACCTCGTTCTCGTTGGCCATTTCGTCTAAGTGCAGTGTGCGCAACTGTTCTTTTTCGTCATCTTGCAAAATATCGTCTTCGGCGGCTATTTGTTCATCGTCTGTGTCCGTTTGGTCGTCCTCGTTATGTTCTCCGTCCTCAAACTCTTTTGCTTTTTCGGTTGCCCAGATCAAGCATTCCATTGGGTGCTTCTTTAACCATGTGGAAGCATTCTTAAGAAAAATGCAACGTTCTGGATGCCTGAAATGTCGTAAAATTAAACGCATCAAGAGTTGAACATGTGCTAATTTTGCTCTGTAATCACAATCGTTGAACAGATACTAACCTGAAATCGCACTATCGCAAGCGTCGCGTTTCTTGCAAATGGAACCCCACGCTTTAGCCAAAGCTCGATCTTTTACTTTGCAGACGCACTTTACGCTTACGATACTGCATCGCCCACTCACTACTGGCGTCAAATAACAAAGTACAGCGCCTTTTATGGCTGCGCTGTTCAGCTGCCGACAAGGTTGTTTGCCTCGCTGCATTTTCCTCTGTTGCTGGTCAACGAAAACTATAATTTCTACTGTTTATATATCACCCAAACTTGTGAAATTTTAAGGAATAAATCTGACAGAGTGAGCCCATCCTTTAATACCTTATATGTACCGTGTGAGAATTTAAGGTGTTTGCTACACTGTCGACCTTGACTCTAGCACAATGAGTGAAATGTCAGAAATTCGGCAATCAAGGGGGTTTCTTTACCCCCGCAATGGATTTGTTCTTTTCACAATGCTTACGTTTCTCGTTTGAATTGTTCTCAAAGTAAACATGTTAATGAATAACCGAGAAGGATGATGTAATTATTAGCTGGCCCTGTTTTCAAATCGAACTTGTTAACAATATATCGGGGAAAATGATGCAATCGCTCTTTTGTTCATTTTTCTGTGCCTTGCATACAACAATACAACTCAACTGCTATTCAACGAATCCCTCCAGAGACAATTACGTTTCTCAGAAGTTGTCACAATTTATGAACTTTACATTTGCTAATTTACCGTCAAACACGACATCAACGCAGCCCAATGCCCTGTAATTAAGAGAGCTTGTTTGTGCTGCGAGATTAGGTGTTTATTTTCTGGGACCTAAAATCGCCATAATTTGAGGCAACTTTAGGCGATTTGGGGCGCTTTTAAGGTGATTTAAAGCCAAACCCGCGATATAAAAGGCGGCTGGACTGTCCAACTCATGCAAATGAGCAAAATCTATAATTGTTGTTGCTCATTTGCGTTAGATTCGCCGTGGGCCTTTCAGCCCTTTTACACCGCAGGTTCGCCTTTAAGCAAATTTCGTCAGAAAATTATGGCAATTTTAGTTGTGCGATTTTGTGCGATTTTAATATAAAATGGTAGTAGTATTCAATAACATCACTTGCTTACTTGTTGTGATTGGATATTAGCCAAGTCTATGCTCTTAAAAATTGTATATGTGCAAAACACTTCAAATGGTTAATTGCCTTTTTTAGTCGATTTAAGGCGCTTGTAGGGGATTTTTAGAACGTGATTTTGAGTCCGAGACAAGGCTTTTGATGAGAAAAAAATCAATGTTTCTCTTCAATACTTGTACAACACATTGCCAAAAACGTACACTGAAATAAGCGAAGAGAAATAATAAACCAAAAAATATATATAAAAGAATCATGACATTGCAAATTCACATATCCGTAAAATCCGCACAATACGTGTTTTCCGCCTCTGATGAAAAGGTTTTTTGATACGATAGAACTTGCAGTACTAAATGACTGCTGAGTGAATATATTAAGCCAGAAGAAAGTTAGTTTTGATGGCGGAAACACGGATATTACGGATTTCACGGATATATATATATTCTTATATATATACTTACAGAAATAAAGAGAAGTAATATAATGATAACAATAGTAAACATTCACATATCCGTGAAATCCGTAAAATCCGTGTTTCCGCCATCAAAACTAATTTTCTTCTGGCTTAATATATTCACTCAGCATGAGTGAATATATTAAGCCAGAAGAAATTTATTTTTGATGGCGGAAACACGGATATTACGGATTTCACGGATATATATATATATATATATATATATATATATATATATATATATATATACTTACAGAAATAAAGAGAAGTAATATAATGATAACAATAGTAAACATTCACATATCCGTGAAATCCGTAAAATCCGTGTTTCCGCTATCAAAACTAATTTTCTTCTGGTTTAATATATTCACTCAGCAGTCATTTTGTACTGCAAGTTCTCTCCTATCAAAAAAAACCTTTTTATCAGAGGCGGAAAACACGGTTTTTTACGGATTTTACGGATATTTGATTGTTTACTATTGTTATCATTATATTACTTCTCCTTATTTCTGTAAGTGTATTTATATATAGTTATATAAGATGAATATTAGGACAGGATAAAATATGTAGTTTTGATGGCGGAAAGTACGGATTGTACGGAAAGTAGTTCTTATATTTCTTCTCCTTGTTATTGTAGACATGCTTGCAGTTTTTGCCCTGTTCTGTTTTTATTTTTTTTAAGCCATACACTTATTATAGATATATAGGAATATTTTGGTCCCATTGTAGTGTTCCTTAATTTTCGGGAACATCGTACTGAACAGCGTTATTAAATGTGACCTTGAAAGTCAAACGAAACTAAACACAGCCCAAAATTGATGGCTGCCGTACCTCTTTGTTGGATCAATGGTCAAAAACAACATTAGATAATCAGCTGGAGCGAGTAAGTTCAAACCGCGATAGGGAACAGAAATTTTGGGAAACGATCTCTCTCTCTCTCTTTCTCTCTCTCTCTCTCTCTCTCTCTCTCTCTCTCTCTCTCTCTCTCTCTCTCTCTCTCTCTCTCTCTCTCTCTCTCTCTCTCTCTCTCTCTCTCTCTCTCTCTCTCTCTATATATCTCTCTCTCTCTCTCTCTCTCTCTCTCTCTCTCTCTCTCTCTCTCTCTCTCTCTCTCTCTCTCTCTCTCTCTCTCTCTCTCTCTCTCCCCTCTCTCTCTCTCTCTCTCCCTCTCTCTCTCTCTCTCTCTCTCTCTCTCTCTCTCTCTCTCTCTCTCTCTCTCTCTCTCTCTCTCTCTCTCTCTCTCAAACGTTTCAGCGAATTAGTTTTGAAAACAAATGTATAGAAAAGTTAGCCAACTGAATTTCCTAAATTATAAAGAAACACGCGCAAGGCTACATTAACCGGCGATCAGGTTTAAATTACAAATTTACGTGGCCACCAAAAAGTATATGAGTAAAACTATAATTATGTCTGATCTCAGGTTATTTGCAGATAACTCCTCAGCTTTGACACTATTTTATAATGTTATTAACCTTCTCAACCGCACGCGTAAAAGTTACAGTTTTTATCAAATATCTACTTACAGTGTTATTCAAATAAATATTTCTTGTAGCTTTTATCCACTGGTTACCATGGTCTCCCGATGCTTTGAAAACTACCGAATTTCCAATGAAGACAGTGAGGGATCCCATACCACTGCCATACATATGATACCAAAACTGGAGACAAGCTTGTGCTCCATTTCCAGCTATTGGTATTTCAAGTCTGGCGTTACCACCATCCGGATATTTCGACTCAATGTACATGTAGTGACCTGTTAAGCATGACAAAGAAAAACCACGAAATTTTGAGGAAAAAAGCCAATGAAAACAAACCAGGTTTGGTTTTATTTCTGTACATTGTCTAAATAGAAAATGTAACTTAATTATAATACCCCGCTCACACCAAAGCTTAAACATGTATATTAGATGTTGCTTAGTTTAAAACAGTATTTACTAACAGGAGTTTTCCTGACTTTAATTACCATTCCAGGTCGTCTGAATCGTAAGACTGACTGAATAGACTGAGGCCAAACACGTTGTCAAACTCTGAGCATCATTGAAACAATTTTAGGCGTTGGTTTGAACACGGCTTTATTAGTATGGTACCTTCGCATAGCAAAGTGGAAATAAACAGCTTTCACTAAATCATTTGGGGTAACATTTTAAATTTCTGCCCTTGTGTCTAGGAAATCGCTAAAATACAACTACTGTATTGTCAAGTTGTAGATTTTGTTCATTTGTCCTAATCAAGTTAAACCAGCTAGCGGCTTTATATAGTTGTTTTTCTTTTCATATCGCATTATGTAAGTGTTTGGTCAGTTTTAATATTTAAATAATAACATGCCAGTAAGACCGAACGGCGTAATCATTGTAAAATAGAGAACAATAATTTGTCGTTAAAGCGCGCTAGACTAGAAAAAGGCAAAGACATACAGTGGAGCCCCCCCCCTCCCCCCCCCTACAACTGCCAACTCTCTTTAACGGTCATGTTTTTCCTCCCGACCGACGATCCGTACAATTCCTTTTATGTAAACCTCCCTCCAGCAGCTACCACAGGACAACAGCAACGGCCAGAAAAACGAGCAAGCAACTAATGAAGAACTGTGCATACGCAAAAGATGTTTTTTTTTCTACTGAGTACAAGGTAGTGATACTCAATAAATATTTTGAGTCGACTCCTGAACAAGTGTCAAAAGAAAATGCTGTGCAATTTAGCGAGATCATTAGTCATGAAATAGCTACTTCTTTTGGACGGATATGGACGTAACAAGACAAGGGTTTAATGATTATGAATGAGACATAATTTCTCCTTTCGAAATCGAGTTACGTCTAAAATAAACCTCACATCTTCAGGTCTGCCAACATGTCTTTAATCACCTTTCTATCCTTTCTAATGAAGGAAGCAGTTACAAAACTGCATGTTAGTAACGAACCAGACGTTCTTAGTAACCACAAATAGACTTCAGGAACCCGCAGAGTCCACGATATCTGTGTGAAGTCCAGTAGCATGTTGTTTTGAAATCAATATTTCGCAGGGGAGATATGTAGACTTGACCGGCACAAGTCGAGCTTAAGAATAGTTTTTTCGGAAGAGATCGAAGGAAACTCTTTGCTGGAAACCGCATCAAGTGATGTAATTTTGGCGCGAACATTTAAGCGACTCGTTTTTCTCAAATTAACGGGGGAGCTGGGAATTTTTTGACAAAAGCACATGCTATTTGCTTCCTAAGGAAAAAGTATTTTTCCCAGCCTGAAAATCTAATTACAGTCGAATTTTTACGGCAAAATAGCACGCCTTTTTCTCGGAAATGTTGGGGTATTATATTTTGACCAAAGAAATCGAACTAAAAAGAGGTTGTGTTGTTTATAGGATTCCTGATTGTAATTAGTTGCCAATTTCTTTTGGCTACAGGGCTGCAGAACAGTAATAAAGTAAATAATTTGCATAAAGCAAAATATTTCCGAAATGCCCTAACATATTATTTTAAAGCAGGCATCCGTTAAAAAAAATGATAGTCCTTTACTTTGTTATCTTCTGAAGCTTCCTCAACCTCGTTCCCAGGGCTTTTCCCTTCGAGAGAGGGGCGGGCGGGAAAAGGCCCTGGCATCGGCTGGTCACGTGCCCATCGGACACCCGAAAAACCTGGGTTATTATAAATTAGATGTGAAATCGAAGCTGCATAATCAAAAGCAAGATGTCGGAGTTACGAGTTAATTTTCCGGTGCTCAGTCGTCTTCGATCCGCTCTAAACCGCTGCAACGTTCCGTCTTTTTGCTTAAAACCACTTCAAGTGAAGTGTTTTGAATATTTACTGAAAGGCCAAGATGTTATTGCCGTTCTTCCTACTGGTTTTGGCAAATCGCTACTGTTTCAGCTTCTCCCGGATTTCTTGCCCGTCAAGGCAGACAAGAATATTGTGATTGTTGTGTGTCCTTTGAACTCCTTTATAGAGGACCAGCTTAAAGTTTTGCAGGATAGAGGAGTCCCTGTCGATGTATTCCAGCTTGCTAGAGACGAGTGGGAAACTACCGAGAGTTTATTCCATTCAGAGATGAGTTTGAGTAACGAAAGCAACCGAAGCGACGCCGGTGGGTTGAAGCTGAAAAATCTCTGTACGAAACTGGTGCATGGAGACATCCAGATTGTATTCGCACATCCTGAGGCTCTTTTGAGTAAAGAAGGACGAGAACTAATGAAAAGCCAAGTATATCAGAGAAATGTGGTCGCCTGTGTAGTCGATGAAGCTCATTGTGTTGAAATCTGGTGAGTCTTAAGACTTATTAACATGTAAAGCCACACTATTTTCACCATTTTTACTACCGGGCGTACAGATGTTTGTTGACTTAGCTTTAAAGCCCAAATGAGACTTTTACTAAACTACAGAACGGTAAACTTTTTGTTGCCATCTCTCTGAATACAGCTTTCACCGTTGTAAAGTAAAATTAATGGTTCTTTGTAATACCAACTTAGAGAGGTGGTTTGTGTTGTTCCATGGTGTTTCCAGGGAAAGTCTTGTTAATTGTAATCAAGTCTTAATTCATATTTATACTGCGAAAATTTTCATGGATATGTTGTAGGTTAAAATTATTTCAAACAACATGTAGTTTGATTTTGATTGTGCTTTGCCTTATGATTATGGTAATAACTCTGCAACAAAAGAAAATAAAAATTAAACATTAATCATTTTGACCTAAAATTCATTTTAAATTACAATAGATACATAATGGTAATTGAACTGAGTGGAGTGCAATTTGGTCTGAAATCATACGCGTGATTTCAAAATCAAACGAGCGCACAGCGCGAGTTCGATTTGAAATCACAAGTATGATTTCAGACCAAAATTGCACGACACGAAGTTCAATTACCACTTTATTACATTCATTTTGAAATCGCACAATTTAATTGCCCAAATACAGGATTTTAGTCAGTACCAATATTGATGTGACTTATAGATGCGATTTAGAGCAAAAAATAGTGCGATTCGGGAATAAATCTCACTGCTGAGAAAAAGATGCGATTTAGAGCAAAAAACAGTGCGATTCGGGAATAAATCACACTGCTAAGAAAAAGATGCGATTTGGAGCAAAAAATAGTGCGATTCGGGAATAAATCGCACTGCTGAGAGCCAATCAGATTGCAAGGATCACCTGTGATTTCAAAATGGATGTAATAAATGATAATATGCCATCCATTTACAAGTATGGCCATGCTAGAGGTCAAATCCCTTAATTTAACCTGCAAATCACTAAGAACAGAAATGGAGCCCATTTCTATTTACTATATAATATCAACATGACAAATTATTTTGTACACTGGTCTCCATATATATATATGGTAGTTACTCTTGTATGAATCAGTCTTTGGCGATAATTCTTGTGACCTACATGTATATATTTGATAATATATTGATGTTGGAAGAAATCAGATTCTGATAACTACATGTAGGTACAAACTGGTCATAATATTAATACAAGGCAGATAGAAACTTCAAACTGATTTAATTTTTCTTTTAGGGGTGACGAATTCAGAAAGGAGTTTAAAGACCTATCAGCCATAAAGGCCTTTGTTACAACTGTACCAGTCATGGCCGTCACTGCAACAGCACCGCCACATTTGTTGACAAACCTTAAACAAAGTTTGTCTTTGAAAACAGATTGCAAAGTTGTTTCGGCAAATCCCAATCGGACTAACATTTATTTTGACAAGAAATTAAGGCTGAGCAACCACCTTGGCTATGAAAGCTATGACCAGATTCTCATCCCCATTGCAAATGACCTGGCCCTGCAGAGGGAAAGTATCCCATGACAATTATTTACTTAAAACTGAAGTACTGTGGCTATGCCTATGGTTTATTTGAGAGAGCATTGCAGCATAAACAATTTGTTGGTACAACAACAGATCCAGCTGCCAGGCTATTTGCACAGTTTCATGCTCCACAGACAAAGCGCATGAAAAAGAGCATAATTTCTGAGATCAAAAAAGAGAACTCGAGAATTAGGGTTTTATTTGCTACATCAGCTCTTGGTATGGGGGTTAATGTACCCTATGTGGAGCACATCATCCATATCACACCTTCAACTGACATTGAATCATACATGCAGGAGACTGGACGTGCTGGTAGAACAGGAATTCCTTCCTGCGCTACACTGTATTACAACAATGCTGATATCGCTAACAACAAGAAGCATGTTCAAGATTCAATAAAGGCTTACTGCAAATCTGAAGAAACCTGCCTCCGGACGCTCATCTTGGATTACCTAGGATTTCCTGGCGTAACTCAGGAAAGATGTTGCTGTGTTTGCGATGGAACACGTAACAATACTGTTAGCAATTTGCCCAAGGCATTCAAACCTAGAGTGAGAACACTGCCAACAGATCAAAAAAGTGCGCTTGAAGAACTTATTTTCACAGAACGCAATGACTTTGAGACTCACATAAATATAAATAGTGCAATGCTGTTTAGCTTCTCAAATGAAAAAAAGTACTCTCCGAAAGATCATGAAGGGAATTGAATATATTGAGACTGAATCAGACCTTCTTGACACTTACGGCATATGGGATGAGACCTGCTCTTCAAAAATATTTTCCTTTATAACTAAATATGCCCCACTGGCTCAAGGTAATACAAGTGATACATGAAGTGTTGCTTGAAAAGAGTCCCTGTCAAGAATTATATATTAAAATGATGTTTGTTGGATGACCAAAAATTAGAAGACGAGAGATAGTTAAATTAAAGTAAATTACACAGGTTTGAAACTCTCATAATGCATGATGGAACGTACCACAAAAAAAAAACGGTAACTCGAGCAGAAACTCTGTATTAGTTTTAACAAATATTTCATACTTTTATTGTAAAAGGAGGATACTACATGGCGGCGCGAAGATATGAATTTTATTTTTGAGTGGCAAAAACTATTTTACGAATGAGCACAGCGAGTGAGTAAAATAATGTTTTTTTACCCGAGAAAATAAAATTCGTATCTTCAAGCTGCCGTATAATTTTCCTTTTATTATATGGACAAAACACAAATTAATTCAAAAATAAAATATTTTTTATTCTCCAAAAACTAAGCCCGGTGGCTAATACAGCTATAACATTACACAGCCTAAAACAGCAAATTTTTTACTCTTAAAGTGGGCAGGGTAAAGCAAAGTCACGCTAATTGAGCACTAAAAATATAAGTTTTCGAAAATTAGACTGGAATTCTCAGGTAAATTAAGGCAAGGGCCTCTAGTTTTAACGCCCAAATGCTACGGGGGTGGTCTATCTCAAGAGGCTTTAGTCATTACAACTCAATACTTTAAAAGGGTAAATATACTAAATAGTTAGCATATGTGGTCCTTTGGTCAAGAATAACATATGCAAATTAGGTCATGTGACTTAATACGGCCACAAAATCCAGAAAAAAACTTTGAGCAAAGATGGCAACAGTTTATACCGATCATAATCAAATGTTATTGCTACCAGATAAGTCCCAAGAACAACAACAAAAAATCTGCGCATGGCCTTTGTTGATTATTTCGTTAAGTTTGAAAACAAACGGTAATTTGCACTAGTACCCAGTCCCCTTTAATAGTAATTCATTATTTTTCCTGTAATTTTTTAACTAATCTTAAAAAGGCCAAGCGCAGAAATGAAGTACATAATAGCCTTAAAATCATAAAACTTCTAGCAGCCTCCAGGTATTGATGAAAAGTTTTGCCATTTTGCTTGAAATATTTTTGACCTAAAAATAACCCTGACAGGTCACGTGACCTAATTTGCATATAATCTGCGTGCTAAAATGTCCAAACTTGCAAAATCCTTAGTCTACCAAAGATTTGAGTTCTTATGGCCAAAGCCTCAGAAGATAGACCACCCCCTCACTTTTTTGGAAAATACACCACTAGGGTCCTGGATGTAGTTTCGTATGAATTTTACAAGTGGTCTATGTTCCAGTAAAACACTCGTGTCTATATATTATATAAACTTGATTGTCAGTTTAAATTGTAAACAGTGGCTATAAATATTTATATTTTATCTTTTTGCACTAACTTTTACCTTTTTTTATACACACGACCCCACAAGCTTTGTACCTTTAAAATTTATTGTCTAAATAAATGTTTGCATTCATACATACATGCATATGTATTTGACACCTAATTCCCACCTTTAATCAGCAATTTACATTCAGATTGCAGCTGTGCTCAGTGCTTGTACTAGTAATCAAAAGGTCACAATACTCACTGAAAGGTTGGACAGGTGCAAATCGCTGCACAGAAATCTCAACACTGAAGAATGTTTTAATTTGTCTGTAAAACCATTGGAATTCATTCACCTCTTTTATGTATGACTGACACAAGACATTTCAGCCATTTATGAGCATTGTTACATTTAGAAACAAAAAAATTGTGTAAGTTAGGTTTTGCTCATGAAAAGTTCTTCATCTGAATTGAAGGGAAGTCTAAATATTTTTATACAGTTTAAAAAGCAAACTTATTTTGGAACATCTACTGAACTGTTCCAAAATAAGTTGGCTACCTTGAGTTGGGTTGTTGCTAAGGACCCTAAATACCAGCGACTGCATACATTAATTTCAGTGGTGTTACGCACATTGAGGGTTCCCCCTTAAATTGATTCAGATGATATGCTTTGTATGAAATTATTTAAAAGTATTATGCACCTATCAATGTTCAGCCCAGGGGAATACTAGAGGTGGGGATTTTGACTTGAAATCAATTTTTCATCAAAATCCTGACCCTTGGGACCACAAATGAGTCAAATCAGGTCAAATCCCCTTATTTTGGAAGGTTTATTTCCATTTAGAGTACATACAGTTCATAATTTTGACAGTCACATGGACGAGGGTGGGGATGGGGATTGGCATATACAGTACATGTAGATCAACCCCCTTTTTTACAGGCTAAACCTCGATATGTGAATTGCATGTAAGCTACATTTATAAAGCTAACTTCATTCCATGATCCAATTTTTGGGAGCCTCGGATCCATGATTAAATAAGATAAACTAATTTGGACTTGACAGCTCTTGTTTGTGTTTGTCCAGCCACTGGGGTAATATTTTACAATTTTTAAGTATCTCAGCGGACACCTCTTTATGTCAGGGAAACTGTCATGGCATCTTCCAGACTCTTTTCTGAAAGGATTCAATCTGAGAAGATCTGCAACCATTTCCAGTTTATCTTTAAGATAGTCTCTTGTTATGTGCTGAACTGAAGTCTTGTGGATGCCAGCAGACTTATCAAACTGCTCCTTGACTTCAGTAATGCCATTTGTTGCTTTGCAGACTTTGCCAATGGATTGAAGGATTTTATTTGGTCCCATTCGCTGAACAATGCACTTGCTGAGTGTGTTGTCTATTTCCTGAGCCAGATCATCTTCAATATTGTTGCCAGCATCACCTCTCCAGTTAACAACAACGAAGCCCCATTTAAATTCTTCAGATAGACGTGGGGTTAACATACACTCGATCTGGGCTATACTGACAAACATTTCAATTGCATATTTGCTATATGCCCCCATTGATTTAAATACAGACAACAGCAACGTTTGATTTACAAGATTTCTTTCACCATCTGCCTCTGCTGCCGAGTCTTTCATCTGTAAAATAAGGATTACTAGGAAGATAAAACATAACCCATAATTTGTCACGAAATCTTCCTCCTCATTTGCATCAGTGGTGGCATTCTTTTGAAACAGAAACTCATCAATGAATCTGCCAAAAATATCATCAAAGCATTTCTTCTTTTTTTCAACAGTTTCTGGTGAAATGATTTCAGGGAACTTGTTTTTGGAAGGCACATCATCAACAGCGGACATTCCAAAGAAGACCAGTACAGCTGCAACAATGTACGATCGTCCAACACTGATGAACAATTCTTCACTCCCCTCGTATGAATCAAGGACTTTGGACGGGCTCGCCTTGCGAAGATTACATTTCTCTCTGAGTACTTTAGGGTTCCAACTTCATTAACCGATTCTTCCTTGTGGAGAAATGAGTAGGAATACTGGAGCAATGATGCTTTTGTGTGCCACATGACCGGCTTGAAAGGTGAACAGTGCTCGAAACGGTCGGATGGAGTGTGTAACCCCGATAGCAAATCTTTTGCACCAGCAAACCTCACTCTCGTTAACTTATCCCCTGCAAAAGCAATCTTCATTTCACGCATAGGGTCATCAGGGGTATCTTCCATGTGGGCATCTGATTGCCCTGGTGCTGCTGGTCCATCTGGTACTGGAAGATTTTCCACTTGAGGGATTTCATCCAGCAAGCCTGCCTCAACATATATCTCTGCAATCCACCTCTCATATGACCTGAGGATGTGGACACAGTCCTCATATTTAGCCTCGTTTGCATTGAGGATAGGCAAGCTCACAATGTTTGATTTCTTGGCCATTTCATTGCTGTACTGGTGAGGAATGTGGACAGGGATAACTGACTTAATCCACTTGAATTTTGGGAGTAATTCAGCTATGATTCTCCCCAACAGTATTTTTGCTGATGCTGCATACATTCTCCACTCGTTAACACTTAAGGGAAATTTGTGGCGTGGGAAAGTGAGAATGTCTCCTTTAGGGTGTACATTTGGCAAATGTGACATGTTCACCCCATTCTCAATGAGATTGGAGGCAAACACATGAAGGCCTTCATTTTGGATGTTCTTTCGCATGTGTCCCTTTAACACCTTTAAGTCCCAGTTATCACCTGTGCCTCGGAAAACACTTCCAGTCTTGATGGGCTGCACTACTTTGTCGGAGAAGTGTCCACCCAGACGTTTGAGTAAAACATCCCTTCTGCCATGGGACAGACATACATCAAGTTTGTTCAATCGTTCCTGAAGCTGCATAGAAATTTACAGCAAAGAGACATCAAAATAAAGCATACAGATTGCCCATGTTGCATGGTAGTGAAGCTGTTAGATAAACAGCATTTGTAATTCCCCCCTAACAAGCCTTTATATCAACCGGTATCGATATTGCACTTCACCCCCAATGTCAAAATTCAAAGACAGTGTCGTATTGAAGAAATTGTTACACTATTTCCTTAATTCCCATGGCCTAGATTGTTTGATAAGATAATGCATTGATATTACAATGAGAAATAATTTAGATGCTGCTTAGTGTTGGGGCTTAACATTTTCTTAATGCCCGAGGCGTGTGGGTCTATTTACATTGAGGAAAGGTGACCAGGTTGTCCAGGTCCCCGCTGACCCGGGTTATCTTTTTAGCATGTAAACAGTCAAGCAAGGGTCATCCGGCTAAGTCTCTCCCAGTGTTTTTTAACTTAGCACCAACAGACAAATTCTCCTCACTAGTATATATTTATTTCTTGTGAAACTACAAAATGTAGTAGGGAATGAAGATATCCAGACAATTTTCCACTGGTGATCATTTAATAAGTTCTCATCACTTCTCCATTTGATAATTATGCATTCATATTGCAAGGAAAAATTTGGTAATGAAAACAACCTCCCTCTCGCTGAAATAAAGAGCAAAGTTAATACTAGAACAGTAGTATAGGGTGGGTCAGCAGAATACCACTAAAAAAAAATAAGGCTCCGTCGACAGCAATGAATGCCTATTTTCCCCATTTTTGACAATAACCTACAGGCCTCCCTTCGGTCGGCCTGCAGGTTATATCACTAATTGGGGAAATAGGCATTCATTGCTATCGACGGAGCCTTATTTTGTTTAGTGAGTATTCTGCTGACCCACCCTATACTACTGGGGCCCTCGTTTTACTCCACGAGGCTTTTTTAAGCCCCAGAACCAGCTTAAAACACTAATAACCAGTTTTAAACACCAGAAAGCGTTTTAAAACACCCAGCCCCTTTATTTGGCGCAACCCTTTATAACCGGGTTTTAACCACTAGAAAGCACACTAAAGTGCTGACCTTTTCCAGTTGAACAGGTAGACCCCTTTGCATATCGCATCATGGAAGCACCCAACATAGGGTATTTGAAGGTCAATCGATTAAAACTCCCTTGCCCGTGTTGTCATCGAATAGTGAGTGTGTCAACGTTTTATAGACACCGAAAGTATGGCTGCCCTCACCTTCCAGTCTTTCATATACCTGAGGTGCCTTTGCCCCCACAACAACCACCACTGCCACCACCGCAACAGCCACCACCACCACCATTCTTTCAACTGGTTGTTCAAGGGGTCTTTACAAACTCAGCTGTCAGCGAGGAAGAGCTGAATGAATGGCTTGACAAGCAAGAACAATCTTTAAGCCTGAGTGATCTTGACCCTTTTCATCAATATCCACGATGCAAGTTTTGTTTAGGCATTCAACGAAGGTAAAACATCATTCGCGGCGTTTCAAACAGAGCTGATCAGCTTTTCCAATTGGAGAAATGTTCACTCCTTGTATATCAATGATGCCTGGGCTGCAAAAGTTCTTGAACTTTCTTAACTCCAGAAAAACTGGTCTGAAACAAGGGAGTCGCGCTTGGGTCAGTGCCAGAAAGAGCACCATCGGTGCTTCAGAAGTCGCCGCACTGATAGGGGCTTCGCCCTTTGAAAATGAAAAGAGCCTACTCTTCAAGAAAGCGCAGGCACCAGACATGGTCAACATGACAGCATGCACCTGGGGCAACCTTTTCAAACCAATCGCGCGAAAATGTTTTGAACAAAAACACGAAACAACCGTCTTTGCACACAGCATCTCTCTTAATCTAGCAAAGGAGCACCCCCTTTACGGAAAGATTACATGTAGCCCCGATGGCTACTTCGAAGACAAAGACGGAAACTTTATTCTCTTAGAGTTTAAATGCCCTTTTAAAAGAAAGATAGCCGTTAGAGCTATTCCTCGCTATTATGTGACACAACTTCAGACAGGCCTCGCTTTCAGTGGAAGCCTAGTAAAAAAGGGCCTTTTCGTTGACTCTTATTTCAGGCTGTGCCCTTTGAAACAGATGTCATCAAGCACATACCATAATGCAGCACTAAATGGTGGTGCCATACATTCAACAAAGGTAAATAAAACGCTTGCCTGGGGCATTGTTTACCTCTTCTCTAAACAACCCTTAACTAAAAACCAAACTGAGCTTGTTGATGTCGCTGAACTTACTCAGGCTCAGTTTGATAAAATAATGGCAAGCATCGAGGAGAAAGAGCTCTGGTGTTCTTATGGCCCTGTGAGAACAAACTTTAGCGAGGAAGTCGAACGCGAGGAGTTCTTTAGACGACAAAAATTCAAGAGCGAGTTAAGCAGCAATGCCGAGGGGCCAAGAGCTGTTGCATTCTTTACTTGGAAGCTCCTTGATGTTGCAGAACTCCCAATCACCCAGCACGAGGGGTTTTTAACAGGCATTCAAGCAAGGGCCGAGAGTTTTCATAAGCAGCTCGACGAACTTAAAAAAAAAAATTAATTCACTTATCAATACAGACGACAAAACAACTTCCGCTGGAGAAGTTGGCGAAAATGAAGGCGACGTCGAGGCCTTTCTTCGGGGGCAGTTTAAGCAATTCTAGCTGAAGATATGGCCGCTCGCCAGCGCCGTTCATGCTTTAGGCATGTAGATGGCTTCGGGAGTTTTATGTAAGATAAAATTTTCCGTTTTCTTGGTCAAAATTAGGGCTAAGATTTTATAAATTTTGAAATTTAAAGAAATATGATTTGGGAGATAAGGTTTTACGTTTGAGTGAACATATTTTGTTTGTTCAAGTTCGCCATAGGTTAATCTCATAGAGGGGTCTCCTTTAAATTTTTTTCCAAATAACTGATCAAGTTTGTATTTAAAGTTATAATCTGTCTTGACCCTGCTTTTAACTGTTACATTTTTTTTTTTGTAAAGGTCTGCATGATGAAATACAGCACTGTCTATTATTTCAATGTGGCCGCACATTTTACAGACAAGTTCCGCTGAATCAACCATGAGTGAAAAAGACCCGCCACAGTTTTGGCACGATTTTGTATTTTCGTTTGTTTCGAGTTGGATACGTCTGCAAGATGATTTAATTTTTTTTGAAACTCAACTTTGACTTCTTTGCGAAGTTCTTCTCTGATCTTGTCAAGATCTGGTGCTTTAGGCTGTCCACCCTGTGTGGGCTTTGTTTCACCAGAGCGGATCTCGTCTTTCAGTTTGTTATATTTTTCAACCTCTTTTATGATGATCGTAAACTCTGGCTCGTCGATGTTATTGTCAGTTAAAGCCTTTGAGATCATCTCATAGACAGAGTTCCGTTTGGCAACAGCGAGCGTGTAGATTTTCTCGTGTTTCGCGATTTTTCGTTCAAATTTCTTGCTGAATACTGTGAGGGCCGCGGAGGAAGCCCCTGTAACCGCCGCCACAGCAGCAAGGGCAGGACTGGCCACAAGTCCGACTCCAGATAATGCAGTCGCGAAAGTAGCTGATGACATGCCTGTAGCAACCAAACGAAGACCTACAGCCGCTGCATGAAGAATCGCGTGGGCCCGTTTGTATTTTTTTGCGACCTGGCGATAGTGGTCGGCTTCCTTCTCAAGCTCTTTCTGTAAGTCTGTTATTTTCTTTAGCCGGAAGTCTTCGCCATTTGCTGGTAAGCTTGGGTAAAGCGATTGAGTCTCACTGTAATCCGGTGCCGATGGCAACACATTAGCTGAGCTCATGGTTGTGTATACATATTAATTTATTTCAACTTCAAATTCAAGAGGCGCGTTATTGAAATCAAAAAGTTCATTGTTCGCATCTCTCACAGACAGAGTTATGCTGTTTACATAATCGCCAGACGAGACGTCACGCAAGATGTTCTGCTGTGTTGATTCATAGAAAACTTTCTCATATGGCTTTCCACGAAGATCAAATTTAGCCAAGATTGTCGAAGGCTTGCCGTTGAACAGGTTCTGTTCTTTATCAACCAGATCGCAGTGGATAAAGTAAGTGCTTGGTGAGTCGAATTTTTTACTGGTTATATGTGGAGGCGTTTGTAGGCCCTTGCCAAATAATAATCTGATATTATTGGAAAGACCTATTACATATTCACCTCCTGGGTTCAAAATCGCCATAGCACCAAGAGGAGAATACGATTCCGCTTTAAGGTCTATAACCCGTTCTTCGTATTTGTCAACTATCGTTTTTTGCTAAACCACTAGGAGTGTAAAAACTAGGCTCAATGTTGATTATAGTTGGTTGAGCCTCCGAGCCTGTTATTTTGACAGATATTTGTCCTCTTTGTTTCAAATTATGCCACGAATTGCAAATCGAACAAGAGACGAGCCGGATATAGCTCGGTTTCTTAAGAGGGTGATCGAAGTAGATGGTGTGAGGGTTCGAAGGTGCGACGATTGTTAACACAACCATTGTGTATATAAAATATATTTATATACAATCATGTTTGGCAGGCGCCCTGGTGGATTTAATCCTGGTTCAAACCTTGGTCTAGACATTGGCGGGCACGATTACGGGCCCTCACCCCCGTTTTTTCCTCGCCCCCAAAACCCCCTCTATATCAGTAAAAAACCTCCCGCAGTAAATCCGCAACTGGCTTGGCTGAGTTCTCCGGAGGCCGCAAAACTTTCTACAGCCGCCAAAGCGAAGGCAATCTCAGACTTCAAAAGGCGTTTCCCGCACGCCGATATGTCAAGATTTACAACAGAAGTTTCTTTCGATGAAAATCACAAAGCCTCAGCAGTAGTTCTTTTCCCCGAGGGGCACGGCTCCTGGGCTATGCCTTCAGACATACCGCACAAGGATTGGACACAAGCCCTGAAAGACGCGCTTGGTTTAGGGTATATTGGCGGTTTCCCCTATCAGTTGACGTTAAACCGAAACACACAAAAATCAATCCCCGCTGTTGATTTCTCCACCTCAATCGACAAAGACATGATGATTGGCTCTGTCTTGAACGACGAAGCGCAAAAGATCTATGTCACGCCAACTGATTATTTCACAACGAAATACAGAAACATTTTCAGAGACACGCAGATTCAGTTCACAACCGCGAAATATGGGAGAAAGTGGCTCGGCGGCCCGCATATGAGTTTCTGGCCGCAACAACTGAACTTCGCCCTGTGGTGTGCAACAACCGGCTGCGGGATCTCACGTGACCTTCTGTTTGATAAGAACTCGACTCTCTCCCTAACCCCGCAGCTCCGGTCATTTTACAGGTTTCACGTCTATTTCACAACAAGACGAATACTCTACAAGCTGGGTGGGGAACAGAGCGTGAGTGCTTTGCCAGACGACCCCACATTCAACCAGAAAGACAACAAGTTCAACATCGACGCATACAAGAGGATTTGCCAAGAGTTCGGTGTAGACCCCAGTTCTGACTTCCGTTTCACATACGGCAAAAACCACGGTCTTGGCAATGTGTACATTTGGGTCGCATATGATGGGCCCAGTTCTACTGATTACAACTATCCTGATCCCGATCTAGCCCTGTTTGATGACGAGCGCGTTACAGACAGAAAAGACCCAAACTATCGTGCAAACGGCATATACTTCGTTCGTAACGACCAGGGCGCTGTTAGTCAGTTCGAGCACTTTGTGCCGAATTATGCACAAGGGCTAACACAGCCAGGGCTCGCGCGTATAAATCAGTCAATCGAGGCCTTTGTGTATTGCATTCTGGGTGCACAAGCAAACACTCGCAGCAACATTCTTGGGAGTAAAGGCCGAGCATTTGAAACGCAGAGAGTATTCCTCACACTCTTAGAGGACGCCATAAGACTGAACGACATATCTAAGAGCGTACAGCATTATCAGCAGGCCATTCAAGCAACGAAAGTATGGCTAAACTTTGTAGTTGCCCCTGGGAGCTGGCTGATGCCGTCACGCATGGTTATCAACACAGAGAGCGTGGTGGGGTACAATAACAATCTTACGCAGGCAACTCAAGGGATGAAGCTGGGCGTGAACAACGATGTCAATCTTGCCACAAAAAAAGCCTCCCTTCGCCCCATGGACGGAGGGCCGACAAAGATTAATCCACCAAACAGCCACCCATCGAACCCGATTCACAAACAGGCGACACAGGCACAGGGCATCGCGCCCAAACCAACGGCCACACCAACACCACAACCAACGCAAGAGACAACACCACCCTCAACGCAAGAGACAAAGATCGAGCCGCATCACGTAAACAAGGCGCTCATTGCTGGGGGCGCTCTTGCTTTAGCAGGCTTGTTTATCTGGATGCGTTAATGCTTGCGCTTGATTGTCTTTTCAACCAAGAAAGCCACAACGGCAAGGATCAGTAGCCAGGCGTGCTCGCCAAGAAAGGATAAAACTTGGCCGGCTGTTTTGAAGATAAAGTTCACGATCGAGCCGATTAAGCCTGGCAGGGCGTTGGCTGCTTTTTTGCCAAGCTCTTTAAGCCCATTTCCAATAGCCTTGGTGGCCTTTGCCAGGCCATTCAAGGTGGTGAGTACCACAGCACCTATGACAATACCGGCAGCCAGAACAACTGCTTGAAGAGTCCAACCATATTTCTTGAAGATATTTTTGACCCTCTCTCGAAGAGGCAAGGCTTCTTCTCTTTCCTGAACTTGTTTTCTTAGTCTTGCCAGTTCTTCTTCTCGCTCAGCAACTCGGGCTTCTGCAGCTTCTCTGTCAGAGGGAGAAGTGTTTTCATCCTCTATCACGCGCTTGTCTTCATCATTTTGTCGTACAAGCTCGGCCTCTTGTTCGTTTAACTCATCCAGCGGCTTGGTGGAGTTCAGTCTTGCTTCAACAGCATTTCTTTCTCTTGTTTTCGCAGAAAGTTGTGTTCTTAGTTTGTCAACCTTTGCCTGCTCTTCGTCTCGTTGTTTTTGTATTTTTTGAATGGCGCCTAATTCTTTTTTCTGGTTTTCAAGATCGCCTTGAAGATTTTTCTTTAGTTGTTTTAACCGATCTAGCTCGGTTTGACTCTCAACGCTTGAACCGTGTTCCTGATCCAGAGCGTCAATCCTCGCTTGAGTTTCTTCGATTCTTCCCCTGAGGTTTTGAACCTCACTTGCTGCCTGTTGCCGTGCTACAGAAACCCTTTCCGCCTCCTTTAGTTGTTTCTCTGCCTCCTTCAACCTTTGTCTTTCTTCTCTTATAGCTGTATTTTCTTCAGAGACGATCTCTTCAGCACTTGGGCCAAGAATTGTTTTGAACTTATCTGTAAATGATTTAAGAAGCCCTGAACCATCCTGCTTGAAAATGGGAGTTTCACCGCCTCTTGCTCCAAAGGAGACTATTTTGATTTCGTTTCCTGGTTTTTTGCCATACCCAATAAGCCCTAATCGTGCGAGATTTACTCTCAGAAAGCGCCTTTTGAGCCAGGCTCCGGTTTTATCTCCTATAGATGTTTTTTCCGTTGCATCTAAGAAGTCGCCTTCAAGCAGAGGGATGTCTTCAGGATCAAAACCGCTCTGTTAGCGAGGCAGTGTATGCATTTCATGTTGTTCACCGCCATGATATGGGGTTGATGTGCCGCCCGGTTGAAAGGGGGTTGTTGTGTCAACTTCTTCTTCGTCGTCATCATCGTGGTCTATGTTCCAGTCAAGCCCGGTGTTTTCATTCTCGCCAGGTATATCATAACCTCCTTCTGCCATGATGATATATAAATATAAAATTTATATATATGGCTGTGCAACCAAACCTCCTCCCAACGAACGCAGAGAAGATTCTTGGGGCAATGAAAGCAGAGCGCACCGTAAAGCGCATCACATTTGATCGCTCTACAGCCCAGCCTGGCGAGACCCTGTACGTTACGGTGCCCAAGCTCAACGAACATGAGGTTATCGTGTCGGGCTCGCTTGCCTTGATCTTTAACATCGACCTTTCCGGCGGCCACGCAAACAACTATCTTGTACAAAATGTCTCCAGAGCACTAGTTGACAGGCTTGTTGTCAAGTTTGCCGCCACCACTGTCCAGGACACCGTCGGGTACGATATTTACAAGATCTTTGAGGACCTCTTCCCCTCTGTCGACAAGCGCGAAAACATGATTTCAGAGGGCATCCAGAGTGATGACTTGTGCAAGATTCGCTCTAAGGCCGGCGACAAGAAGACCTCTAGCGTGGATGTTGAAAACAAGCTGGAGACCATTTACAAAAACAAATACCGCATCAATCTGGATCACCAGATTCTAACAGACCACGGCGTCATGTACCCGCAGGCCCTCTACAACGATTTGACATTCGAGATTACGCTCGCCCAGGCTTCTCAAGTTGTCAAGGGCTCGGATACAAGCAAGCTTGTCTACAAGTTGACAAATATCCAGCTTGAGTACGAGACAATCCGAAGTAAGCAGCTGGCTGACGAGGCAACAAGTGTATACTCTAGCGGAAAGGAGTTTGCCTACGACCATATCATGCGAGAGGAAGTGGTCCCCTTCTCGAAGGGTTCAGATGCACGGCTAAATCTCAGGGTGAACCCTCAGCGCAGGTCACTGAAAGCCATCCTTCTGCTATTCATAGAGCCATACACAGCTGGAGCCAGGGACTCAGAAAAATACTTCAATCCAGACATTACCAAGGTGAATGTTACCATCAACGGCTCACCCAACAGGATTTACAACGAAGGCATCAGCGGGACAGACATGTGGAACGAGGTCAGCCGCCTCTTTAAAAAGAGTGGTGACGGCAGGCCCAACATGAATCTGACCAAATATCTCACAGGCAACAAGTTCGGCCTCCTTATCGACCTTCGGTCCATGGCTGATACAACTCTTCACGGTAACGGCCAACGCCTTGTCAACACAAAGGACGGCGTACATCTTGAGCTCGAAAGAGCACCCTCCGGCTCGGGAAATGTGCACTGCCACATATTCACCACCAGCGACTCGCAGATGAACATCATGGACAGGCAGCTGCAGGCTGTTCAGTATTAAATATAGATGGACCCCCAAAAGTTGCCCTTCAATGCCCTAATCATAGGGCCGACTAACTCTGGCAAAACACAATATCTTCTGAATCAGCTACGCGGGCCCTTCAGGGGCAAGTTTGATTATATCGTTCTCTTCTGCCCAACATTTGTCCACAACAAGACCTACGACGGCTTCGTGGACAATGAGCCACGCATTTTCGTGATTGACTGCCAGCAGCACGAGATTGAATTTTGGCTAAAACTAGCCAGTTACCACTTCGACGGGACAAACACGCTCTTTGTGCTCGATGACTGTGCCGCTTCGAAGGATGTGAAAGGCCGCACGAGCCAACTTGTCAACCTCGGCTTCAGTGCCAGGCACAGCGGTATTTCCGTGTGGGTGTTGGCGCAGCAGTTAACCAGCATTGCCAAGCCGTTTAGAGAAAACGTGGCAGCGATCGTGCTTTTTTACACACCATCAAGCAAAACAACGAAGGCTATCTTTGATGACTATGCCGGCGAGCTTGAACATCAAGAGTACAAAGAGTTGATTGCAAAATTAAAGGGGCATAAGTTTTCTCACCTAGTCTTCTCTCTGCGGCACCCATATGGGGTTGAAGTGAAAATGTGAAAATACAATGTATACTCTGGGCCATGAATGCCTCCACCAGTCTCCACAAGCTCACAGTCTTTTCACAGCTTCTTGGTGAATTACAGAGTAGGGTGGAAGAGATGCAAATCCAGAAAAACAAAGCAGCTGGAGAGGGCGATCTACGCCTCATGCTTCTTAGCCGGTATCCTTTGAAAGTTGTTAAAATGCCAGACACAATGGCTTCACTCATACGGGAGATTGAAAATATCTTACCTGACATCAAGAAAATAATTGAGAATTAATATACACGATGGCAACTGACATGCCTCATGAAGTGTTTAAGTTTCTGGATGAAATGTTTCCTATGGACGAATCTAAGTCGAAAGCCCAACTAATTAGCTACATTCAGTTTCTGGAGACTCTTTGTCGGGGGTATGATGAAGCAATTACAAAACAAATATATACACGATGGCAACAACCCCTGGAGACGAGGTCGCAATGAATGAAATCATGCAGATGCTAGAGTCAGGCCCTGATAGCTCCTTACCATCAGCGATGCCTGAAGTCTTAACAGGTCCAGATACTCAAGCTCAACGTGAGAAACTGGCAGTCCTTGTTTCAACGGGCAAATCAAAAGAAGCCATTGGTGTCCAGCTAACACATGAGCGGGTTAAGCGACTGACAGATAAGGAGGTTGAAAAATTATACAAAAGGTATGAAGCCTACGTCGGCAACAAGACGACCGAGTCTCTGATTGACAGCTTCATAATGCTCGTAACCAAGGCCGTCGGCTTGGCTGTTGATATTGACGACGTGAAGGAGTTGCAGAAAGAACTCAAAAATGACTACATGATTCAACATGAATTGTCATCTCTTGCTGGAGGTCTTGCACTGCGATGTGGGCGATTCTTGGCCTTGGCCAATGCTGCTTTGATCACTACAAAACACATCGACTTCAAAAAGGAGTCTCCACCCGTTCACCCAAGCAGCAGGGACAGTGAAGGTTACCCACTGGAGGGCTTTGATGAAGTTGATGCGCCACAAAGGAACCACGAAGGAACCATGAAGGAACCATGAAGGAACCATGAAGGAACCACGAAGGAACCATGAAGGAACCATGAAGGAACCACGCAGGTTTAAAATAAAATATATACACGATGGCGCAACCGCTCGAGACGATTCCTGAAGAAAAAGTCGCTCCTACATCCACGCACGTTACCTCTGATACCCCAAAGACTGCTCCAGCAAAAAACCCTGGCCGTGTTGCTTCTGGAAAAGCCTTGGCTGAACGAAAACGTCTGGCAAGAGAGGCAAAAAAACAAGCCAGCCAGGCAAACGAGCCTGCCCCAAACCAGACGCCGACAAAGGCAGAATCTAGCAACAACACAACATTTCTCATCCTTGGTGTTGGAGGTTTGATTGTCTCCGCTTTGGGCGTCTATTACCAGCGCGAGGCCATTATGAATGCCATTGGGCGCAACAAGACACAGACTCCTGCTCCAGCAGCAGAGGCCCCTCCACCAACACAGAGGCCACCAAGACAAAGAATTCGAGAGATGGAATAAAAAAAAATTTATATATACACCATGTGGACTCACAACTTGATCGACTTTCTTGGCTGGGCTACCCTCACTTTTGTTTGGTTTAGAACTAACACCATCTTTTTCGGCGCAATTATCAATGCATGTGATGAACACGATGAAAAGATAATTGCTGCACACGATGAAAAGATGAGACAGCGGGTACTTGCTGTGTGTGAGGAAGAGCAAAGACAAAGGGAACTTGAGTTGGACAAAATACTCGGTGAAGACGAGAGTGAAGACAAGAAACAAAAAGCATAAATATACACCATGTCTGACAACAAGCTCGTGAAATCTGTTCTCGATGCTGCAACAATCACTGGCCTTGTCGCTGGTATTGGCTGGATTGGCAAGAAAATCATCAAAGAAAACCTCACAGGCGACCCCAGCGCGAACCTGATGAATTACGTCAAGTTCACAGCTGTCATGACTGGGGGCATCGCGCTCAAGAAATACCTCGAGGACCAGAAAATCCTCCCTTCAACAGTGCAATTATATACAAGATGGCCTCAATCGCTATCATGGTTGGTGGCGCAATTCTCAATGCAGCTGCTTTCACTGGCGGCAATTATCTTGCAAAATACTTGTCAGGAGACAGCGGCAAAGCCGCTCTGGATGAAAAGATAAGGCACGATAAAGCGTTAGAAGCTTATCAAGCGGCCTACGCCAAATACCAGAAAGACCGCACAAAGCTCCTCGACTGGGTTGCAACCAACGATCGGATCAAAGATCAAGCTAAAAAGAACTTTCAAGACACTGACCAAGCTCTAGTGCTCTACAACAAAACACATCGGGAGCAGCAAATAACACTCCCCAAAGAGCCCGAGTTCTCTGACTTCTATAAGCCTGGCCCTCAGCAGAAGCAAGGTGAACTCTTGTTTATCGGCACTGGCGCGCTCGCCCTTGGTTATGCAGCGTTTCGCTTTCTGTAAAAACACATGTATATGGACTCCAAACTCTCTAAAATCTATTACGGACCCAAAGGATACTGGAAAGGTCTTGCCGCTATCAAAAAGCTAGCTGCAGCAGCCAGTCTCAGAAGAGGCGGTAAAGAAATGGCTTGTCAAACAAGCCCTTTGGCAAATATATCTCCCTGCGCCACGCCACATCCCGCGACCCAAGTTTGATGTCTTTACACCAAATTCAGTGCATCAAGCGGATCTACTTTTTTTGCCCCACGACAAACTGCCTCACGGGAGAAAGGTTTACAAATATGCTTTGACAGTTGTTGATGTAGCAAGCAGATATAAAGCAGCAGAGCCCTTGACCTCGAAAGAGTCTGATGAAGTTTCGAAAGCGCTGGCCCGGATATACAGGCGCGGGCCTTTGAAGTGGCCACAACTGTTGCAAGTCGATCCGGGAACAGAGTTTATGGGAGCTGTGACTAAAGAGACTGGGGCCCATAAAACAACCATTCGTCGTGGGCGTGTTGATATCCACCGAGATCAAGGGATTGTTGAAAGATTCAACAGAACCCTGGCTGAAAGATTGTTTGGTTACCAGTACGCAGTTGAAATGAATCTGCCCTCTGGCCAGTCGACCGCTTGGGTTAAAAGATTGCCAGATGTTATCTCTGCCTTGAACAATGAAGTAACAAGATTGACTGGCAAGAAACCCGCTCAAGCAATCAAAGAGAAAGCAACCTCAGCCAAGCCCGCAACCCCATATGCTAGACCTGTGGGGGTGAATGAAAAGAAGCTCCCACCTCGGGTTAATTTGCGATATCTGTATTATCCCGGTGAGCTAGAAGGTGGTAGTCGACGAGCGACGGATCCGATCTGGTCTTTGAAAGTCTATAACATTGAAAGGGTTGTCACCAAGCCAGATGCGCCCGTAGTGTATTACCTCTACGATGGACCCAAGCGGGGCTTCGTTCGCGAGGAGTTGATGGTTGTGCCGCCAGGCACTCAGTTGCCACCAGCTGGATTGTGAAACTCGATTGGTTCTGTGTGAATGCCGTCTGGTAGCACCCAGCGCTTGTCGTAGTAGGCGCTGAGGCCCAGCTTACGCTGTTCGTACGTGTACATGGCGCCCTCGTGCATTCGAAAGCCTCTGTTGACTGCCATGTCTTTGAACCCATCGAGGGCTCGCTCGTATCTTTGCCAATGGAGCTCGTTCTGCTTCTTGTTGACGCCCTTGGAGGACATCTTGGCCTGTCCGCTAGCCTCATCTTCTACGTAATAGCACTTGCTGCACAGGGCGATGGCTCGTGTGCCTTCTTTTTCAAGCTTGAACAGGCCAGGCTCTCTGTTGCTCCACTGGTCCCAAGAGAGCCACTTGTTTTTCTCCCTTTCGAACTGCTTGCGGAGCTCTGGTCGAACTGCCTCTTCTAGAGTGTCGAGCGAAAGGGCGAAGTACATGCTGTCCGTGTCCATCTGGATGAGCTCGAAGTCACGCCTGTCGAGATAGTGGTCGAGGAACTCGTAGTAGAACTGCAGCATGCGCAACTTGGCAAGTTGATATACGACGATACCGACTTGAAAGGGGCGGTTTATGGTGACCTTGGTTTTGCGCAACTCGATCTTGTATGCGCCCCCGATGTCTTCGAGCTCTTCGAACCAGGCTGAGCGCAGGTGTTTGTCGACCTCGTCTTCGTCGCGGGTGTATACCACTTTTGTCTGGCGCTCGACAGCCTCAATGAACTTGCCGTAAGCCGAGTTGCCTAGAAGCTTGAACACTTCTGCGAGCAAGGCTTTCTCTTTGTCAGCGTCGCCTTTCCTCCGGTTGTCTGCAACCTCCCGGACGAACCAGTCGAAGACCTTCATCGGGGTATAGTCGAGCGTGCGGTAGACCGCGGTTACTTCGAGCCCGTTATTATAGAGCCACTCTAACACTGGGGCGTACAGCAGCACCTTTTTGGCTTGAAGAACACCGAGCAGCTTCTTTTGTTCTGGCAACTGGGTTCTGTTGCTTTGCGCTAGGTACTCCTTCATGTGTTGAGGGACACCCTCTTCGCTCACGCAGGTGTTGATGAAGAGTGGAGGAAACTCTTCGAACTGCTCCCACAGAGCCCGAGGGACTTCGATGTCGACCTCGGCAAACCCGAACCACTGGCCTGTCACTAGTCTAGCGATCAGGGTTTTCGCGACCTGTTGGGGGTCTTCGTAATGGATGACCTTCTCTTTGCCGCAGGGCATTTTTTACAGCATTGTGCTGGGGTACAATGAGTTGGCGTCGAAGCCAAGGATGCGCTTCACGGGGCGCGCCAAGTCGTATTTGTGTGAGCGGATGCGGGTATCGCCGGCTACGTGCTTGCGTGTGAACACAAGGCTGGGGCCGCCAACCACCGCCGCTTTCAGCATTGCGTATGCTTCGGGGCCTGGGGCAAAGAGGGGCGGCCGCCTGTTCTTGGGGCCCCTCAAGGTCCCGCGCAGGATGTATTGCATCGAAACCCCGGGCAAGGAGACTGCATCTTTGAAAATGTCAATCCCAAGCCTAGTGTAAAAGGCTTTCATTTTCTCGAGCGCTTCAAGAAATGGGGCAACATCGAGATTGTTGTAATATTGCAGCCAGTCTCCGAAGGTCTTCATACCGCGCTCTTTGAAGACCTGTTTGCATTGCTTGTACTCCTCTGGAGTAAGTGTAAAGCAGTTGCGGAGTTGTGAGTACCAACACCAGTAAGGCGGGAGGCCCTTGTAGTCGAGTTTGTCGGCGCTGTCAAACCATTCGTATGGGAGCCACGATTTGGTCTGTTTGGCCCCATATGTCTTCACCCATTTCTCGTAAGTGATGCCTGGGGCGAAATAGTTGATGATGTCTAGAAACTTGAAGGAGGGAGTGTTGATAAACATGATTTGTCTTTGTTTCTCGCCAGCAAAGACACCGCATTCTTGGCCGAGGTGTGAAACAAAGTGCTTTCGGATAAGATGCAGATCCTATCGGCCTGAGTTAAAGCCGACCACGGGGACCTGCTCGCACCAGTGTTTGATAAGATCCTTTTGGGCGTCTGTTAGCCCCTCAAGATCTGGAGGCATATATCGTCTGGCTATGTCCTCTCTGATTGCGTTGCCGCGGCGCACCAGAGATTGATAAAACAGCCGGATAAGCTCTTGGGGGTCTTTAGAGCAGATGTACTCGGGCTCAGGCTCTAGAGTGTCTGCGATAGAGACCGAGATAGGTACGTGCTCGCTTTCGTAAGAGAGATCACTGGTTGGCTGACTTGCCTTGGTTTTGTCTTGATAGGCCTCGAAGTCGTAAACGATGGCGTGTGGGTACGTTTCGTTTCGTTTAGGTGGAGCTCGAGCGTGCCACCAAGGGGCAGGACGCTCGTGCTCCCACCGCTCAACTAGATTATAGCCGAGCATCGTGCGGATCTCATGGCTGATTTGTACAGTTCTTGAGAAGGCTTGCCCTCTTGTGATTGGGTTGCCTTGCCTGTCATTTTTGATCGCTTCGTTTCTTTGTTCTGGTGAGGGGAAACACTGGCGGGAACCGTGCCAGTAGCAGCCATGAAACTGGAACACGGTGTTGCTCTCTGGGTGATAGCCGTCAACCTTGTAGCCGCCAATGATGCGCTCGCCGCCGTGACCACATCTGTGGTGGTGGAAGTGGATGCCCCTTTGCCGAGCCTCATATTCAAGCCAACAGGTTGCTCTGATACCAAAATTGGCTTCTGGATAAAAGGCCTTCTCGAAAGCTGACTCCGGGGCAAGGATCTGGTTTCCGCGGCAAGAAATCTTGGTTTCGCCGCGAGTGCATGTCTTGGCGTGGCGGGCTAGATGACAGGCTTTTGTGAACCTAGCCCCACACTCACCACAAGTGTAGTTGTTTGTGACTTTATTGATGTCGGTGATCAGAAAGGCATGAGAGCCATAGATGCCAACAGTCATTACGGGTGGGTGGGTGCCAACTTTGTCATAATGTGAAGGTGTGTAGCTCAAAACAAAGTTGCCGTCCTCTGTAACAGTGTAAGCTGCAATCTCTTGTTTAAAGTGTCTTTCAAGCAAAGGAAACTTTTTGAAGGGCACAAGATTGCAAGCCGGCCGAGCCTGCTGTTGAGCGTCGAAGAAGCTTTGCGCTAACGCTCGAGCTCTTTGAGTACACCGATCCAAGCGGGCGCCTTTATGAACAGCCAAGCACCGAAAGACACAAAGATCGTCGTTGAAGGTGTCAAGGGCTCTAACGTGGTGCTTGTTACGAAGCCAGTCAGGCAGCCTACCAAGCCCGAGCAACAAAGGTTGTCTGTCTAAGATCACTTTGAGTTCCACGGAAACGGTAGCTTCGAAGCTCCATTTAGTGTTAGGGCGTTCGATGTGTTCACCTTGAAGGCGAAGCTCTTCTCGTTGTTGCAGCCACCGTTTCGTCTCTGAGAGCTTAGAAAACCATGGGCTGTTAAAGTTTGAGTACCAAACGAGAACCTCGTCATTTTCGATGTTTCGTAATCTGTACCCATAAGAGATGTTAGCTTTATGCCTTCTGCGAACCTCTTGTTTGATGCGATTCATCATTTGGGGGACAAGGGGTTTTGTTAGACCCTGAGTAAATCGCCATTTGACTGTTCGCTGCACTCGACCGGGCCTGCCTTGTTGGTCCCGTTCACCAGGCGCATAGAGCTCAACAATCCGAGTAGGGAGTTGAAAGTCCCTCAGACGTTGTCGGTCTAAGGGATCAAACCCTGCAAGAGCCTCGTTGCGAGGGGCCTTTACAAAGGGTTTTCTTTCTTGCATGTTAAGCCAGTCATTCAACTCCCGCTGACTGATGTCTTTAAACACGTTCAGTGCTCGCGCCATATATATGTATGTCATAAACAGAGACCAGCAAGGTCAGTTTATGCAAAGGGGGGTACTCTGTTCAATTGGCAAGGCCGAGCGCTTTAGTGTGCTTTCTAGTGGTTAAAACCCGGTTATAGAGGGTTGCACCAAATAAAGGGGCTGGGTGTTAAAAACGCTTTCGGTGGTTAAAACTGGTTATTAGTGTTTTAAGCTGTTTCTGGGGCCTAAATAAGCCTCGTGGAGTAAAACGAGGGCCCCAGTAGTATAGGGTGGGTCAGCAGAATACTCACTAAACAAAATAAGGCTCCGTCGATAGCAATGAATGCCTATTTCCCCAATTAGTGATATAACCTGCAGGCCGACCGAAGGGAGGCCTGTAGGTTATTGTCAAAAATGGGGGAAATAGGCATTCATTGCTGTCGACGGAGCCTTATTTTGTTTAGTGGTATTCTGCTGACCCACCCTATACTACTAGAACAAACACACTGAAACATTAAAATAAAAATAAAGTGCAAATGAATTACACGCATGGTCAGATCAGAATCACAATATTATCAAATTACAGACACTGAACTCAAGCATGTAATGTACACTTTCACTAATTTATCAATGTCAGATAACTATAAACTTAACATCTCACCTGTTTGGTACATCCACCCTTGATAACAAGAATGGTGTTAACACGTTTCAGAAGACCAAGTTCATGCCATCTTTCACTCATAAGAACTGAGTAAAGAAAGCTGAATTTAACGCATAATTCATGCTTAGTTTCTTCGATTCCCGTGTTCTTGCCAGACACAGCATTCACGATCTCTATGAGAAAAGGAATGTTCGTTTTCATTTCAGTCCACACGCGATCAAAGTCAAAGTCCCTCAAACTCTCGTAGGTGTTGCCATACAACACTGAGCCATCCGAGCGTCTACACAACGTTTGACAGGCTGTATTGATCTCATCTGTGATGGCCAATTTAAGGGCTGCAAACACACTCGGGAAACGTTTCCTTATAATATCGGCCACAACGACAGCTGGCTGTGAGTTCGCCGCTTGAACGATTTCTTCAGCTATGGTGTCATCTTCTTGGAGTTCGGGAACATCAGGCAGCGAAGGTGAATCGTCCAGTCCTGATGCTAGCGGCAAAAGCGACAGAGAAGCTTCCTCCACGGACTCTTGTTCTGTTGTTTGAGCTGGAGCCGTTCCGAAGTTGAGTTGCTTTGTGGAGCTTTCTGCACCGTGCACGAGCTCGCTAGCTGAGCGCTTGGACGGCGGCTTGCATGATGGCGACAGTTCAACACAGCGCTTAACTGAACACTTTTGTTCCAGTTCGATTTCCATAATTTGACATTTTTGCTTGAAGTCGCTCACCTTGGAAACAAATCCCTTGCACTTTCTGCAAATCAGCTTTGAAAGCGTATCACCCCCAGTAGGGAGAATTCCACATCCATTTTTATCTCGTTAATGCGCATGCGCATTAAACGAGATTTCGGAATCAGTCGACGAAAAAGGGGACAAAAGTTGTTAACAAAGGTTTTTTTGTTAAATTTGTGGACTTTTGTCCGGGGGAGGGCGGGTTTCTTTCTTCTTTATAGAAGCAATATTAGGGCATTGAGGATATGGTTGGTTAAAGCGGTTAGGATTTCAAGAAGGGCGTCCCATACCGTCACTAAAATTTTTGAGGAACACCCCCGGTCCTATTGTTAATTTCCCTAGGCTATTGAAATGTCATGAACTTGTCATGTCTTACGTTACGTCACCACTAAGGTATTACACTTCTTATTAAGTTTCGATATCTCACGTTACCTATCAGCTTTAATCATTTGTCGTAAAGCTATTAAAGCTGCTTTAGGAGGGTAAAAATAGGTCAAATGCGTTGTTTTGGGAAACGCAGTTTGAGAATTTCACGGTTTATTTTTACGAATGGAGACGTTTTAAGAAAGTTAAATGGGACAGGAAAGTTTGTGTTTTAGTATGAGCGATATAGCAGAGCAAAATAGCATGACCTTTCGTGTGTTCTATTTTTGAATACTGAATCATTGCTATTACGGTTTGATTATGCAATAGTATGGGAAAGACGTTATAGTTTTATTGAGTTAGCTACCGTGCAGAAGGAAATTTTGCGGGAGGAAATTTTTGCGGGTCGCGGAGACAGCTAAAATTTCTGGCCCCTCTTAAATACCTTAAATCGATCCACAGTATACATGTTCACGGAATTGCAAACCAACCCTTACCTAAGGAATGGGTATTCCTAAACGGCATCTCTTAAGAATATTTGACTCTTTTGGAGCCATCTCCCTCATGCCCCTAACACTACTTACTCATGCACAAAAGACCTTTTTAGCTACTTCCATTGTTCAACTGCTATAAAGTCTTTTTCTTCGCCTCACCCTTTTTTTTATTTATTTATTTATTTATTTATCTATTTTATTTTATTTTATATTTATTTTTATTATTGTTTTTTTTTGTAGTTTCTCAATTTCCTTTCTTTATTGTTACTCAACATATGTGTAGTAAGATATTTTGTTTAAATAACGCCGCTCTTTGTAAGTATCTGTTAATATGTAAGAGGAACACTCAATAAAGAAAAAAAAAATTTCTGGCCCCGGTTGTCAAAAGGTGGATAGCGCTATCCACCCTATAAATCACTATCCAGTAGATAACGCAATTGGTTTTGCACACCTTTATCCACTGGATAGTGATTTATCCGGTGGGTAGCGCTATCCACCTTTTGAACAACCGGGCCCTGCTGGAAGGAAATGCTTGCGGATTTCTGGTCAAGTATAAATGAAATCCAAGGCATCGGTATTAAACTGCAATTTTACTTCCTGACCGGAGGTTTGTATAATTTCCATAGTTATGGTTGTTGTTCTGGCGTCAATACGAACATAAACAACGAGAAAACTAGTGAGTGAATTATTGTACGTTGTAAAAACGTATCAGTATTATGATAACAGTCTCTGGTTCTTTTGAGGACGTGTCTGGAGTTGAATCGGGAATACAAGTGACTGTTGTGCCGGTCGCCTCGGAGTTCATTGTTATGAGAGTTATAAGTTATGAGAGTTCACCGTTAAAAAGCTCCTGTTTATAAGCCGATATACATCACATACATACACATCATTAAAACAAGTTTGAAATTACTGTTTTCCTCAAAAATCTCGACAAACTATCAACACACAAAAAAACAATCTTTTAGGAACAAAATTTTACTGCTAAACGAATCCAATACGTATATTTAACTAAACACAAAAATTCGTTCTGCAATCTCCGCGAGAATTAAACGTGACATCACCTATTTATACTTTACAATCTGTCGAATCTCTCAAAAGTGTTGAATAAATTGGATATTATAATTCGTTATAACAAACATTCACTCTGCAATCTCCGCGAGAATTAAACGTGACATCACCTATTTATACTTTACAATCTGTGAAATCTCTCAAAAGTGTTGAATAAATTGGATATTATATTTCGTTATTTCCTAAATTGATTATTCCTCAATTTATTATATTATCGCTCATATGAAAACACAAACTTTCTTCATTCATTTTAAAAATACACCGTGAAATTCTCAAACTGCGTTTCCCAAGAACATACATCCAAGCAAATAACAGCGGCCGAAAGCTGTTTATGGTTTACAACATAGTCGATTGTATCCCGGATCAGAAAAAGGTTTTTAAAAATACTGCGGTCAGGAATCCCGCATGTTTGATTACTTTAGTACAAATTTTATAATCTGTGTTTAACAGAAAAAAAAATTGGTTGCCAGTTTTTCAAGTCTAACTTGTCGTCCTTCTTGTAAAGCGCGCGGATAATTCCTTTACATTGTGTGTCAGAGAGTGATCCGTGTTTAAAAGAGTAATTTATTAAATCGTGACTTAATAGACCCCAGAAGCGACGATAAAATTCAACCGGAAGCGATTTGCATGATTGCATTTGTGAAAGGGCCTCTTGACATTCAAAGAGTGTGAGGTCACCTTCGCATTTCTCCTGGTCTTCGGATGCCAGAGTTTTATCCAGTCTAAAAGCCTTGGCTAGATAAATAAACCTGTTCAGCTGAATAGAGGTTACGATAAAAATCGCGACATTCGCGAAGAATATTTTTATCGGAAGTCACGGTTGAATTGTTAGCAAGTAACTCTGCAATTGAGTCGTGTGCCTGTCCACAGGGTCCAGATGTGCTCTATTTGATCGTACAAGACGCTATTGTCTTCGAACCGTCGCCAGAGTTTTATCCAGTTGGTCTAAAAGCCTTGGCTAGATAAATAAACCTGTTCAACCGAATAGAGGTTACGATAAAAATCGCGACATTTGCGAAGAATAGTTTTTTTATCGGAAGTCACGGTTGAATTGTTGGCACGTAACAATGTAATTGAGTCGCGTGCCTGTCTACAGGGTCCAGATGAGCTCTATTTGATCGTACAAGACGCTATTTTCTTCGAACCGTCGCCGTCTTGAAAGGTTAACTGATTGCGTTACTCAAAATATGTACCGCGGGTCAAATTACTAAGGGCGCAGTTATCTTCGGAAAGCGAAGCTTTCCGAACAAGGCACGAAGAGTCGACAACGAGGCACGAAGTGCCGAGAGAAATTATACTTGTACCACGTGACGAGTTCGATGTGAACCGCATCATCTGGTGACGGAAGTGGCAATGACCGGATGTGCGGTAATCCGTTACTAATTCAAAATATCAGCTGTGGAGGGAAAATCAAAAACATGAAAAATTCTTCTTTGAAAAGGTCTGCTCCTGCAAGAAAATCCGACTTAGAAGAAAAAAAAAATTATCGAGCAGGACAAAACATGCTTTCGTTTCGAAATGGTAGAAAGATTATTGAAAATTTAACGCGTGTTTAATTTCTTTTGGTGTTCAAACGGAAGCAGTTTCCAGACTGTCGAAATTGCCAGCGGAGTTTTAGTATAAACAGCGAGCTAAAATTACAACCTTGACTGAGACAAACTTCAACTCTCTACAAGTTGAATAGCTTATTAAGCTACAGCTCTCTCTGCTATAAAGCTTGGATCCTGACAATTAAAATCCTGCAAAGAAAAAACTAAAATAACTGGGCCCAGCGTGACATTACGAATAGCAGGAAAGACATTCACGCCAACAGATCATGTCAGATCCTGTCATGTCCGGTATTTCCACAGGCAGCCCAAGCTCACGTCACGAGAAAGCGAAGGGTTAATTATTAGCGGTGTGTGAGACGGGATGTGACCCTTCGATGAAAGCGGTATTGGGTTACACGGCGGCCGTTTTAAACATTTAAGGACGTTCGCGCGAAAATCTTGTAACATTGATTTTTTTCTAAAACTTTTTTTACAGCTAGGTAACGAGTTACTCATGTCATAAATGCAAAAAAATTGGGCGGTCACCGAGTTCGTTTCGGAGATAAGATATCTGAAAGGCCACCTTAATTTGGAAAAATCGGTCTTCCTTACTCGATATGGCCCCAATGTCTGTCAGTCTAAAAATATTGCAAATGAATCTCTAGAATGGAACTTTCTATGCCAAATTTTATACGAGTGGGTCTATTAAGCAAATTAAATCAACTGGCGACGTCCCTTAAAGTAAATCTTATTTTTAAACGACAGCATTTGCAAACCATGACAGCCGCAAGTTGGCTGGATTCGATGTTTCGTGGGTAGAAAAACGGGAAAATTTTAAACTTCCTACATTGATTTTTTGTTCATTTTTTCACAATCTGTCGAGAATTAGAAAAGAAAATTATCTAGCCAAAAAAAAGTAGGGGTCACTGACCATCCAAGCGAGTAAAATCTAAGAAAAGTTAACGCAACGGCTACCAGCCCTTTATCTGTTTAGATTTCTTACTTTGCGCGCGCGCTCGTGCATGACGTTGCATGGCGTGGCAAAATGAATTGCGTGCGCAGTAAAGATGCGCATGAACAATTAGCGCGAACGTCCTTAAGACTTTGTATGGGGAAAAAATAACGTAGATTTCGAACGCTTAATAAAGCGAAATTTAGGCATCAATTTAATAAAGTGATTCTAATGAACTCACCTCTGGTGTATTCTTTTGTCCTTCGGGGAATTACAAGCCGTTTTGGGTTGTTTTGTCACCACTGTTATTCCCTTCATAAGACGGAGTCAAGGCAGAACACTCGGTTTGAGACCAACTTCCACTCGGAGGCGGTTTGCGGAGGCGGTTTGTCGCGTGATCTCGCTACGCCATTGGTTGAGCGAAACAAAGGAGCTATTCGATATGCTTTAGTGGGGATGGGGTAAGGACTGAACATAAATCCCCTCGTTCACCCTGGAGAGAGAGGAATTTGACTTCGGACCCAAGTCTCTCCGACGGCCGTGTCCATTTTCAAAATCACCAGCTCGCGCCGAAAGAAGCGATCTTGGAATCGGTGGCCGAAAATGCTCATTTTCAGCGTAATGTGCCATGATTTTCGGAAACCAGACATGTTTTATGGTGGAAGGGACATAGTGCTTTAACTTTGGCTGGAAAAATCGCCGATCGGATGGATTTTTGGGACGCAAACCGCCTCCGAGTGGAAGTCGGTCTCAAACCGAGTGTTCTGCCTTGACTCCGTCTTATGAAGGGAATAACAGTGGTGACAAAACAACCCAAAACGGCTTGAAATACCCCGAAGGACAAAAGAATACACCAGAGGTGTGAGTTCAATAGAATCACTTTATTGAATTAATGCCTAAATTTCGTTTTATTAAGCGTTCGAAATCTACGTTATTTTTTCCCCATACAAAGTCTTAAATTTTTAAAACGGCCGCCGTGTAACCCAATACCGCTTTCATCGAAGGGTCACGTCCCGTCTCACACACCGCTAATAATTAACCCTTCGCTTTCTCGTGACGTGAGCTTGGGCTGCCTGTGGTATTTCACAGAGAAAAGTACAATAAATTTAAACGGCTTTCTTACATAAAAATCTACATGCTAATATTAGTGGCGAAAACAACACACCAACCGCCAGGCAAAAAAGGACGCCAAAATGAGGTCAAAATCTACAAGCGCAACACCATGGGAAACCACAACCGACCTCTAGTCCGTTGCTCGCGGCTTTTGAAAGGTTTTAAAACCCAGTCCACACTAAAATCCTTCTTAACAAACGGCTAAATGTAGAATACCCATTTTACACTTGAACAGTAGAATTTTTAAGAATTTCAGCAGACTTCTCAAGATTTACATCTTAAAATCCAGCGAAACTGCACACGGGCAATGGAATCATAACCTTCGGCGGATGCGATAACGTCTGCAAAAACTTCCGATCATGCGCACAATAACCTGATGGCGTCATTTCCGTCACCAGCTGTTGCGGTGCACATTGAACGAAAGCGATGCTTTCAAGCCGTAAATTTCGGTCGCCGCAAATGTAGGTTTACCTACTTTTTCGATGGATTTCTTCGATATTTCATTAAAATATAGAAATTACAGATCACATACTTAAAATGAGGCGTTTTTATTGAATTTCCTCTGAGTTACAGGGATTTGAAAAAATATGCCTAAATCGGTTTCCTCCCTTTCCGTAGTTACTGTGCGCCGATTTCGCAGCTTCCGAGCCCGTAGTAATTTGGCCTGCGGTACATATTTTGTGTAACGCAATCAGTTTAACTTTCAAGACAGCGACGATTCAAAGAAAATAGCGTCTTGTACGATCAAATAGAGCTCCTCTGGACCCTGTGGTCTGTCGCTGATTTTCAAGCTGGTAGAAATACTTGGTCGGTTTTTCCCCCAGCTCTATCCACTGTTCTTTACTGCGAATGATGGCTCCCTCCACGTCGTGATCTTCGATCGTTTTTAGGAGATCTTAGATCTACGCCAAACGCGTGTGATCATCTGTGGTATTTGAATTACCACGAGACAGGATGTTGCGGCGAAATTCGCTTTCAAGATTAAATTTCTCATGCTTACGATCACGGCATCGGTAGTAGGTGGTGGCCGGCAGTTTATGAAGAAGGGTCGCACGGAGGTTCAGTTTTTTGTTTTGTAGTGCAAATTAGGGTCATTGTTATTTAAACCTCACTGGGATTGCAAAATTTAAATAAGAAAGGAAAAACGAAATTAATTCTGGTAGTTGTAGTCAAATGACGCCATCGTGAAAATGGTCAATTGTGGTTACAGGGGAAGTGTCGTTGCTGGTTGCGGTAGTGGGGGCCGGGTGGGCATCTGGTGCCGAAACCCCCCACCCCCCACCCCTCCCCCCCCCCACCCCCGCCTCGTGGTTCGCCTTGTGGCGTTTCGCCTTCGGGCAGTCTTTAACAAGGTGCTCGGAAGACTGGCACCGGTAGCATAGTATTGCTGGCCCGTGTACTTAAAAAATAACTCGAGCCCTTGAGTGACTAATTTGCGTGGCACTGCCTTTTGTAAACGTGTGAATTCTACGACACGGATGCCGTTCTCGATGTGCTCATAGCCCGTGGCTTTGAAGCAAAGCCGGCGGACTGCTCGCGCTTTGAGGTCGCCGTATTGTTCCACGAGTTGTAGCAGGTTTTCATCGGGGAATTCAACGGGAACGAAGCATGACACGCGTAGTGCATTTTGCCCCAAAAAGCGTAAAGGGATAACGCGGCTTTCGCAGTCAAAGCCCGATGCCGCCAACCGCGTGGCCGATTCTGTAGATCGGCGGGTGATGTCGAAGCACTTTCCTCCGTAGAGGGGTACAATCCCAACGATTTCTTCCCTAAAGTCCGGTAACAACTGCGCTATACTGAGCGAGTCGAGATCCAGGTTTCCCTCCGCTATCAAGCGGACAGTTCTAGTGTGGGCGAACGGCTGGTGCGCGGGACGCGCGTCCATCTCCACGTAACGCGAGAGCGAGAAAACTCGCGAGACCAAAACCAAAACAACAAAATTGAAAAGCACGCACTCACCAAAGCGAAGACAGATGGTTACCAGACGCTTTCTTGATTGTGGTGGAAAAACGGCACCAAATCTTGTGAAAAAAAGCTCTCCTTAGTCGTCGAAGTTGAGGACTATTCTGGGTTTTGGTCTTAAAAAAGTGGAGCACTGATAAGAGCAGATCCCCCAATGCTGTACAGAAAAGTTGTTAGCAGAGGGGCACGGGTTCCCCTCCTTTTGCAAAAAAAAAAAGTAATAATAATGAAAAGTCCCAGCCTATAACATTTTCAAAACACGTCTATTGTATAACCAAATTATAGACCCCATTTTAGTCACTAGCGTGAAAATGTAAACTTTGTAATCGAAAATTAGTGATTTCCTGTTTTTAATACCCCAAATGGCTACTAAAATAAAACAACGCCCATTTCGTGAACATAACTTTCTATTGGCTGATTTGCATCATGTGATGTTTTCATGTACGTATTTTAAGAAGACTTATTCTAAAGGTGCGCTACAACGGCATCTTTACCATATTCACTATCAATTCTTCTATTTTGTTTTTATTAACCTCACGTTCTAACGCATTAACGAGATGGCTTTAAGAGCCCTTTGATTAGTTTTCGAGGCAAGATTTTTCTCATTGCCTGTTTTGCTGAAAAGACGAAACAAATGGCGGCTTTCGTATGCACCGCCACAAAGCCGGCAAACTGATTTACGAGAATGTACTTTTTTGGGAGTCGATGACTCCATGTAAATAGTAGGCTAATCGCTGAATCACTTGATTTTATGAGCCACAATGGCGACGTTAGAAATCGAAATGCTAATGTATTTTTGAGGAAATTCGATCAACCAATAAAAATGCAGGATTAACCACAATGCATACATTAGTGTTATAATTATTATTTAACAACACCACGTGACCAGCCGATGCCAGGGCCATTTCCCGCCCGCCCCTCTCTCGGAGGGAAAAGCCCTGGGAACGAGGTTGAAGTTTATTTTGTAATTGAAACATGAGCAACGTCAAGCTGTTAAAAGTTTTATATTTCAACTCAAAATAAATAGAATAACGATAAAAGAGAGAACATTAGTAGTATAGATCGCTCATGACCTGACTGACCAATCAGGAGCGAGTACATAAAATTAGCATCTCATTTGCATCTCATTAAGAGAAGGTCAGCCAATCAGAGGCCGAGTTGAAAAAATGACATCATGGCTTTGCATGAAAGTGAGACAAAAAAAGTTGGGGGGTGGGATGGGGGGCGTTTGACTGACCGGAAGTGACCTTAAAGGTGACTTGAAGGTTCTTAAAGCTTCTTAAAGGTCGTGATGATGATGGAATTGTATGTCTCAAACAACCAGGATGTGACGAGGGTGCCAGATCCCGCTCGGGGGATGGCTCGGGGATGGTTCGGAATCGTTCGGGAATGGGTCGGGAATGGTTCGGGTTTCCGCTCGCTGGGTGGGTCCCAGATACCGTTCGGCTAAAGAGACAAAAAAAACGAAATAACACAAAAAAATGCCTTTTAATAGTCACACAACGAAAAAAAACAAAAAGCTACAAGCAATTGCAAAAAGAGTTGAGACATTGTGTACTGTAGTGCATATTTCGAGGCCGACATGGTTTTCAGCATGTCCCCACCCCCTCCCCCCTTATCAATGTTGTACCGATCAAAAATGCCATTCAAACTGACAGTCATCAACATTGAAAGGCGGAGGGGGGTCAGTAGCACATGACATTGATTTGATTTGTGTTACGCGGTCGCTTTTATACGGAATGAACATTTTTTTGGAAAGTGTCTCAACCTTTTTGCAACTGCTTGTCTGAGTCACATTTCGCGATATAGCACTGGATTTGCGTTTTTGGAAATGAGTCATAGTTGATGTACGTTATCAATGTAATGACTTGATTTGAAAAATCAGTTTTTTATTCCACTGCGATTAGGCGTTTAAGAATAGAAAGTCAAAAACGTGCCTTTTCGACATTTCTTTACGGCCTTAATTAGCGCGAATTTCAGCAAAAAAGGAGCGTTTCTTCTAAAAGTTGCCGTAGTTTATGAATATCGTTATGTATTTTTCAAAGAACGTTGCTATCTTGTTGCAACGACGCAAATTGTGTTATTTTCAACCTGTTGTTCTTTCTCGAAGGTCTGTTTGCGCTTGTTATTGACGCAAGAAACGTGCGTAGATTGAAATGATAAGCATTAGTCTGTGTAAATAATACGTCATGTGATACTGTGATCGCATGTTCGCGCTGAAATAAAGCGGTGAGCAACTTTTTGCTGGTCCAATTTGTCCAGTCAATTTCGCATTACACTCTAGTTGTGAAAATATTATCATTTCTTCGTCTTTTTGCTAGCTAGCTTTAATCTGGCCGTGTGTTTTGCACCGTGTATCCCAGTTGTCAAGTTTCGTATGTTTACTCAGATTTCGTGAAATTCTTCCATAGCAGGGTCTTGCGCTAGATTTTTTCAACCGTTAACCAGACATTCGCCAAATGGAGTTGTTTTAGAACTACGATATAAATGCCGAGTATATGGGCGTTCTACATCCGGTGGAAACGAAGAGCGAGGCACAATTTCTGGGACAGATATGATGTCCGTGCGCTGGAAAATCTTCCACTTTAATGTGAGAATCGACGAGCAAAACCAAAAGTAGATTCCAAAATGTGCCAAATATTTCGCAAGATTTATTTTGGAAGGCAACAATTAGTGAAATGCGTACTTGCAGAATTCACTTACTGTAATTTAATACTCGCGTGAACGTTGAACGGTCAACGGTCTACGGTCTACAGAGAGAAATAAGAACTTATGTAATCTTTATTTATTGTTAAGTGTAGACCGTCGAAAACATGTAGACCGTGGGGAAATTTTTATGAAACGAAAATGAGTGCCTTTTCTTAGTAGAAATGTATTATGAGAATATATTCTTTCCATTTTTCTATAAATATATAATAAAAGCCGAAAACAAGGTTTCTTTTCGGAAGAATGTTTTCATTCCCTTATACTGTCACGAAAGCGTGACATGTAAAAGATGTCACGAAAGCGTGACATGTAAAAGCGCGAAATTACTGTAATAATTGGAACCATTATTGCCACTAATTACAACGCACTGACCGTTACAGTATTTATCAGCACAACATTTAATCTTTCCTCTTTCTATTGATACATTTTAATCGTATATTACGTGCCGGTTCCTCTTGCGATTAGTGTTTTAATTGAACCACTATTCAGACAAGCAATTGCAAAAAGAGTTGAGACATTGTGTACTGTAGTGCATATTTCGAGGCCGACATGGTTTTCAGCATGTCCCCACCCCCTCCCCCCTTATCAATGTTGTACCAGATCAAAAATGCCATTCAAACTGACAGTCATCAACATTGAAAGGCGGAGGGGGGTCAGTAGCACATGACATTGATTTGATTTGTGTTACGCGGTCGCTTTTATACGGAATGAACATTTTTTTGGAAAGTGTCTCAACCTTTTTGCAACTGCTTGTAGTTTACAAGCGGGAACATGGGTTCCGTCCCCGAATGGGAGAACGCCCCTTTTTAATCGATGAGATCGTCGTCGGGTCGAAGCCAACTGTAGCCGTAAGGGAGAGTCTTGAACGTGAATTCGTCGCCGATGACGCGTTTGTCGTACACAACTCCCCAGAGTTTGTCCCTGCGAACGGTGGTCAACGTCTTGGTACGCTTGTCTCTCTGGATGAAATGCGGGTTAGGTACGTTGACGGTGCGCGGTTTGGGGAGAGGCGATCGCAGTTCGAGGAACAGGGTGTCTTTCATGGCTTGAAAATGAAGGTGTTGTTGTCCGCGCATGTTCAAGGTGAACCCGCGAATTTTCTCTTCCGTCTTTCCCAAACGCGTCTTGTAAGCATAGTTTTTGGGACCGCAGGATACGAATTCGACGATGACGTCACAATCGCCTTTCTTGTCATCCAATTCGTCCGTCATCTCGCCGAGGGAATTGCCCAGGGGGATCTCGGGTTGACCGGGTTGCCATTTGTAGACCACCGAATCCGTGTCGAAATACAGGGCATTGTCTCCCACGCGATCCAGGTGATGGTAGAGACGTAACCGCGCGCAACAGGTGGTGAAAGCGGCCACGAAGGCGTTGGTGGTTTGACCACCGGGGACGTCGTCGTCGATTTTATCGTAGGCGATCTCGAGGCACTCGTCGTTCAGGATGCGGAGATCGTGGATGACGATCGTCTCGTCTTTCATGAATTCGTACAGCTTGGCGAGCACGGTGATTTGTTCGATTTTCCGTTTGTTTTCTCGCTCGCCGAATTTTCCCCAGAAGGAATTGAGGGCCACTTTGCTGGTGGCTTTTTTCCCCTTGTTGGATTTCATGTTGGCCGGATTGATGCGGATCCTTTCCCTCCCCAAATAATCGTTCAGGAAGAACGTTTGCTGCTCGGGTGATTTGAGACTCCCCTCGGCGTTTGGCGGCCACCCGGAGGCTTCGGTTTTTCCTTTGAGCCACGTGTTGACGTAGTCCTCGAAGAACCCGGTACGACGTTGCGCGGGTGGGAAAGTGGTACACTTCGTGAATTTGGTGAATGCGGTACCCCTTTTCCACGGCTTTGACGAGTTCGGGGGTGCACCACGTCCCTCGGATGCTGCGTTGACTCGCCGTGTGTTCGCACACCCAGGTTCGCTCGGTCATCCGTTTGGGGATCTCTTCTTCCACGCAGGCTCGACAGAGGGGAAACGTGATTTTGCCATGGCAACGGTACGGCAGCACGGGATGAAACAACCCCTCGGGCGGTAAGACGGTGCAGTCGGCGATGCCAAAGTATTGGGCAATGTCTTGCACCGGCTGGGTGACGATGACGGGGTGTCCGATGGGGTATGGGTCGTACTTGTTGACGGTGGGGTAGAGTGACGTCACATCCACGTACCGAATTTCTTCCCCTTGCGTTTCGTCGATCTCGTCCCATAATCGCACGGCATTGGTGTGACCCCCGAAGAACGCATCGCGCGGGTTCAGCGAAGGGACGGTGAACGGGCGCGACTCGAGAAAGGCGGCGACGTGGGGTCGTTGACGCAACTGCTCCCACTGACATTTCCAGACCACGACCACGCGGTAGCCGCCGCCTTCCAATTGCCGCTGTTTTTGCAACGTGGCTTCGTACATTTCCCACTTGGTGCGATCGGGGTGGAGACGGGTGGTCTTGGACATGCTCCCCTGGAAACACACGGGACATCCGTGCCACAAACACCCGTGAAAATCATACACGGTGCGGGTCGTCTCGTTGAACCCGTCCACTTGATACCGACGGCCATCGACTTGGAGAGTGCGTTCGTCCCCGTTGAACGCGTGCGCAATGACTCCTTGCGTTTGTTGGGAATTCTGCCACTCTGACCATTGGTAGGCTTTCAGGGATGGACGCCCTTTTTTCCCATTCCATCCGCAGGTGGGTTCCAAGACCATGGTCTGGGGAGGTAAATGTCTTTTGCAGTAATACCGCATGCAGGCCGAAGCGATTGTCACGCATTTCTCCATGAGATTGAAATCGGCTTTGGCAGCAAATTCCCGTTGAAAAATTTAGCAGCCGGCTTTGAGCACTTGCACGTCCGATCGACAGTAGGCCACCATTTCCTCGTGCAAATTGAACTCGAGTTGTTGCACGGTTTTGTACCATTCGTCAAAGTCCTTTCGCACGCCCGGTTTCATGCCATAGGGGCGCCGTAATAGCATGCATCGGGCCAAGGTCCCACGTACTGTTGATGGGCCTCGGTGTTGAAGAAATGCGGAAATAAACCTTTCTTGCCTTCCGTCAGATTAAACGTGGCGGCAAAGTCAGAGAGGGGGTAGGGGAGGATACACAGACTGTCCTTGAACGTCAACCGTCCGGCTCTCAGGCTCAAGATTTTGGATCCCACGCAAATTTGATCTTTGACCTCGATGCTGTATCACCCATAAATGTAGTAACAACCATAAATGTAATACTCACCATAAATGTAATAAAAATCGACCATAAATGTAATACCAACCATTAATGTAATAAGAATCAACCATAAATGTAATAAATGACTAACCATAAATGTAATTCATTTTTAACCATAAATGTAATAATCTGACTCACCATAAATGTAATACATTTTAACCATAAATGTAATAAACTGGCTATTACTATCAAATAGAGTTTGAAACTATTTTTAGTGGTTACTTAATGTCTTGAAATAGAAGCTGCACGTTGTAACGAAAAGTCAGCCGCATTTGAATCATTATGTAGCGAGCTTCCAACTGCCAAAACCAACTGCACTCAATTATGAAAATGCGCTTAACAACTTCATGGTTACTTGTATATTTTTGGTATTGTATGGCACGTCTGTCACTTCTGGAAAGCCTCAGATAAACGTAAATTAGAATGCCTTTTGTGCAGTTTTCAACAATCGAACAAATGCTGCTTTAGGAGTTTCTTCTCAGCAAGCAAAGCGTCCCACTCTCAACAACCTAGAAGGTTTAAGGATATTATTATTCTTATACGTACATCGCGTACTAAATACTTTGACACTTAAATAAATTGATTTGAATTTATTTGAATTTCAACGAACCGTTTACAAAAGGTGCAATTTACAAAATTTCGATTTTTGTTGACGTCGTTTCAACACTTTGAAATGGAACATTCCGCGTCATGATACTTAAGTTTTGAAACTGACGAAGGAAGACCGTGATACTCACAACCTCAGTGCTTTAATAAACTCAATGATAAGGGAGAGCAACCTTGAAATATTGACATTTGTCCAAAATCATACCCCTCAATACCTTAGGGATATCAAGTGACCTGATATCCCTTGTTAAAAAAACTGTCCGAGTTGTTTTTTATTTCTTTTCTGTTTCTCCTAAAGTTACAAAATTTATAGTCGTAAAAAATCCGACAATTTATATTTTGAACAGTTTAATGGCAAAAGCTAACAAAAATTAGTAATGATTGACTCAATTCCGTCTGTCCCTTTTTAAAAGCGGATTTCTGACTGTCTGCAAAAGTTCTGACCATAAGGACTTGATTTACCGGTTAAATATAACAACACAACGATAACGCAGTTTCCTGGAAGTTTATGAAACTTTGCACAAAAATAGTCAGTTGTGTGATAGCTGCCATCTGTCAATTTTTCTTCCCTTTTTTTCCAAACGATCTTTTTTACGTTTACCATGTACCTACTCCAGCAAACAAGAGTTTGACCCAAGCGTTTATCCAGTTTTTGCTGTTTATGTTCTCTTTTAACGCTAACACAAGTCCGCTACTTTTCCCATAGTCCTTTACAATTTTCCTCATACTTTGCCATCCAAGCCTCCAAGACATGTGTCCCTGTTGATGCTTACTCTTGGCAATCATTTTCTATACTTTAGAAGCTATTCTTTTGAATTTGCGTGTACACAAACCATATAAACGGTCTTTAAAAATCGTAATTTTTTATTGGTATCCAGGTTATTACATTTGTGGTTGAAATGTATTACATTTATGGTGAGTCAGATTATTACATTTATGGTTAAAAAATTATTACATTTATGGTTAGTCATTTATTACATTTATGGCTGATTCTTATTACATTTATGGTTGGTATTACATTTATGGTTGTTTTTTATTACATTTATGGTGAGTATTACATTTATGGTTGTTATTACATTTATGGGTGATACAGATGCGATGGTCGTAGAGGTACTGGAGGACGAACATCCCGTCGTAACCTTTGAAATTGTGAAAGATCATGATGATTTTCCGCGGTTCGCTTAACACCTCCATTTTGGTCAGCAGCCAATCGCAAAAATGTCCTGTGCAATCGCGACCGTAAAATACCAGGGCGGGCACGGGGTCGAGATGATCCTCCCCTTTGGCACAGATGAGGATGGGCACGTGCAATTGGTCGTCCTGCGTGCATTCGTAATTCGCATACACGAAATAGGGCGGACATTTGGGCCGAGTCTCCTCCTCCTCCTCGTTCTCGTCTTTCCCCGACTCGGGCTCGTTGGCGGCTAGGAAGCGGACGGCGTAGGCGACGAAACGCGGGGCTGGTCTGGCGCGTTTGGCGGGAGGTGGTCCTGCTGCTGCTTCCTCCTCCGGGTCTGGATCGTGCACCGGCTGGATGTAGCAACGATGGGTGGTCGCATCCGCATAATCCTTGCAGGTCTTGCAAAATATTCCTGTCATTTGTGGGGACGTTGACGTTTGCGTCGATTTTTCCACCAATCGAGGGATTTACAGCAATTCTCGCGCGTTCGGAGACTGGCGCAGACGAAGTGTTGCGGGGTGTCGGCCCCTTGTCCGTTGGGCGAAAACACCCGGTGATTCTCGTAGCAACGATCTCCGTAAAAGCAGCGTCGACAGTCCGGGCAGGGACGTTGCGTCGATCGTGGGGGTTTGCTGTCGCCCGGGAGGAGTGCCAGAAAATCGCGGCAGTCTTTTTGCTTGCAGGCCACGCAACGGGATTTGCAGCAATTCTCGCACGTTTGGAGATTGGCGCAGACGGAGTGTTGCGGGGGTATCGGCCCCTTGTCCGTTGGGCGAAAACACCCGGTGATTCTCGTAGCAACGATCTCCGTAAAAGCAGCGTCGACAGTACGGGCAGGGACGTTGCGTCGGTCATTGGGGTTTGCTGTCGCCCGGGAGGAGTGCCAGGAAATCGCGGCAGTCTTTTTGCTTGCAGGCCACGCAACGTCGTTTCACGCAGGGGTGATGCGCTAAATCCTCGTGGTCGTACCCCTTGTCGCACAAGTGACAATAATAACTACGTCCGAGAATGGCGGGAATGGAGGTCAACCCGTAATAATGATAGTCGTGTTTCAAAGGAAACAGATAACGTTGCTCGGCGCGTTTCTCCTCAGGCATGTTAAGGCATGGTTTGAAACCTAATTTGCATAAAATCTGAAAAAAAAATCCTAACTTTACGACAATTTGCCTTAACAATCTCAAACGTGGCAAGAGTATAAAACGTAATGACTTGAACTCGTTTTTTCCTCAAAGTGTCGAACTTGAGTCACGTGACCTGTAAATAATAATTAAAGGGAAATAATATTCGGAGTAAAATGGGGAACACAAAATGAAGTATAAGTAAACGTTATTGGGTATCGATCTTTTACATCTAAAAGGCTTTTCATGAATTAGCCTTTTAATCGTGTCCATGTTAAATAGGAACGCTGCAATTAACGGAAATAGGTCACGTGACTAAATAAATAGCTTGATAACTTCTAATAGAAATAACAGATACAGCCATACAAGGCTAATTCATGATGAGGTTTTAGGATTTAAAAGTATAAGACCTAAAAAGACTTAATTATACTTCGTTTTGTGTTCCCCATTTTACTCTGAATATTTTGGTCGTTAATTATCATTTACAGGTCACGTGACCCAAATATTCGACACTTTAAGCTAAGAATGAGTTAAGGTCATGAAGTTTTATACGGTTGCTAAGTTTGAGCGTGTTACGGTAAATTTCCGCAAAGTTATGATAGTTTTCAGATTTTATGCAAATTAGGCTTAAAACCATGCCTTAACATGCCTGAGTCGCCTTTTCCAAAGATCACTTGATAACTCATCTCGGCGCTGGGGACTTTGATGTAGTAGTCCGGCAACACGATTTGGAATTGATGGAGGGCCCCAACCCGCTAGGCCCTTCGGGAACGCGAGCGAACGCGTGCAAGGCCTTGGCCAATCGGGTTTGACCTGGACCACCTTTTTTCAAGGTTTCGTAGCCAAGCTCCGGCGTCCGTCGACGCGGCGGAAATTCGTCGGCCTACGCTTGCATGGTGACGAGAGCCCGAGCGCAGCACAACTCGTCCTGATTTTTTATTTTGACGACGCATCTTTACTTTTGAAGAAAGGTCAGGATGGGTACATTGCCCGGGGTGGCTTCCTTTCGGCGTCCGCTCCCCCGTTCGGGATCCTTCACGGTGGTGATTTGCACTTTCAAACGATCGTCCGCTTTGAATTGTTCGTTGGAGTTTAATTTCTCCACCATTTTTTGCAAAGGAGGGTGACCCGTTGACTCTGTTCGCGCAATTCCCGCAACGGCACGTGAAACGATTGAAAGGCGTGCAGAAAGCTGGGATGTTGCATGATAAACAACACGTGATCGTTGTCGGCTAACTGTTGGGTCTCCAATTCGCGATCGATCGCCCGACGCAACGCCTGTTTGAGTTCGTAGCCCACATCGAATTGTTTGGGATGTAAGACATCCGTGCTAGCGTGGAGGGTGGCATCGAACACGCGACGTCGTAACCCAAACTTTTGCACTCGTCGTTCCGTGCCCGGGGTGAGTCGAAACTCGAAGAGGTGGCCCCGGTTAGTCTCTTCCGCGTCTTCCATGGCCGCCGACAAGACGTCATCGTTCAATTCTTCCTCCTCGCGGTCGGCCATTGGAAGGGTTTAACACTCGATGAAGAGGATTTGGAAAAACTAGTTGTCCCGATCGGCGAGGTTGAATAGCGTTCTACAGCAACGACACAAATGGAGTTGAACCGTCGGCGTTTGGCTTCCTTGAGGTCACGCACGAATAGGGTGATGGATTCCACTCGATATGTCTGCAATAGGGTCAATGGATCTCGGCCCCTGATGCGAGAGACGCGACAGTGAAAGCACTCCATGCGTAAAAGGTCGTCGTAGGGCGGTACCCGCACTCTTATTGTACTCTCGAGGAAAATGACAATGCATGCTGGGGAAGGAACGGGGTACCCATGGGGGGTATGGGTCCTGTTTTTTCACTCGCCCCAGATCCCGGCCGAGAGGTGCGCGAGGATCTATATAAAGGACGCGGGCATGGCTTCAAACTCACACCAAAAACTAACAGTCAGGATGATGTCTGTCGACGCTCATGTCAGTACATTCTCGGTGGACATGGAAGAAAGAGGAGAGGAAAGAAATGAAGAAAAGGAGGAGAAAGAGGAAGAGAAGGAGGACCGGAGGTACATCATATGCCTTGAGGAGAGGAAACTGACCGTGCGAGAGTTTACGAAGCGGGATGGGACACTGGCCCGCCAATTCTACCGTGCGCCTACCAACAAATTATTCTGTTGCGGTGGCTGGTGCCACAACGCGTGTTTGATTCGCTGGGTCGAGGAGAATGGTCGCCTGATGCTTTTATTCAAGTGCCCCCACTGCAGATCACTGGGTTGCGATTTCGAGGAAAGGGCTGTCTTCAGGGACGGAGAACTTTAAAAAAACAACAACAGACACTGAAAGAAACATTTATTTTCAAGAAAAATAACATTTATTTCATTTCAAGAGACATTCTATTTTTTTATTTTTACAAGAAACAATTAAATCGTATACCAATCAAAAATAAACAAAGTTGTGGTTCAAAATGTCATTTGCAGTGATTTCATTGTCTCATGGGGTGGGTGTCAAAAAATAATAATAATAATCAAAGTGTCAATGCAGTGATTGTAGACAGCCCACGGTGCGCTCGAATAATCCGGCGAGGGCCTCTTTCCATCGGGGGTAATTGTCCACATAGCGGGCGCCCACAATGGCACTCTGGGTGTGTAAGAGGAGAAAATTGCCGCTTCCCATCGCATGAAACGTGGCGGTGCCATAGTTGTACTTGTACCATCGCGTCGTCTCGAGGTCGTAGGCAAAGATCTGCCGATGCAATTGTTTGGCATATTCCACGGTCCACCCCGTCCCTCCTTTCATCTGTTTATGGTAGAAGGTAAAAAACCCAAACGCGTAGACGGTGCCGGCCCGTGCCGCAATGTGAAAGTTTCATTTCAAGTATTCGGCCGTGATGGCGTTGGAAACTCCTTTTCCCAATTGATTCTGGGCCGTGATAAAGTAACTGTCGGCTTAGTTAAATTCTTCTTCGTCAAGAGCGTGATGGTTTGACGGCGAGGATGATGGGGTCCAATCACCACATCCAAACGAGTCCCGAAATGGAGGGCTTGATGTTCCGCCTCGGCGTCCACGCCCGGCGCTCCACCCGTGATGATGGTGTACTCGTTCAAAACGGGAATGTCCATTGCCATTGACATGATGAGCGCTCGTGAAAGAAATCAACTCAAAAATTTGTCCGAGCCGGGGCAAGCGGGTTCTTTTTATAAGACCGTCGTCGACTTTCCCCACGCGGGTGGGTTGGCGGTCCAATGGCATCTGTACGTGGACTGAAACATCATCCCGCATTGTTGTCGCATCCAATCCACGAAATGATGGCATTCGACTTGCGGACAATGATGACGTATTGGGTCGGCGTGAAAACCGCAGCCTTCCACGCGATCCAAGCGTTTCTTTTACGAAACGGGGGACACCCGTAGGTTTCGAGATCGAGGTGGGTGATGCCGAGTCGATCCAAGAGATCTTGTTCCACGAGTCCCCCTTTGAAGGCCACCGTATCTCACTCGTCGGTGCGGAATCCTTCGTACAGAGCTCGGATTTGCACGTCCAAGAGCCGGAGGGGGTAGGCAGCGGCGGCGGGGTGTGGTTGAAAGTGGAGTCCGTGAATGTTGCGCATGACCCAACTTGTCCGACAACTGACCATACTCGATGGGGAGATGGTAATGGACGACGCCAATATGCTGTCGCGTCCAATCGCAGTACCCCAAGTCTCAGCACAGAAAATTTCCCTGGATTTGGAACCCTTCCAGGTCGATGCAAACGCATACCCTTTCCATGTTGTTTGTTTTGTTGAATGCGTGCGAGGGTCGGGTGTGGTTTTTTATAGAGACTGGCAGGTGGGGTGGGTTTGACCAATCGAACGAGGCCACGTCATGAGGACGCCCGCCAATCGGAAAAGACCACGTCACGCTACTGGGGGTCGTGGCCTTGGCATTTAAGGCGTGACGCATTCTCTCTCGTCCTCTCTTCGTTCCAGTTGCAGCGGCCCGAAGGAAAGGAAGAAAAAAATATGAGTATGAGTCGAGTGGCCAGGCAACCGGCGCCTGTCGTTGCAACGAAGAAACGTAAAAACAAGAGCGAAGATGTAGGGAACAAAAAGAAGGAGAAAGACGTGAAACTATAACCCGAGGACATGGCGGTCTTGAACGCCCCCGTGGACGTCTTGCCACCACGACCCCCGAACCTCTCTTGTTGACCGAGGAAGAAGAGAACGAAGCGGATGCGTTTCTGGCGAGCCTTTGCGAAGACCCTACCAACCCGGTTCCTTCCACCCGGTGGACGCGGCCACGCAAACGGACCCTTTGCCCCAATCCCCGTCGTCGTCACCGACTTGTCGTGCCCCATTCACGAGTGGAAACACTTGTGACCAGACAGTTTTGGGGATTTCTCTTACGAACGTTGCGGTCACGAGGGATGTCTGGTGTTCATTCCCACCCGGCACTTGGACGTGATGTTGAAAGAATTGAAAGACCATCTTCACCCCGCCCTGAAAGCCCAGTGGTCTAACTTGCGTTGCGACTGCAGGTTGAGACCAAGGATGAAAATGAGTTTGTCCCCAACAATTACCAAAAGGTGTTTCTGTCCTGCGGCGTCAACCAGAAAGGCGTGGAGCAGTTTGGCAAAGAACGCTGTGGGTATTTCCAGTGGATCCATTGGAAACCTCGCGTCAGGAAAGAAGAGTACAATCCCGTTCCGTGGACCCCTTGGGGACCACAGCTTGTCGAAAAAGAAAGAGAGCAACACAGAGAGCAAGAAATAGAGTCAGAGATACCCCGGTGGAACACGTTTCGGTGAGGAGGGTTCGTGGTGGCGGGAACGAAGAACACCATCGCCTTTCCCGAAGAATTCAGAAATTTGAGTTCTTGCCCTTACTTGAAGGAGGTGTACGAGATGATGAAACAGTTCCCCCAAAAAATGAAAAAGATCATTCATGTGCTGGCCTTGAGCCGGTACCTGAAAGAGGAAGACCCTTCGTTGGAGATGTTGAAGGATGTGCAGTGGTTGAAAGACAAGTAAGTTCCTGAGGAGCCGACCCCCACCTTTGACTATTGGTTGCGTCGAGCTGCCGAGAGGTTGGCCAGAGCCGCGGAAGAGCCATCCTGTGGCAAGTACAAATACGTGTCAGACGGGATTGGATCGTTTTGCACATTGTTTTTTCGCGTAAAAAAACATCTTGTTTGGATGATTAAAAAAACATTTTGTTGTCACGATCATTCACGGTGTGTTGTTGTTGTTTGTTGACGATAAAAGTCCCTTCCCTCCCCACTTCTTTCCGAGTGCCTTGGATCCCATTGGCGAACGACATGGCCCCGCGTGCAAAATCCCAAAAACGAACCTCGGTCAGTTGGGGAGAGGTTTACGAATCCCCCGAGAAAAAAGGCAGTTTGGGGGGGTTGCAACGATTTGCCCAGCAGACGGTGTTGCCTCTGGCGCGGGCCAAACGCGTCATGGAAAGGCTCTTGAGTTATACCCTGCACACATCACGTCGGAAACGTTTCCCACCACTCCCGTCATCGTGTTTGCCGGCGATGAACAATGGGTGGCCGATTTGGTGGACGTGTCGGCCTTGAAGAAATGGAATAAGGGGTACCGCTTCATTTTGACCGTCATCGACGTCTTGTCCAAGTACGCGTGGGCGGTGCCTTTGAAGAACAAGACGGGCAAAGCCGTGACGGAAGCCTTTGCCTCGATTCTGCGAGGCAGCAAAGGACGACAACCCTTGCGGATGCAAACGGACGAAGGAAAATAATTTTACAACCGGACCTTCCAAACGTTTTTGAAAGAGCGAGGGATTGCGCTTTTTTCCACGCGCGGGGATAGCAAAGCCGCCGTGGTGGAACGATGGAATCGCACGTTGAAGGAACGCATGTACCGCATGTTCACCGCCCTGAATACGCTCCGGTACGAGGATCGGTTGCCGCTGTTGGTCGGAGGGTACAACGCCACCCCGCATCGAAGTATTGGCCTGCCCCCGAACCAAGTGACCCGCGCCAACGAACGCACAGTGTGGGATCGCTTGTACGAGAAGCGGCTTCGACGGAGGAAACGCCCGACCCTCAAGGTGGGGTATCGCGTCCGTCTCAACAAGAAACATCGACCTTTCCAAAAAGGGTATTTGCCCGGATGGACGGAAGAAGTGTTCATCATGCAACGCGCCCGAGGAGGCCCCGTACCCACCTGCAAGATCCAAGAGTGGGACGGGACGCCCGTGGAAGGGACCTTTTACAAAGAAGACGTGCAAAAAGTCGAGGTGCCGGACGATGCCGTGTTTCGGGTGGGAAAAGTGCTTCGACGACGAGGACGGAACGTGTTGGTACGTTGGAAGGGGTGGCCCAGCAAATACGATAGCTGGATCCCCAAACGCCATATGACCTCGCTATAAAGAGGGGCTACGACCTCCACACGGGCCACGAGTCCTTGGGGCGAGTGGTTCTTCTTTGCGTTCACGCCATGAATCGCGTGGTGCTCCTGAGCGATGTCTCCCCGGAATTTCCAACAACACCCCGGATGCGTTCGAGGTACGATTGGCGGAACCGCTGGCGTTGGAAGGGGATTGGGAAGTGAGGTTGCTGTCCCTCTCCATCCCCGATAGCGGACGGGCGTTGACGCACGTCGCGGGGCTCGAGAGGGACGTCATGTTTGTGCTGTTTTACACTCTGCTGGATACCCTCAATACACCGACCCTTCACAGTTACGTGATCAACGGCGATCGTTTGCAAGACCAACAATTCATCAAGAATGGAGTGGACATGATGGCCTCCATGATTCGACTCTTCGAGAGGGAAACCTTTGCTCAAACGCAAGCGCTGGGACTTCGTTTGGAGAACGCCCGTCAACCCACCTTTCGTTGGGAAGGCCCGTCCTTGGTCGTGGAACACAAACTGTTGGAGAACATCAAACCCGTTCCCACCAACCCCGTACCCGGCATTCGATTGATGGTGAAGAAAAAGTTGGCGGTGGACATAGGGTGGTTGAACGCCGAGGGGACGGCACTAGGGCAAAATCTCCACTATTCCCTCCCGTTCGAAGAGGCCAAGCAGTCCTTCTTTTTTATCAAGGACACGGAACTGGGAACGACAAAGATAGAGGAGAAAACAGAAACGCCAAACCTCTGGCATGCGAACCGAGGGTACCTGTCTCTCTCGCTGATCGTGAATTGGCACTTTACGAATCTCAACGACGCCTTTGCCGAGTACGTGGGGAGTACGGGACGACGCTTCTTCGTGTACACGGATCTGGTGGAAAGCAATCGGATGGGTGGTCAACTCCACCCCTTGATTCGAGAAGCGCATTTTCCGAAAAGCGGATACGGGGTGCAGTTTTTTGAACCGTTGCACATCCAGTGGATGCCTTTACGACGCCCCTGGATCGATATCGTTGTAGTGCAACTGGCCGACCCGAGCGGGACCTTGGCGAAGATGAAAAAAGGCCAAACGGTCGCCATCTTCTCGTTCCGAAAGGTGACGGTATAAAAAGCCAGACCTCCCTCCCTCGTCGATCCTCAATTGTCGTCATGTTGGGTGGCAGTTTGACGCGTTATCATCTCCCCTCGACGAGAATGGGAACTGGGCAAAGCGGAGGCGCCTTCACGCAAGACTTGATCAAATTGGCCACCCCGCTGCTCGCGTCGTCGTTGCGCGAAGGAAAAGCGTCGTTGGACCGAGGTCAATCGTGGAAATAGGCGGGAAAAGCGGTGTTTGGCGCCTTGGGACGAGGGGTGAAACGAAAAGCGCAGACGAGAAAGCAAGGGATCTATAAAAAAAAGCGGCGAAACGAGCCCGAGACTTTTTGGCGAGTGAAGCAAAAAACAAAGAAACAGCACCACCATGGTCCACCCCCTGGTGGTGCAATCGCGACCCCGGCATCTGACGGGAAGATGACGGTATAAAAGTCCAGGCCAACGCGGGGGTTGGATCTCGTCAGACGTGGCGCCTCCACCGGGGTATCGGCTCACCAGATACATAAAAAGGGTCCATGCGCGTCCACGGAAACGCAAACGCCCACGCCCTGAACGCAACCATGTCTTTGACTTGTTTTCGATTCCCACGGCCGACATTGCTCGGCAGGGGTATCGGATGGTCAAGTACAGCCCGTTCACCACGGGGATCCGACCCATTACCTTCACGATGCAAGCGTTGGACGATTTTTGCGATTTAGATCGAAGTTATTCGGAACTGGAACTGCGTTTGCACTCGGCGTCCACCAACGGCCTGGTAGCGGACGCGAATGCCGCCTCGGACGCCGACGACACCCGATTCGTGTATGCGGTCAACAATATTGACAGATCCAAGATCCAGATCCAAGCCGGCGGCGCCAACGACGACCTGACCACCACGGCCGGATGGCTGCACAATTCGGTGCAAGCCCTGAAAACGGCCTCCGTGCGATTTCGCGGCAACCAGACCATGACGTTCCTGATCAAGCCGCACCTGGAAGCCTTTCACACGGGATGCCTTCCCACCCCGGGAGTAGAAATGGTCTTGGGACTGTTTTGCCATTCCTCCAACTTTTTCACGTTTGGCACCAAGACGGGTAGCACGGGCGTGAAACGGATGGTGACGTTGAGCCACGAGGATCTGAAAGTGACCCTGCATTTGAGCCGCGTGAGTTTGAATCCCATGGTGTACATCGCGTTGCAAGCCGATCGAAAAAGCAAGTGACAGACGGCCAAGTACCCGGTGGTGAGAAGCGAGATCCGGTCCTTTTCGTTCGACGGACGGACCACCGAATTCACGGAAGATAACGTGTTTGTGGGAAAAGTGCCCGATCGGATGATCGTGGAGTTGGTGGACAGTCGAGCGTTCAAAGGCGATGTAGAATGGTATCCGTTTGCTTTTCAAAAATTTGGGGTGACCCGAATCAAGCAAGTGGTGGATGGCGAAGAATACTCGTACCCCACCATGGTGTTGAATGGAAATGATAATTTGAAAGATTTGAAGGGCTATCGTCGGTTCCTGGAGGCGTGTGGACGGTTGCAGCACCACTGTTCCTTCATGGTGAGACCGGAGGATTGGGGGCAAGGTGGACAATGCACGTTGTTCGCGTTCAACAATGTGCCTTCGGATGTGGTGGACGACCCCGAGTACTGAAACCCAAAACAAGCTGGCAATTTGCGCCTGGAAATTGATTTCCAGGCTGCTCTGAATACCAATATCACCGTGTTGGTCTGGGGCGAGTTTGAAAATCTATTTGAAGTGGATGGCAACCGGGCTGTCTTGTATAACCTGCAGTGTTAGCTGAAGAAAACAAGAAAGAAGAAGAAGAAGAAGAAGAAGAAGAAGAAGAAGAAGAAGAAGCATGGAATTTGTAGCACTGAGCGATACCGTGTTACGCTACCTGGCCAGGGACGACGACGCCTTGAAACGGGTGTTTTGGGACGTGGTCTCGTCGGACGGGTTGCCGCAACCTCCCACCGTGACGACCCGGGCGGGCTACATCGTGAACACGGACCCGACGGGGGAAACGGGCAAACATTGGCTGGCCGTGTGGACCGAACCGGGACGAGGTTGCGAAGTCTTTCACAGTTACGGGCTGCCCTTGAACACGTACCCGGCTCCGGGCATGCACGAATGGTTGGCGCAATGGCCCACGGTGTTTCGAAGCGGCGTCACCCTTCAAGCCCTCCGGAGTCAAACCTGCGGACATTACGCCTTGTTGTTTCTCAAAGCGCGAGTACGAGGGGTCTCGTTTGAAGAGTTCTTGGTCGACTTTTCGCCGCACGACCTGGTGTCCAACGACGCAAAAGTGGCGCAACGGATCAAAGCCTTGATCCAGGAAGAACTGAGCGAAGTGGACAATGCCATCCCCAATCGTCAATGCAACGTGAGCTTTCACGAGAACAAGGAACATTTCCGCGTGTAAAACAAAAGAAAGGGAAAGAAAAAACAAACAGTTGTTGTTGTTATTGTTATTGTTGTTATGGTTGTTGTTAAAAAAGAAAATAAAACAAGTGGTTGAAAAAAAGTTTCCGGTGCATTTTTCTTTAATTTAAATAGATGATAAAAAACAGACCCATTTCACCGCGAATGCTCTGATGGTCTAGTGGTGAGGACGCTACGTTGTGGCCGCAGAGACCCAGGTTCGAATCCTGGTCATTGCATCTCTCTCTCTTTTTCTTTTTTTCCATCATAAAAAGAGCCATCCCTTTCTGGGGAGGGAGTCATTGTTGTTTCTTTTTTGGGCGCACAAGGGTTGAAATGAGTCGAATTATCACGCGGCAAGATTCGCAACGGGTGATTCAAAGCCTGAGAGAGTTGGAATGGGGAGAAATTCTACACCACACGGGGGATGTCTTGTGGAATCGATGGGATTATCGTAATTATTGTCGATTATTATTATTGTCGATTATTATTATTATTGCCTTGGCCGAACGAGGCGACTGGGATACCCTGGTGACCGCGCTTCGGTCTTGCGGGGAAACCAGCGTCAGGGAAAGCGTGGCTACTCTGATAAAACAACGAACCTCTCGATGGTACCGTCACTACCTAGCACGATGATTCGTATGCTGAGCAGCGTCATGGTCGGCGGCCCCTCGGGGTGCGGCAAAATCCAAATGCTGGACGACATGTTGACGGAGCAACGCGTTTTAACGGACCCCGGCTCGGATCGTGATCTGTTACGGGGTGTGGCAATCCCGCTTTGCTCGCATGAAGAAGAAAGGCATTCGATTTCACCAAGGGATCCCGACCCCCTCTCACTTGGGAAAATGGTTCGAGGGTCGAGGGGGCGATATTCTGGTGTTGGACGATCTCATGGAAAAAGGAGGCAACGACAAGCGCGTGTTGGATTTATTCACCAAAGATTCCCATCATCGCAACGTCACGGTGTTCTATTTGACGCAAGATTTATTTCCGCCTGGCAAATTTGCCAAGACCATCAACCGAAACGCGCATTATGTCATCGCCTTCAAGAATCCGCGCGATCGCACGGGCATGCGAAATTTGGCGTTGCAAGCGTTCCCGGACCAATGGCAGGGGGTGATGGACGTGTTCAACCTCTGCACGCAGAACCCCTTTGGCTATTTAATGTTGGATCTCTACCCGGCGTCCGACGATCGGTTTCGGTTGTTGACGAATCTGCGCGAACGAGAAGCGCCCCCGGTGGTCTTTGAAGAAACGACATGAGTCGTAAAAGTTCACCCTCCCCGCAACTCTTTCGCACTGCGCGGGAGAGGGACGACGCCCTCCTGGATCCGGAATACCTGGAACAGATGGAACGGTTTTGGGCCACGCTGTCGCCGACCGGGGTAGGCATGAGCCGCCAACCCGCCGCCACAGCGCGTCCGGCGGGGGTGGGGATGTCGACCTCCTTTTCGTCCCCTCAAGACCTGAACCCGACCGACTTGTTGCAAGAATTGGGATTGGCGGATTCCCGCCAACGTCGTGCCTCCACGTCCTCCTCCTCGTTTCGGTCTCCGTCGCCGTCCCCGCCGCCCACCCTGTCTGGAACCGTGCCCGGCACGAGAAGGAATTTGGTCATGCATCGGATCCTCAATGCTCCCATGACGACCGAGGAAGAAACGCGATTGCTGCAACAATACCGTATCACGGATGAAGATTTGGAGAGGTACATGGCCACTCTCCCCGCGTACGACGTCACAGGCTCCCCCGCGTCACCTGCCGCCGCCCCGTCCACGACCGTCTCAGCCACCAGGACGGCGGCAGGCGCTCCCGGCGGACCGGGAGGGTCCCCTTCCTCCTCCTCCTCGTCATCGCCCTCTCCACCTCGTTCCCCTCGTGGACGAGGCAGGCGACCCAGAGGACGTTGGGGCCCGGGCCCGACCAATCGACGCAATCAGGAGGAAATGTGCGACAAATGGATCTGTTGGCGGAAGATGCCAGACAGCAAGCCCGCAACCGTCGCATACGCAATATCACGCATACCAATGCCGTGACCACGGTGTATGAAGACAATGGCGAAGCTCCCACCGTACTTCGGACATCCTCCCGCATCACCAATCCATAAAAAGGAGAGAACACATAGCTACCCACTCACTTCGGTGCAGACGACTGCGATGGTTCGAGGCAACGGGGTTCGCCGACGCACGACCCCCCGCATCCGACGACGACGGCGTGGAAGGTCGCAACAACGGGGAGGTAGTCTCCTTCCCGTGTTATTTCGCGACCTGCAGCTGACCTTTGGAAAAAAAAACTTGGGTACCTTGGCCACCTTGGCCAAAGGCGAATCCAAAGAAGCGCAAGCCTTGGCGTTGGCCAAAGGGCGTCTGGCCGTGGGTAAACGGATGAAACGAGCCTTCCAACAAGCCAGACAACGGATTCCGCCTCACCTACGTCGACACCTGATCTTCCTATAAAAAACGGAAGGGAACCTGCCCACGTCATTGTTGGGCGACAGGATGCCAAAACGCCGTATCGTGAAAATACGTCGACGGCGGCAGACGAGGGGGCGTCAACGCGGAGGTGGATTGGAAGAACTGGTTCCCCCCATCCTGCGTGCGGTGAAATCGCTCATGGGAGGCCAATCCGTGGGGGCCTTGGCGAAAAAAGCCGCGAAAGAATTGGCCAAAGAAGCCGTCAAGAGTAGGGCACGAGGGGTGGCCGGTGCGAGGTATCAAACGGAAAGCCACGCGGGCCGCGCAACGCGTCAAACGACGTCTTCCTGGACTATAAAAAATGGTCGAGGGGGGCTCCGAGGAAATCATCCTTTTTACCTCGACACACGCGACCTTGGTCATGCCGAAAGGAAAACGACCACGACGTCGTGCCCTGCGTCAATACGGAGTGAAAACACGACGAACCCGCGGTCTTCAACATGGAGGCGTGTTTCCTTTACTGGCATTGACCGTGCCTGCCTTTATCGCCGCGGGAAAAGCGGCCGCCTTGGGTGCGTCGAGAGGCGCGGCGGGGTTCGGTGCCAAAAAGCCTTGGAAGCCGCGACGCGTAAACGGACGTGAAAAAACAGAAAACAAAACAAGAGAGTGAGAGAAAGCCGTGGAGTATAAAGCGAGCACGATACCTACCGACGGCGGTCGATGCGAGTGTGCGTCATGCCTCGCATCCATCGTCCGTTGTCCTTCTTGAAAAGTGTCTTAAAAGAAGCCGATCAGCATCGACGACGCGAACGTTTGCAATGCGGATTAAATCAATGCCATCAGCGAATTGGCGATGAACACGTTACGGGACACAGTCCCCCTCTCCCGCGCCAATTATTGAGTGCTACTCCCCCACCGCCAGGCATTGCGCGACATGAATTCGATAAAAAGACGTCCAGGGACCATGCAATCGCAAACGCGGCGGGTCTCTGGCGCGGGTTGAATTGCATCTGCGAAAGAGCCCTCAAGTCGCGATGAATCACGTGTCGCACCTTATAAGAAGAACGGAACGACGGGAACAAGAACGTCAGGCCACCTTACAGCGCGTGGTGGAGACCTTGCAAAGTCGAAATCGAGACGTGGAGAGACTCGAAAAAGAACTCGTGACGCTTCGCGAGCGATTGAGGCGAAAAGAGGACCACGAGGAGGTATTGTGTCAACATTTTCTGAATCTACGCGATGATCAACTCTGCGCTACTACCGAGCCTACGCCGACCCTCGACGGTTTCTTCAATTGCAAGAATAGTAGAAGCAACGGTTGATAGAAGACAGTCGATTGAATAAGGCGGCGACATTGGCGGCCGAAGAAGACGTGTTGCTCAACTTCGACCTGGACCCGTGGCTCAAAGTCGCGTTGGCCAAACCCTTGGCGCGTCAAGTGCGCGTGTGGACCAAACGCGTCCGACAACCTCGCATGACGGCCCCGGGGACAGGGGTGGGGGCGTCGGCAGCGGAGGAGGAGGATCTGGCAGAGGCGCCCATCTCCACCTTCATCAAACACATGATAAAAGGACGCACCCCGTCGACACTCGCGCCAGGTCTAAAACCGGCCAAAGCGACAGGAACCCCCAAAAAGGTCAGCGTCAAGAAACTCACGACCCCCTCGTGCATTCCGAGACCCATCCGTCCAAGGCAACTTCCCTTTGACACGCCCGCGTCGGCACCCGGACCCTCGACGTCCTCCTCCCTCAGCGGGACGCTGAAGAAACGAGCCAAACAGACGATAGGGAGTGTCGCGAAAAAAAACCAACAAGCGATCCGAGACAAAGCCAAGGCGGCCCTCGAAAAAAGAGCGAAAAGGGAGTTGGAGAAACTCAAGACGAGTTGGTTGGATTGGAAGTGATGGGGCGCGGTCAAACACCCAAACGGAGAAGGCAGGCTCCCCCCGACGACGACAAAGAGCCATTCGCGGAGGAAGTTTCGACATTCAAAAGTTACTGGCCGAAACGGGGATCGAATTTCATTGACCGGGGTATCAATACATGGGCCCCGGAACGCATCTCGCCTAAAGCCTGAAACGAGGGGATCCCGGGAAAAACCGATTGGATCGATTGGCCAAGCAATCACGACATCGACTACGGTCGTGCCAAGACGTTGCAGGACAAGTGGAAAGCGGATGAAAAAATGATCCGAGGGATTGCTAACCTGCCGGGAAAACACACCCTGATGGAGAAGATTGTGAAAAAAATCGTGTCAAGAAGCGTTTAAAATTGTAAACAAAGGACACTTTATTGTAAAACAACGTTGCGTTCAAGTAAAATCAACCACTTGTAAAAACAAAAAGTGTTTGTGCCAGTTCACGCCTTATTGTCTTTCAAGGTCAAGACTTGGACGCCTTCGTTCACCAATTGTTCTTCGATGGAATGCAAGCGGGGATCCTTCTCGAGATACTCGGGGGTAACAAATTCACCCACGTGCTTGTCCATCCCAGCCTGTAAATTGTATTTGGACAATCTACAGAATCCCATGCTACAGTTGGGTTCCCAGTCATAACCGTGTCCCGTGTGGTAGGCGGCATCTTTCTCCTCTTCGCACTCCCTGCACAAAATTTGATGCAACAACCGATCGCAGCGCACTTGCCATTGGAGACCCCGACGACGTTCCTCTTTCGTGTCTTTCAAGCACTGCAATTTCTCCCTTTGCAACGTCTGGACTCGAGTGCGGAGGGACGTGTTGTCGGTCTTCAAGGCCTCGACGCGACTCGGGATCTCGCTCCAGTGTACCCCACTGAGTTGACACGTGACATCCGCCATGGCCGCTCGTAGGGACAGATTTTCTTTTTTTCATTTCGTTCAATTCCTTGGTCAATAACACATTCTTCACGGACAACGGATCCCTCGCGTAGCCCAACATCGTGACTGTCCTTCTTTCTCTTTCTTTCTTTCTCGAGGCGATTAAATAGAACGGGGTGGGTGGCGAGAGAACCTGGGGCGAGTGAAGAACAAAAAGACCCATACCCCCAATGGGTACCCGGTTCCTTTCCGGCATGCATTGTCATCTCCCCCGAGGGTATAATCAGAGCAGGGGTTCCCCAACGTTTCGCTCTTCACTCAGTTGTTTCGAGTGACCTCAAAAACAAACATGGCATCCAACAAAGTCGTCACCCCCTCGGTGGTGGAAGTCATGCGCGCCAAGCGGGAACGTGCGATGGAAGACAAGGAGACCCTGGCCGCCAAACGCGTGAAAGTGGAACCGGCGGGAGAGGAGAAGGAAACGGTGAAGAAGGATCCACTCCAGAATGCCGTGCTTCCCTTGGAGAGTCTTATTGGGATTATCTACCCATCATCCTCCAAGAACGCATCCTGGATTTGGCGGCCAGGCGACTGCACCGCGATCGCATGAAACGGGCATGTCTCGACCTTGTATTTCATCGTGTTTGCGAACTTCACAAATGGGTGAAATATTCAGTTAGATGTGTCGGTTGCAACCATTGCTCCCGACGACGGCGTTACGGGACCATCGATGAAATACTAACCAAAGTGCGTTCCATCGAAAACCGCCATTCCGCCCATTGGACCAATCGCTATTGCAATCAATGCTACGACGATTTGATGCAATCCCAAGGGTCTTTGTAACCTTTGTTTTTTTCCTCCTTGACTACAAGGTGATGGTCGAAATCCGCACCTTGCTTCGCTGTCCTGTCACGCAATGGGTGCGACCCACTCCCAGTCGACGATCATTTATTATGTGGGACCTCTCTTGCCTCTACTGCCGGCGACGTGTTTTTAATCTTAACGCTGTTTTTTTTTTCACCCCGCAAAAACAGATAATGGGACACTTGAGGGATTTGTACCTCTGCCCACGGTCGTTATGGTTGAACACCGAATATCATTCGAACAATCCCGACCTGTGCCAACATTGTTATCGTAAACTTGTCAAGGGCAAAATTGATCGTTTGATTAAAAGAAGGAAACGCAGAGATCACTAATTTTCATTTTATTTCGCACTGTACAGTTGATTTTAGAAATACAAGACTTGCCCGTTTGAGCCATTTCCGGTTGGGGCGATCCTACACAGTCATCTTATTGTCAACATTGTTTGCGACGATGGACAGACGGGGACATTGACGACCGTTTTCTTCTCCGTTTCTTTAGTTGATGCAAGAACTCGGGCAATCCGTCGTGTGTCCGTGCACCGAATGGGTCACCAAACCCGCGTTGCATTATTGCCAACATTGTCGACGCATAGAACTGTTTGGGCTACTTGATTTTCTTGTCGCCCATTCCATCGATTGGGCTCACGAGGACTTTATGGACAGACACGACGCCGTTTACAATGACGATCATCTGATTGCTTTTGCGGACAAACGTTTAAATTTACGATTTTATCAACACATGTTATTATTCTTAAAAACAATCGTGAATAAATTTTGTTAGTTTTTTTCAGATCCTGGATCAATTGCTGTCTTTTCGCGTTTGCCCCTTGTACCTATGGTCTACCCGATCCCCCTTTCAACCCTATCCATGCTGCCATTGCGTGCGGGGAATGGGCCTGGGAACCATTGACGATTGGATGAAATACAAAAAAGCGACAAAACCACTCAACGTAACCTTCCATTTTTCAGGTCATGACGCAATTGACATCGCTGAATTTTTGCAGTCACACCCTATGGTCCACCCGTTACAAGACTAAATGGCTCACCCCCCACCTTCGATTGATTTTCTGCCAACATTGTTTACGAAAGATAACGCGTGGTTCCATTGACAGTGGTTTCCTCCGTTTCAGGTCATGACACAATTGAAATCCCTGATCGTGTGTGGCTTCCGACAATGGACCACCCGCAGCGCCGATCCGTGGATTCTATGCAACCATTGCTTTCGGTATTTTGCTCTCGAGTCCATTGACGACTGGCTCGAAAAAAAACAAACCGCCGCCACCCAGAAGCTACTGGGGTGAAATCTACAACAAACGAACAAATCCATTCATGGATTAAACTCATGTTCCCCCTTGTAAATTGTTTTTCATTGTGTGACTATTAAAAGGCATTCTTTTTTGTGTTATTTCTGGGTTTTTTTGTCTCTCTGGCCGAGCGGGATCTGGGACCCACCCAGCGAACGGAAACCCGAACCATTCCCGACCCATTCCCGAACGATTCCGAACCATCCCCGAGCCATCCCCCGAGCGGGATGTGGGACCCTCGTCACATCCTGGTTGTTTGAGACAACCAATTGCATCATCATCACGACCTTTAAGAAGCTTTAAGAACCTTTAAGTCACCTTTAAGATCACTTCCGGTGAGTCAAACGCCCCCCCTCCACCCCTCCCCCAACTTTTTTTGTCTCACTTTCATGCAAAACCATGATGTCATTTTTTTCAACTCGGCCTCTGATTGGCTGAGCTTATCTTAATGAGATGCAAATGAGATACTAATTTTATGTACTCGCTCCTGATTGGTCAGTCAGGTCTTGAGCGATCTATACTACTAACATTAACCCATTTGCCCATTGAGGTAGTTAAGCCGTCATGTGTTCGTTCCTGTTTTTGTTTTCTGAATAAGTGGATCAATCTCGTCTCCAGGGCCTTCTCCACGTTTAAAATGGCAGACCGGATGCAGAAGCCCCTTGTCATGTGACACACGATTAAATTGCGTTTCGGGTGTTCTTTCTAGCGACTGGTAGCCGTGTTTATTTTGTGGCAATGTGAAACCCTTTTTCAAACGTAATTAGGACATTTCATCGTAATTTACGCGACAAAATACGCCAGGATTTTGGGGTATTTTGGCAGCTTTATCCCTCCTCGCCAATTTGAAAGCGGCGAAGGGCCCGGAGACGAGGTTGTAAGTGAAAATGAAAAGATAGACATAAATATATATGTGTACCTTATCTACACATAGATGATCAAAGTATAAGGAATACATTCAAAATAAGTAGGATGAAGATAAAAAGTAGAACCTTTACTTATTCGCCTTCAGAGGTAGGTTAAGTCATTGTTTGTTTGCTTCTGTTGTTGTTTTCTGAATAAGAGAATACGAAAATAAACATGATTCATTGCAGTCTTAGAAAAAATTAGAATACAATCGAACCTCTACTACTCTAGCATAATAGCCACCTCTCTACAACAGCCACATTTTTAATTCCCAACTTCTGACTTATTCGCTTTTAGGCCAAAGCTAGGATCCAGGCTGAAACCTGGGAAAGAAAAGTTATTACGCAGTAGGAAATCATAATCATAAACTATACGACTGTTGTAGCTTTTCGAATTTTTGGAAATGCTTATCCAAATACCCTAAAATTCAACCTTTAATTTATGTAGTTAACGGAAGGTCAAGCATCGCTTTCACAAGCTAGAGGCCTCAGTACACTGTCCACAGCATTTACTAGTCATGGCAGTTCTCAAAATTCAACACTGTTTTACTTGATCTTATTATGCCTGAGTGGAGGGGTTATGGTTAATGACCTTCCTCGTCAAAATTTCGCTGTTTCCTCAAGCACCCAAACTCCAAGGTATAATAGGGTTGATGCCGCACCCGAGTAGCTAGTGGCAAGTTAAAAATGGACTCAGAAAAGTTATTCATATGACAGAGGTATTATGTTATTGGATGTCATCAATAAGACAGAGAAGTTCACAGTAAAGATCCTCTGCTTCTTGTGCGTTTGCGAGCAAATAAGCATTTTCGTTCATCAAAATTCTCCCAAGCTCTCTAAAGCTGTCCGAAATATCACCATCTGGCTCCTCGCAACAAACGTCCATCGAAACTTCTAATTCTTAGCTTCCACAGGAACTTCATTGAGATATGATTGCGTGTTATCAGCCACTTTTAAAAGAGACATGAAACGAAATTTCAATACTCCATGTAAATGTAATCGTCATCATTGAGCAGACCTCGGTCACTGAGATCTTTAAAGTGGAAAATCAACCAGCCACTTTTGGTTTTCCTGGAAAAGGCCCACCATCCTGCAATTTAGTGATTTGTGAGGGATCTCCCGTAAAGAAAAAATTGTCCTCTTGAAAAGCTTCGGTTGAATTGCGCCTAAAGAACCGCTGCATTGCAGCGATGTTGAAATTTTCTGACCGGCATCACCACGACATATTCGAGGAGCACCACCGACTTGCACCACACAGTCGAGGAAATATTAACCAGCAAAAAGAGAGTTTTTGTTTGAGGAGCCCACTTCAAGCCATAAACGTTGACGACTATATCCGTCGATCGCGCCGTGAAGGCAAAAACCGAATTGTTTCAATTAGTCATATCCGCGAATGTGCCAAATGTAGTTTCATCCTTAAGACTGATATTTTCTCTTACCTGTATTTTGAATGTCGTTCGACACCGTCGGGGTCCAATGTTTTAAGAATATTTCTCACCGTTTCTCTATTTACTACCAGCCTATAGTCAGTTCTCAACCTTTGGTACATCAAACGATAACCACTTCTACTTCCTTTGAGCTCAATTTTGACAGCGCCGATCACCTGATCTGGATCCCTATAGTTTTGCCGTCTTCTAAGGCCTTCCCTTCGCAGTATTCTTTTCAACCTCGTCAAGCTAATACTTATACTATGCGTAAATAGAAGAAAGCGAGTGGGGACTTATAAGCGGCATAAATAAACCAGTTTTTTTAATCAACATACGTTTTCCATTTACTGAATCTTTATAATGACAAATCAAAAAAGGCGTTAATCTTTTATATATAAGCTGCTCACATTTGGAGCGTGTGAAGAGATACTCTGCATAAAGTATTCTAACAGCTGTAAGTTGTTCTCTTATTAATACTACAAAAACACATTGAATTGTTATGTTAATATTCGATGAGATAACACTCTACATGCCTTATTTGTTCTTAATTTTCTATTGGAAGTTGTACAGTGTTCTGTAAAAGCATTTATATTTTGGAAGCAAGGAAAAGTAGAGGAGGGCTTATATCGGAGTGGGGGCTTAGAACTGGAATATTTTTTGTTTACACGTAGATGGGCAGCGCGGGGGGGGAGGAGGGTGGGGAGCTTATAACGGACATTTTACGATATGTGCAATGTGATCGTTGTAGAGCGGTTTCTCTGTACATGTGGACATGTCCGTGTCGTGTATACACCTTATTGAAAAAATGTTGACCCGTAAAAAGCATAAACCATGAACGATGAGACCGAATGGGATTTTGGGTAGGCAGCATCGGCAAGCTAGTAATATTCCATTTCTTGATAATAAAGATGTTTTCTTTGTTTGAGGCATTTTAGAGCATGATTTATGCATCCTGTGTTAATATGATGTGTGTTCTGTCACATACGAAGATTAATTTTTCCAACTTCCCAGTAAACCTTTGGGTCGCATCGTTCATGCTTTATGCTTCTCACCCGACAAAGTTTCTTCAATTTGGTGTATGCAAAATCGTTTAAATATATGTTGTAATTTTTTTATATCTCAGTTAATTTTTGTTTTTCCTTTGTTTCAAGTTCATAAGCATATATTACCATACCCAAAAACAATGGAAAAACAAAAATTAACTGAGATAAAAAAATAACTACAACATATACATTCCTGGTAATGTCATTTTGAAGCACATGCATTACAATAACATCTTATAATATATATAGATAGGCCCAGCCTATCAGCTTCGCACTTTAAACAAGCTTAACTAAGGTGAAACTTAACTAAGGTGAAAGGTTGGAAGAACAAGAATTAAGATTGAAGAACGGTTTATTTTCAATTTTAGCAATTCTCAAAAACAGTATTACCTGACCGTCTGCACAGTACATTTAGACCGTAGAAAAGTTCACAAAAACAACTTTTCTCTTTCCAGAATAACTAGTACGACTACTTTCCGAATAAAATACAGTTTTTGTTTGTCAAAAATTGCGCGAGAAACTGATTTGGAAATTAAAATTGCAAAAATACACAAACATAAGCTTATTTGCATATGGCGACGCGAGTGAAGACAGAAAATCTAAGTCTTGTTTTTTTTTACATAAAATCGCTTTTTAATCTATGTAATGAATGAGCAAAGACATAAAAACGGACAACACAATCTTCTTTCGAAAAATTTTATCAATCTCCATTAGAAAAGCACGTATTATTTCTAGCGCATCAAGGCAGAGCTGTCCTCGATGAAATTCAAGATAACAACACGACTTAATTTGAACACGTTTCGATTCATAAACATGTCTCCAAAACTTAAGAGAACTCAAAGGAAAAGTCAATCAAAAATTGATATCAACATAAATTCCCATCGAAAAATGTGATTTATTTTACCTTTAAAGCACTGGACTGCTTGGAAATTCGTTAAAACTCCGCTTCTTAGGTTCTGAAATCCGTAATAAAACAAGGCATCTCCCCGCATTGCTCCTGCATTGATAATATGAAGTTCCTCGAAGCAAGATTTTATCCCTGAAAGCTGTTCTTTTTCCACTAAAGCGGCTTCTGAGTATCCCTTAACTAGTATCTCTGTCTTGAGTAGCAAACCGCGAAAAACTGCAGGGAAATAACGACTTTAATTCTCCGCTAAACACAACAATCCAACTCTGAATCCAACTAAAGTGTTTACCGAGCTGACGGCTGTGTAGCCGCGCGAAAAACAAAGCCTCAAAGATCCCGGATGTTGATGACGTCGTACGCATGCAGCTGACGTGACATTCGGCATTCCCGGATGTTGTGTGGCGTCATTCGCGCATGTTTTGCGACGTCATACGCGCTCGCGAGCTAGTAGCCTTGAGCGACGCTCGGACACACGGACACACAGTCTGACACACATGTAACAGACGCCGCCCGCGAAACATTCCGCTGGCCATGACCATGAAAAACGACGGGCATGGGTTGTATGACTATGGGGCTTCGCGCGGGCCTTCGGCCCGCAGTGCTCCGCTATAATATATTGTTATATGTGGCACATTCAGTTTTTAGTTAGGGGAATTTTCATGCAAAACGCGACATTGACTTCTATATTTTGTCAAAAGCAACTTTAATTTGTCAATTTGTTTTAGATTATATAACCTATTACCTTTATAGCTTTATTCATTGTATACTAATGCTTCGTTAAAGAAGTTGTTTACAAATCTACCTGATCCATCTGTGTGGTCCGATGAAGGGCCAGTAGGATATCCCTTACTACGCAAAAAGGTTAGACCTGAAATACGCGTCCAGTTAAACTCATCTGAGGTAGACTGTCGCCAGCCAGAGCAGAGCCCACTGTCAAAGTTACACGATGCTAGAGGGGCAGCTGAGGAAAGACAAACATTTCGTCATTTCGATTATCATTCCTTTCTTAGTCTATAACACTATTGTGGGCGTCTAGGGCCCTCACGAGGCACAAACTCGCATGTTTCCAGTCCGTCTCTATCCCTAATAAATGTCGGTCTAATATATACCAACAGTTTGACCTATAGGTAAATTTTAATCAGTGGGAACACTGTTTATCTAGGAATGAGTGAATGTCAGAAGGCGCATCATCTAGGAGGAAAAAAGGAAATGATTGAGAGAAAAATGTCTTATCGTTCTTTTGTTATATTTTTAAAATTAATTTCTGTGCCAAATTAAGGGGCGTTTTAAGTTGGCCAATTACTCTAAAAAATACTACACAAAAATACTACTTGAAAAGCTTTCTATCCCGTCCTCTTATCGTTGTTGATTTTGTTTTGTGTTTTTAGATCGAATAATAAGGAAGAAAGGAGGAAGCGTATAATATTAACTGACCACATTTTTGCAATTGAAAATAACTAGAATCCTGGCCAAAACATGTTAGGATACTTCACCTTTACACTCGGCAATTCATCTTTGCCGTCACCTTCCCTTCCCCTCGCCCAATACAATGTTGATTTTTTTTTATTGGGAGCACTCAGGAATTTAAGCCCCACGGTTCAGTTTGAATAAAGACACCTATGTTATCAAAAGCCCATAAAAAAGAACAAAAGTGTTTTCATGCAGAATCCCTTTACCTTGACAGTCGTAACATATCCTTACAAGAAACAGCAGCCAAATTGCTCTCATCTACAAGTTTAAAAAAAACAATTAGGAAGATGAAGTTAGTTTTTCCGGGGTGGAAGCAGAAAAAAAGCAGAATAATGAATAATGAATAACGGCTTAAAAAAGAAAATGAATAATGGCTGAGAAAAGAAAATGAATAAGAAATATTTAGGGTTTAAATATGAATAACGACTAATGAACTAGTAAAGTCAAATAATTATTTTTTTTTTTATAGAGGAGTGATAGCTAGAGATCACGCTCGACGTTTCAGAAGTTTAACTTGCTCAAAATTAAACTTGCAATCTTTGATGTCTCTGATGGTCAAACGCTGGGTTTAAATAAGAGTCTATAAGGCTAAGTTTTAAATAAACGCCAGGCTGGAGTTAAATGGAGAAAATACGGTAATCAGGGGCGTAGCGAGCCTATAGGCCCTAGGCCAAGGCCTACAAATTTTTCAGCCCACCTGTCATATTTTTTAAATCTATGAAAAGGTAAACTTCGGAATTTATATCGACTTCACAAACACTGTTTGAGTCTCAGGAATGCAGGAAATGATGTTTTAGAGGGTAAAATCCAAAGCATTTTTCGGGGGGATGCCCAGGGAAGCCTCTCGAAGCGCGCGCCTACTGTGGTCGTTGCAGCGTGCCCGCCAGGATTCAAGCAGGCCTGGTTAGGCCAACAACTAGTTAAAAAAATCGCTATGCCCCTGGTAATTAGATGAATATGACGTTGACGGTTTTAAATCATATTTGAAAGGAAGTGAATATCTTCTGTTTCACAAGCATTGCAAGTAAGAAGCTGCTACGGTGGCTTCAAAGGGACATCAATAAATTAGACATTTTTTTCTGATAATCCGAGTTCGAGTTCGAGTTCGAGTTCGAGTTCGAGTTCGAGTTCGAGTTCGAGTTCGAGTTCGAGTTCGAGTTCGAGTTCGAGTTCGAGTTCGAGTTCGAGTTCGAGTTCGAGTTCGAGTTCGAGTTCGAGTTCGAGTTCGAGTTCGAGTTCGAGTTCGAGTTCGAGTTCGAGTTCGAGTTCGAGTTCGAGTTCGAGTTCGAGTTCGAGTTCGAGTTCGAGTTCGAGTTCGAGTTCGAGTTCGAGTTCGAGTTCGAGTTCGAGTTTGAGTTCGAGTTCGACTTTGAGTTCGAGTTCGACTTTGAGTTCGAGTTCGAGTTTGAGTTCGAGTTCTTTGTATCTCGTTTTTCATGGGTAAACACATGCAAACATACACCTTGTTGGGTGGTATAGCATAATTCGCGCGGAGATCTTGCGAGTTGCGTAGTAGACGAGAGCAGTGAGCAAAATGTCTGCGCACATTTCATTTTAAACTATGAAATGAGGGCTTATTGTTCCACGGAAATTTTTTTTCATCCGAATTCGCTTTGTTCTAGACCCGTCAAACCAGAACACTTCACTTCAGTGTAGTACGCTCTCATATTTTGCGCGTTATCTTGAAATATATGTTGTGGTGCAATTTCATCCTTGGTGCAAATTTTATTTTCTATTGTTTTGGGGTAAGGTATTGTATGATAATGAGTTTTAAACAAAGGAAAATAAAATTTGCACCAAGGATGAAATTGAACCACAACATCTACAATTTCTTTTATTTTTAGAGAATGTTTGCGATTCTGTTTTATGCAACCTATTCAGACTGAACTCCATCGGGTTGCGCGCCACTGGAACACTCACAAAATTCGTCCATACTCACACCAAGAAACGCCTCATGGAAAGCCAGATGTGTTGTTCTTCTTACCACAACTAAAAGGTACATACAAATGATTTGAAGTGATTCTTTAGCTTTGCATTGCGCATCCTTTCGGGAAAAATTTCATGCGTCTGGTATAAAATGAAATAATTTACAGTGGTAGTCCCATAAGAAACGCGCTATTCTAAATGCAGAATCATAAGTAAATGACGCACATACATTGTGAAAGATTGTTGGCTACTTTGCCTATAAAACTCTTGCAAATGTTCCTCATTTTGGTTTCTGAGTATTGGAAAATTCCTTTTAAATGGCCTTACTTTAATGTGTTGCTGTATTGCTATAGTGCATGTGCTTATGGTTATTGCTTTTAAATTGGTTCGAGGGTTATGTTTAAAATGACAATGCTCATCTTTAACCATTTCACTTTTACTTAGACACTAGGGACTACAAAACTGTCGCTGACCGAGAGGACCTTGAGGTCGCAAGAGAGTCGTGCTGCAGAGACCGCACAGCATGGGGGTGTACAGACGAATTTGCTGAATTCTTTATTATGCTGATGGAAGAGAATGGTATTTCTATGGAAATCAAAACCCCTGAAGAAGCGAGAGAACTTTACTTAGTGCTACTGACGCTGTCAGAGAATGAACTGTGAACTGATGCCTCTACCCATTCGCTAATGTTTCGAGGGGCGACGTTTATAATCCTTTTGTAAAGTATTTTGAACAGTAACTATTTAAACGAGTTAAGGTGTTTAAACGAAAGGCAGAGGGATTCTCTTTCGAATTCACAATTTATTCTCTTAACATGCCATTCTACACAGTAACTTATTTTCAAAGGGTTACTTTAACTCCAAAGGTGGAGTAAAATTTTTAGGTACAGAATAATCCCTTTTTAGGCGTTGTTTTAACTCCATATTTACTCCAACTCTAAATACATCTTCAATTCCTTTTTGGAATAAAAATAGCTCCAATCAAGTAAACCGTGGCTCTAGTGTTAGGGGTTAATTTTACTCCTCCCTAGAAGTTATTACACTGCGTAGGGTGTCCTGTGTAATTGACTGTAAAGTCCGAAATAAACCGCGAAAACATTTTTCGTAAAAAGTCTATTTTTGTCAATTGAAAAAGTTTTAATTCTCAGTCAGAGTCCAGACGACCTCTTTTTTTTTTACTGAACACCATTTGCTATGCGACAAAATGTAAGCCGAACTTGAAAACCGAGATGCAAGACAAAAGCGTCTTTCATCTTTGACCGGCTTTCATACACCGATTGCAAATGTATGGCGGCCGATTTATTATTCTTTTACGTGTATGTTAATTAGCCTGACTAGCCTCGTTAACATGTGCAAAGTTCAAAAGAATATTTACTCTAAAATGAGGCTAGTCAGGCTAATTTACATACACATAAAAGAATAATAAATCGGCCGCCATATTTGCAATCGGTGTATGGGTTTAACATATGAAGTACCAGACAACCAATAGGTAATACGTAAACTTTTAATAGCAAGGTATGTAATGGAAAGCCACATTGCCTTCAAAAGTTTTTAAACTTCAACAGTTGTTTTAAATTTCTTTCCAAAAAAAGAATAGATTTAAACGATTTTACATGTAATTTCAACCATATCTTTGGCAGCAATATATCCAACTTCCAAATCTCAACAACTATTTCAAAAAACGCCACGAAAGAATGTTAACACTGTATCCAGTCCAGAGTAAAGAACTATTCCGCACATGTCTGAGAAACTGCTAGAGAACTACTTTGTTAATTATCACTGAGTCCCCTAAAACGTTGCATATCTCTTGTACTGACTAATTGTGAACAACAACAACAAACAAACATGTATATGAGGATAACACTGCTTAGGATACATGAACGTAACAAGATTTCTAACACGACAATGTCACGAACGTAAGTTTTTAGCGCACCATTTCACTCTTGAGCTTGACGCCTAGACTTTTCATTTACTACTTAGTCCATTAAATCCCAAAACGCTGTGTTTGTCAAGTAATAATCCAGGTTGGCGGAGAAATGTGCGAAGCTGTTATAACCTTTCGGCAAAATCATCAGACAAAAGCAAGTCTTTGCTTTTGGCCTCATTGCGGCTTCAGACATGTTTTCAAACCGCACTGCTATTTTCCTGTTGGGTAAGACAATGTCACAAGATGTGCAGAAACGTAGAAAACGGCATAGCATTTTGGTGTCTGCCGCTTTCAAGTATCGCACAAGCCAGGCAGCAACTTGTTCCTCCTTCTTGTCCAATATCACGCAATCAAGACTCGCTGTAACATTTGTAGAGTTTGGCGTCGTTTCGCGGTAGATCTCCCCTATTTCGTCTTTCGTAATGTCTCTCCAAAAGTTTCCCATCCCTTTTTCGATCTTTCCGAGCAGAAAGAAAGGCTTGTGGATCATTTCCGATCTAGACACCTGCTTGATAATCTGAGGGAGACTGCTGGCTGTCGGAAGAGACGTCACATTGTATTCAGACAATATCCGGCCACTTGTTTACATATCTCTCAGTGCTTTATAAAACGGGTCATATAGTAACAAAGGGATCCATTCAAATCCGTGAGATGAAAATATTAAAGTGGAGCGCAACCCGCGACAAACTCCTTCATTTGTCGGAACTCCTTGCACATCAGCGACGCACAAAGCAATAGGCACTATTTTTATTCAATGACATGCAAATCAGTTACAGGTTATTCTGCAAAGTCTAGCCGAAGTGACACTGGATACAACACTAGGCGATTTATTGGCTTTCCTTGAATGTCAACTGTATCGATGAACTAAAGAACTTATTAAAGTCTTACCTTTTCCTGAATAAACCGCCGACATACCTCCTCCTCAACTCCGCACTTCCTCAAGAAGTTAACAACCTTGAAAATGCAGCCGGTGCGTTACTAATGATACTATAAAGTGTTTCTATTCAATATAAGGTCAGAAAAACAGAAAATCTTGCTCTCACCTCGTTTGATTGACTCGATTTTCCTGCCTCTGACTCCGATAACTCCGCCATCTTTACCCACTGAACACTGAGCCCCCAATATAGTTGAACGGAAGTGGGCATAAACTCGATCTCAAACTCGAACTCGAACTCGAACTCAAACTCGAACTCAAACTCGAACTCGAACTCGAACTCGAACTCAAAGTCAAAGTCAAACTCGAACTCAAACTCGAACTCGAACTCGAACTCAAAGTCGAACTCGAACTCGAACTCAAACTCGAACTCAAACTCAAAGTCGAACTCGAACTCAAACTCGAACTCGAACTCAAAGTCGAACTCGAACTCGAACTCGAACTCAAAGTCGAACTCGAACTCGAACTCGAACTCGAACTCAAAGTCGAACTCGAACTCAAAGTCGAACTCGAACTCGAACTCAAAGTCGAACTCAAACTCAAACTCGAACTCAAAGTCGAACTCGAACTCGAACTCGAACTCGAACTCAAACTTGGATTATCAGAAAAAATGTCTAATTTATTGATGTCCCTTTGAAGCCACCGTAAGCTGCCCAACAAACTCGAATGCGGAATAATGAATATCGAGCAAAATTTAAAAATGAATAATGAATAACTTAGAAAAAATGAAAGGAATAATGAATAAGTGAGATCCAATTATTCCGCTTCCACCCCTGATTCATTTTTTGAGTTATTCCCCGGTGATGTATTAAAACGCCTTCTTTGCGAGTGCGTAAAGAAATTGAACTGTCTGATACTAATACTTGCTGGCTTTCAACTTTGCACACAACAGCATCATCCAGTATATTGAGTTTATATACTGTTTTGCTAAGCATGCCTCACTGAAGATTGAGCGCCAGTTTTTACTTGTGGCCAATGGAGGCCAATGCATCAGTTATTGTGTTTATATACCGTTTTGCCAAGCATGCCTCACTGAAGATTGAGCGACAGTTTTTACTTGTGGTAATGGAGGCCAATGCATCAGTTATTGTGTTTATATACTGTTTTGCCAAGCATGCCTCACTGAAGATTAAGCGCCAGTTTTTACTTGTGGCCAATGGAGGCCAATGCATCAGTGATTGTGTTTATATACTGTTTTGCCAAGCATGCCTCACTGAAGATTGAGCGACAGTTTTTACTTGTGGTAATGGAGGCCAATGCATCAGTTATTGTGTTTATATACTGTTTTGCCAAGCATGCCTCACTGAAGATTGAGCGCCAGTTTTTTCTTGTGGCAATGGAGGCCAATGCATCAGTTATTGTAGTTTGGCTACGAAAGCGTGTGCAACAACCTCGCTCTGGAGGTCTTTCTTGTTTCCCAGAGGACGAGGTTACGTTGTTTGTACAAAAGCGAAAGACGAAAACAAAAAGAATAAAAAGAAAAACGGAGGACAAATTTTACCTTGTTACCATATCCGTCACGAGTAAAAAGCGACAAACAATAAAACCCAAATTTGTTTCGCTTTTTTGGGCGTTTTATTTACGCCCGTTTTACGCACGTAAAAATTTAGTGGAAATCCACCTTTATAAACAAAGACACGAAAAATACGAAAAGATTAAATGAAGCTTAACAAGATCGCTGAACAATCTGAACGGATTGAATGCAATCGAAACTAAAGTTGTCGTGTTAACATAGTGACAAACAAAGGCATCAAGGTGACCGGTTCCATTGGAAATGACTTGGCAACTTTGTAACACAGTTGGAAACTTGCCTTGTGGAATCACGGCAATTTAAAAGCTTATTTTAACCCTATCCATACCGGATTGGGGGGGGGGGGGTGGGTTTGAAGCCCGCTCGAACTTTGAAGTTGTGCCGTTTCAAAACGGTCGATGCAATGACCACCAAATTTGGTGACTTTTCCTAAAATTTATCTGGAAACATTTTCCCGTTAGCGTCCTTTTTGACACCTATGTTTTACAAAATTAGCCTTTTTCGCTTTAATCAAGATTATTTTAAAGTTTTCTTATTCAATTAATATTTTCCACTTAATTTAGGGATAATTGATCAAATTATGTATAATTGTTTATTAATGAAGGTTAATTAACGTAATTTTAGGAAAATCTGGAATATGAAATGTCAAAATCCAGGATGGCGGATCGAAGTTTTACTAAGGTCGTTTCTCTCTATAGTTTTATTATTTGTTCATATTTTGGATTGTAAAACATTTGCCCACAATAAACTAAGCTTTAGCAGTCCATTTGCTTTATTTGTCGGTGTTTTTACCGAAATAAACACGTTTGGACTAATTCAAGATGGCGGATCAAAGATGGCGGACAATAAAATGGGAAATTTATTCCTAGTATATTACCTGTCTGTGTAATTCCATTATCTCTAAACATTTATTGTCAAAATATCATAAAAAAACGTCCTTTTCACTTGAGAAAGCTTTTTTCAATTCATTAGGTACATGAAAAGCCATAATTTGCAAAGTTAACTGTTCCAGTTTTTAAGAAAATGTACACATCACTTTTATGACGTCATATGCGGTACCATAGCAACAAAGTGTACGAATTCATTAACTTTTACTCCTGCATCAATATGTAAAGTTTAGTATGAACACTACGGTTTGTTTCAGAGATATGCCTTACAGAACGTTTCAGTTGGTTATTTCATTATATATGACGTCATAATGACGTCACTGTTATTGTTAACAACACCAACAGTGTTAGTAAACATAAGACTTTTATCAAATAGGTAGCTGTTAAAGTCTTGTTGTTATATGTTCGAAATTGAGAAAATATTGATGAGACTGTTTTAGCCAATAAAATCGACTATATGACGTCATAATGACACCAAAATATCTGTAGTTACTAGAATTCATGACAACATTATCCTGTGTAAATTTGGTGTCCATACCATAGGCGGTTTCAACGTTAAATGGGGGGGTTGCTTCTGCCCCCCCGGGTTAATATTTTGCAATATCTTCGGAATAGGCTCTTGCCGATTGTGCTAGCATAATTTTTGGCATAATCTGAGGTATTGAGCATAATTTTTGCCCTTTTTCCAAAAGTAACACTGCTAGGATAATCCGTATATTTTCTTGTCTTAATAGCACAATTTTAGAATAATTCAAGAAAACGAAGATCTCAGCTACTAAAAACGATAGATTACTATTAACAGTTGCTTCCACTCCTATTTTTCGATTTTTTTTTACTTGTGTTGAGATACCGCGGGAGTTCGATGAAACGGAACCGGAAGTCTGTGTCTCGGTCCCAGACTCCTTAGTCTTTCTCCCAGTGCTCGTTTCAAAATGGCGGCCGCCACGCCAAACCAGTCAAGTGCAGTGAACTTACATCCAGATAGTTTACAAGGTAGCGAGAACAGAGAGGATAGACCAAAGCCTGCACAACTTGCCCGGGATAGACGCCTCGAATCCACCACTGGAAAATACAAGAGGAGGGGGACAAGTAATGTCACTAATGTGAAAAATGTCCCTTTGCAAGATCGTATTAATCAGTTCCCTGATCAGCACCTGAGTGTCAGAGGCACAACGATCTTTTGCAATGCCTGCAGAGAAATGGTATCATCCAAAAAGAGCATTTTAGCATCACATTGTAGTTCAAGAAAACATATAACTATCCGCTGGATAGCAGATTTATTCGCCGTATAGGCCCAACCACCGGATAAAGTTACCCAGGTTTTGAACAACCGGGCCCAGAACGTCTGGCCAGGGTTAATAAAATACATTTTCAAACTTGTCTTGTGAGTTGTGAAGTTTGTGCACAGAATAATTTTTTAAAAAAGTAGCATAATTTTGAAAAGCGAGCATAATTTGAGCATAATTTGGGCAAAAAAAAAAGAGCACTGCCACTAGCATAATATGCCACTTTTACTAGCACAATCGGCAAATGCCTACTTCGGAAACCAAGCGAGATCCTGGCAATATGTATCCAAAATGTGCGAGTTTGACAAAAAAATGTCAAAAAACTTCAAATTTTCCTCAGAATTGTGCTGTCTTTGAATATCCCCTTTGCTTTTAGAACACGTTTCTTGATCAAGTTCAAAATAAATTGCAACAAAAAGATAACTTGGTCATTATCGTCATATTTGTTTGATTTACTATGCATTGCTTACCTTAGTCATCGCAGCAGTTTGGCGATCGTTCCTGTCAAACGGGAAAACAACCTTTCGAAGCCGTATGCCGTATGCAGACTCTATTGTAGACCTAATTGAAAAAATATGCATGCCTGTTTAGAATAAGTTAACAGTAAATGTCAAAAGAGCAGTGCTAATTAAACGGGTACGCTTTCTGCAGTGACATGGTTCAACAACTTGTTCTTCAATTTTTTTTTCACTGCTTTATACGAAGTTACAGTGGAACCTCGATTTAACGAACCTCTATTTAACGAAGTCCTCGATATAACGAACGATATTCTATGTCCCGGCCAAAGTTACAGTAAAATGTATGGAGTAGAACCTCGACATAACGAATTCCTCGATATAACGAACATAATCCGGAAGCCCAAACGTAAAATCTACCTCGACATAACGAGAAAGAAAGAGAAAGTGTCGTTGTTTTGTAAACAAAAGCTGCGCGTCTGCTCAAAAGTGAAAATAATTGCTACTGAAAGCCACCATGCTTAATGAATTGCATCTCAAAACGCGGCACTTCTGGGCGACGAAAATTGCATTGAATTGCGTGACAGAAGTCACCTGTGTTACAAATCAATCATTAACTATGACCTCGATATAACACACATTTTGGTCGTTTCCCCTCAAGTTCGTTACATCACAGTGGGCTCAAACACTTTATCGGCTGTAACATAATCATTTAATGAAATATTGTTATTTACCTGTTTTCCTGTGTCTTTTTGAGTCGTTTTGGAAGGGATTTGAATCAGAGCGAAGACGGTTGACCTTGCACGTTTCAAATGTTATCTTGTCTGCCGCTTCGTAAATACGACGCGTCTATTACGTCTCAAGTTTCCATTATTCTTGGTTTTCACTGTCACGCCATAAAATTTTAAAATCGAAACGAATTAGTGAAAGAAGCCAATAATTTGTAATGTTATAAAAGAGTAACAAATAAACAACTTCGCTAAGTCTCAGATCTGTGCAGTATCCCGTTGTTGAATTATTCGCCGAAGCATTTGACTCAAATTTACAGAGCTTTGTATGGAAACGCCATCTTGGTGCCGAAGGGGCACCAAGATGGCCGCCGGAAATCAATAAAAACATCTGGACTTCACTTTCGCTCTGAAAGCGATTACTTTTCTCTTGTGAACTACTGTACATTCGCATAAACTGCCTTCCTAATACTTTAACTGCCCAAAGTGCTAAAAATCACGAGGAAAGGCCTTTCTTACATAGGAAAAAGCTTGGTCACGGACGCCATGTTGGTGTCACGTAGGGTGAAAAGTCAGAAATTCAAAATGCTGTATTTTCAAAACGAAAGATGCTACCGGGTTGGAGACTTGTGAAAAGATTTATTTTTAAGTCATCTTCAACCTGGCGGACATATAAATTCAGAAGGCATTACGATTTATGATTTTCGAATTTGATGACGTCACGTGAAAACCAAGAATATATTAACTCGAGCTCCCATTGTTATTAACTATTAACTCTTCTCGGGGGAGAATCTCGGGTTTCAATTTAACGGCCACGAGAAGAGAGAAGAGAACAAGGGGTGAAACTCACTGAGAGCGTTCGTACAATTTGTTACTACAGTTGAGGTGACCAGTCTCGCGCGTGGATATGCGCGAGGAAACACGAGCCAACGGCCGACAGCCTTTGACTACAATTTTTAGGACAAGCGATTTCCGCTCAAATCAAGGTCCAGTGCCGGGCAATTTTAATGTTGTTTACTGGTGAGTCAAATAATATTTCCATTTTGTTTTGCTCGGTTCTTTGCCAGTTAAGAACACAAATTCATGTGGACAACCAGAACATATTTTAGCCAAGGGATCGCTCAGCTTTTGGTCCCGGCCGCGATTATAGAAAATAAATCAGTGAATAAATATTTCTCCATTTGCCGTGCATGCCGTGTATTTATACCGAGCAATCCAGATCAAACACTGATACACGAGCGGTAGATTTATCTCGCGTCAAGACCGTGTATTCCGCGTGGAATGTTCTGTTCTATATTTCCGACATATGCGGCTGTCAAATGAAAACAAAAGCGTCTGTCACGAGAACAATAAAACCACTTTTATGAAGGACATGCTCACAAGTATAAAATCCCTTCCGGTCAAGTCAAGTGTAGTCACAGATCGGACGAAAAGGGTATCTAAAAACAACCCAAAACTAAGCAGGAAAACGGGCGTCCCAACAAACAAATCATGCCTCACATGATTATTCACCCTTTAATTAATCGAGGTGCGAAGTTCTAGCCGACATTGGCCAGTAACAAGAGAATTATGCTTCAAAATAAAACTGCCCTCATTTTAGTTTCATCCCTTGCTCTCTTTCTCTCTTTCTGGAGAGTTAATAGTTAATAATAATGGAAACTTGAGTTAATAATAATGGAAACTTGAGACGTAATAGGTGCGTCGTATTTACAAGACAGACAAGATAATATTTGAAACGTGCAAGGTCAACCGTCTTCGCTCTGATTCAAATCCCTTCCAAAACGACTCAAAAAGACACAGGAAAACAGGTAAATAACAATATTTTATTAAATGATTATGTTACAGCCGATAAAGCGTTTGGGCTCCCTGTGGTTATATCGAGGTTTTCGATACAACGAACCCTCGATTTAACGAACAAATTTGGCCAGTCCCCAGCGACTTCGTTAAATCGAGGTTCCACTGTATTTGGTACCATTTACTTCAGCTTCAGCTTTGGTTTAGTGTTCAGTTCGCAGCATTTATTCATTATTATTTCATTTTTAACAGCGTAGCTTCGAGCCAAAAACAGGAACGTCTGTATTTATTAATAAAGGATTGTTAAAATCGATCATTCTTACGCAAAACTTAAGATTAGAGCAAGTTGATAATTAATGCACGGTTTGACTGGTATATTTTCAGGATTTCGCAGCCATCAAAGTGTACCGAACACCCTATCGGTAAACCGTAAACTCACTCGATTGCGTTGTGTTTTTACTCAACTTTTTAATCGGCAAACTCGCAAAAACTGGCTCGCTGCTCAACTCACAAATCACAGTACAATTTCTCGCTCACATGTCATTGCCTTATTTGGGAACTAAAGCGCACGTGATTAATGTTACATAACAACAACGACTATGGGGGGAGGGCTAAGTCTACTACGCTCGCACACAACTCCCCTAAAAATTGAAACTTTCAATTTTTACAATCCTTAACAAAAATCGTGCAACTTGTAAACAGTTCAGTTCAGTTCTCCTCTTCTGCTCGCATCTGTACTGCAATCTTTTCAGCCGCCTGTTGAGCTGCAAGTCTCCGCACCCTCTGGTTCCTCGGCTGCACTTCGTCTCTCCTCCTCTCTTGCAGGTGAACACTGTGATCCACTCCTCGTATCTCCAATGGACAAACTAGTTGAAGAGGTCTCTCAATGGTGTGTCCCTTATGCAACAAAACCACACCTCTAACAACACCGTCCTTGCCTTGAACGAGGCGCGACACCTTCCCTTTTTTCCACTCTCCACGGTTCTT
>JAJGOT010000111.1:287500-425000 GCA_022457155.1 Cladopsammia gracilis
TTGTTTATCTCTCAGTTTCACTAGTTTCTCGACGCTTCCACAGTGTATCCTGGTCCCGGCACCAAAGTGTACCGAACACCCTATCGGTAAACCGTAAACTCACTCGATTGCGTTGTGTTTTTACTCAACTTTTTAATCGGCAAACTCGCAAAAACTGGCTCGCTGCTCAACTCACAAATTACAGTACAATTTCTCGCTCACATGTCATTGCCTTATTTGGGAACTAAAGCGCACGTGATTAATGTTACATAACAACAACGACTATGGGGGGAGGGCTAAGTCTACTACGCTCGCACACATACACTTAATATCTTTTTTGCGTAAAAGGGTTTCGTAAACACAAACAAACTTTGCACGCCATAAATTGTTCATTGAAACAAAACAAATTCGATAGAACATCTTCACGACGATTTTCAAAGTTGCAAACTGCGAAAAAATAGGTAAATAATGCAAATTTTCGGATATTTTAGCCTACAACCTTTTCAAAATGGTGATCGCTCGATGTCAACGAACAGCTCAAACAAAAAATGCTCTTCTAGTTAAACTCGTGTTATCTTTAACTTTCGATTAAGTTAAAGATCGTTGCGTGGTGTTGCTGGTTTTTGACACAGCAAAACGACTATATATCACGTGTTATATTGACGTCTTAAAGCAGACAACAATATCTGAGAATCGTGAAACTTGACGGTAGCTCAGTTTTGAAAAATTATACTGAAGAGAGAACTGAAGTCTTACGAATTGTTTGGCCTGACGAACTATCACCTGCGAAGAGCTCAAAACGACATTCTGTTTGACGTTTGGACATCGAGTCGTGTCGTGATGAATAGAGACACCAGAAAACCGAATAATTGGGTTTTTAATTGTACACAAAATTATAAATTAGCACCCTACGTTACAGAATTCTACCAATACGATTTCGTCTAGTTTTATTAGAACATTAGCCTGAAGTCCTGTTAGAATGACGTATATTCGATAGTGTTATTTCCTGTGTGAAAGAACAGAATTAGAATTGTAGAATTGTTTTAATATTTCAAACTTTAGCTAGTGAGAGGTCTAGTGAAAATGCTGAATAAACCATTGGAAATGAAGATGCTGAGGTTGGTACCTTCCTTGCTTCTTTCTATTTCTAAATAAGTTAGTGAGTGTTTGTAAGTGTTTCGTAGTGTTGGATGTGTCTAATGTTTTGCGACCCTTTCATCCACTACATGAATGAAAGTAGTATGGCCATGCTTGAACTGATAGCGTTGCACCATAATTAGCTGATACAATTATTTATTCATTACGGAATACTTCTATTAAATCTATAAAATAGCTAGTAGAATAAATGTACCCTGTTTTGAAGTTTTACCTCAACATAAAGAGCCTAAGTTTGCTTGTTTAACCGCCATAATAATGATAAAAACGACAATGACTGAAGACTGCGATCCTTATTTTTATCTTTCAGGATTGATAATCCACAGCAGCTTTAACTGAATTAACTTGCTAAAACTGCGTTGTTGCATGGGGAGATCTTTGCGTGTTGGTTTATAAATAAAACTTACACAGCTCTGGAAGAATTCTCGCGTGTAACTACAATCAAAAGACTAACTAAGAGTCAAAGTGAGGAGTCCGTCGGCCCGAAGACTGAAAGCCGTTTGTACGAAAAGGATAAACAGCTTTTGATCACCTTCCCAAAAATGAACAACTTTTATACTATTTTAGTAAGTCACTGTTTTGCTATTATAAACCTTTCTAGTTTTTTCTGTTACCAGAAAACCAGCAAAATGTCGGAGAAAATTAATTCGCGCCGACATTTTATTGACAAGACTGACAGAAGCAAAACGTGCATGTGTGGAAATTTCCGCGTTGCTTTTCTTCGGTCAGTAAAATGTTAAGGAAATTTTCATTGACATTTTCCTTTTAAGAGTAAAATTTTCGCTGACATTTTGCCAGCTGGAAAAAAAAATTCCACGGTCACAAAGATAACAATCCGTGGTAATCATTTTGCTAATTACTGGTTTCTTACCAAAAAATAATTTATTTCTGACAGAACGATACATTTAAGGAATATTTTTTTAAATGTCTTTGAAAACCAAGCGACTCTGATCCTGCCAATATATACACAAACTTTAAGAGACTTGACTTGCAAGTCTGTGTTAGAGACACCCTTATTTCCAAAGTGCGAATTTGACAACAAATACCGAAAACGTCCTGTTTTAGAATATCCCTTTGCTTTAAAAACACCGACTTTCTTGATTAAGTTCAAACTAAATTCTAACAAAAAGATGATAACTTGGTCATTATCATCATATTTGTTTCATTAACTAGGCATTACTTACCTTTAGTTAGTAATAGCAGTTTGGTGATCGTTTCCTTCAAACGGAAAAAAAAGCCCTTTAAAAGCCGTATGCCGGATGCAGACTCTAAATAGACCTGTTTAAAGAAATATGCATGCGTGTTTAAAATAAAATGTCAAAACAGCAGTTCTATGTAAATATAAATAGGTAAGCGGTGGCATGTTTCAACAACTTGTCCTTCGCTTTTGTTTTTCACTGCTAACACAGTTATTTGGTACGATTGACTTCAGCTTGGGTTCAGTGTTCGGTTTATTTTTTCATTTTTATTTCATTTTTAACAGCGTACCTTTGAACAAAAACAGGAACATCTGTAGTCAAAAAGACTTTCTGTTTGACGTTTTGACATCGAGTCCTGTCGTTATGAATAGAGACACTAGAGAACCGAAAATTGGGTTTCAACTAATTACACACAAAATTATGGTGGTTTCTGTATTAAACTAAGTTGTGAGTATTTATAAGTGTTGTGTAGTGTTAGGTGTGTCTAATATCTTGGGACGCTTTGATCTACTGCGTGGCAATGAATTAATGTAGCCGCGTGGTCACAATTAGCTGGAAAAATGTTTATTCATAACAGAATAATTCTATAAAATCTATAAAATAGAATAAATGTACCCTGTTTTGAAGTTTTACCTCACCATAAAGAACCCAAACTTGCTTGTTTAACCGCCATAACAACGATAAAAACGACAATGACTAAAGACTACGATCCTTATTTATATCTTTCAGGATTGATAATCCACAGCAGCTTTAACTGAATTAACTTGCTAAAACTGTGTTGTTGCATGGTTAGATCTCTGCGTGCTGGTTTATAAATAAAACTTACACGTCACAGCTCTGGAAGAATTCTCGCATCTAACTACATTCAAAATACTAATTAAGAGTGATAATTTTCCTCGTCAATATAAACTGTTAGACAAAGTGAGGAGTCCATCTGCCCGAAGACTGAAAGCTATTTATATGAAAAGGATAAACAGTTTTTGATAACCTTGCATTCTACATATTCCTGAAAATAAACAATTTTTATGCTATTTTAGTAAGTCACTGTTTTGCTATTATAAGCCTTTCTAGTTTTCCTGTTACCAGAAAACCAGCAAAAATAATGTCGGAGGAAATTAATTCGCGCCGACATTTTATTCCCAGGACAGACAGAAGCAAAACGTTTGTGGAAATTTCCGCGATGCTTTTCTTCGGTTAGTAAGGAAATTTTCATTGACATTTTTCTTTGAAGAGTAAAATTTTCGCTGACATGTTGCCAGCTGGAAAACAATTTCCACGATCCCAAAGATAACAATCCGTGGTAATCATTTTGCTAATTACTGTTTTCTTACCAAAAACATAAATTACCTACATTTATGTTTTAAATATCTTTCGAAACCAATTCAAGCAACTCTGATCCTGCCAATGTATACGTAAACTTTAAGAGACTTGACTTGCATGCCTGTTTTAGAGCCACCCTTATTTCCAAAAAGTGCGAATTTGACAACAAATACCGAAAACGTCCTGTTTCAGAATATCCCTTCGCTTTAAAAACACTTTTATTGATTAAGTTCTAACTAAATTATAACAAAAAGATGATTACTTGGTCATTAAAGTCGTATTTGTTTCATTTACTATGCATTGCTTACCTTAATAATAGTTTGGCGATCGTTACCTTCAAACTGAAAAAACCTCTTAAAAACCGTAAGCCGTATGCAGATTCTAAATAGACCTGTTTAAAAAATTATGCATGCGTGTTCAGGATAAATGTCAAAACAGCAGTTTTAAGTAAATAGGTAAGCGGTGTCATGTTTCAGCAACTTCTCCTTCCATTTTGTTTTTCACTGCTAACAAAGTTATTTGGTACGATTGACTTCAGCTTGGGTTCAGTGCTCGGTTTATTATTTCACTTTTATTTTTTTTTTTTACAGCGTAGCTTTAAATAAAAAAAAAAACAGGAACATCTGTAGTTAAAACGACTTTCTGTTTGACGTTTGGACATCGAGTCCTGTCGTTGTGAATTGAGACACCAGAAAACCGAAAATTGGGTTTGAATTACAAAAAAATATATCTAACTAGACAGGTCCGTAGCAAGCCTTGAAAAACTGGTGAGGGGGGGGGGGGCACAGATGTTTCGGACTCAATGGACGGCTTCTGCTCCTCCTATATAGGGGGTTCTGGAGGCATGCACCCCGCAAATGTTTTGAAACTGAAAAACCGGAAACTGCATTTTCCGGCATTTTGGGCTTTTAAATTTCAAGTTTTTGATAAAGGAAAACTCGTTCTAACTTGACTCTTATTAATACAAAGCACAGCACATTTCCACGATCCAAAAGGCTTAGTGAAGTAATTAGATATGATCACACAAACATCAATATCTATTTCCAGAGATTTTTCTTGTATTCCCAATGAAATTCTAATGATAGTTAAAAATAACATTGACTGTCTTGGTCAAGGGAAGCACAACCGACTTGAACAGAGTCAATTCAATTATTACTTTCGACACTGTCTCAGCAAACCAATGAATAGTGAAAAATGTAAACCACTTCGGGATACAAAACAATAAAAACCCAGCCTCTCCCCTTGCTATTGCTCTGCTAGAACTACGTATTTTCCTTTAGTCCTAGAAATGTTGGTGGTGTAAGATTTTTTTTTTATCATATAAGTACTGAATTTTATTCATAGATTGACAGTGATGAAAAATCGTTCTGTTTTAGGTTAAAACCAATCAGCGACGCGAGCGATTAAATTTCACTAGTGAAAAACTTCGTTCGCAGCGTCTGATCGGACGAACGGTGTTTTTTTCACTAGTGAAAACTGAAAAGTGATCGTAAACTACGTTATCCTTGGTGCAAAAACTGGAAAATGAGGTGATGCAAGGTTGAAGCGTTGCCACCGTAGAGGAGACCGGGCTACAGTGATGGCGAGTAAGCTTGACTTTAAATAACATTGCTTTGCATAATACAAAGTAAATATAACTTATTATTTCCATTTTTTTCGTTTTGTTGAAATTTTGAAAAGAAAATGTTGACTCTTTTAAGCTTTTGAGTGAATAAAACTCATTTCGTCTAATCGCCGTTTTTATTATTGTTTGAAAGAAATCTCAGCACTTATAAAATAAATAAATAACTTCATGGTTGGTTCCCTTACTAGTGTCAGAAATGCAAAAAAATAGGGGATCATTCGCTGATTTCGTTTCCGAGATAAGATCCCTTAAGGGGGACCCTAAAATTGTCCTTTCTTACTGGATGACCCCCATGTCTGTTAGTCTAAAAATATTGCAAATAAATCTCTAAAATGCAACTTTCTTTCCCAAATAGGTCTGTTAAGCAACTTAATTCAACTGGTGACGTCCCTTAAAGGAAATCTAATCTTTAAACGACAGTATTTGCAACTAGAGAACTCTGGCTGGATACGATGTCTAGGCTTAGCCACAATTTGCTTGGCAACTTTTCGGCAACTTTTGAGATTTTCGGCAACTTTTTAGAATTTTGGCAACTTTTAGAATTTTCAGCAACTTTGGGCGTTTTGAGGTTCTTTGGTTGATTTTTGTGATGCCTTATCCCGAGGTCAGCGGTATCACGTTGCACGTTTTTCAAGATGGCGGACAATAGACCATTTCCGAGTTGCCTTTAGCCTCTCTATCAAAGCGAGGCTAGGTGCACAACCATTCATATGAAAATGAGTTTTCATTCACATGCAAATAAAACTTATTTGCATGTGAAAGAAAACTCATTTTCATATGAAAGGTTTCGCACTTAGCCTCGCTTTGATAGAGAGGCTAAAGGCAACTCGGAAATGGCCTATTACAGTGAATGGATTTCATACTGAAAGAGTGTAAGGCAACACGTCACATCAAAACTGTTCTGCTCATTATGTGTGTATATAACCATGTTTTGTTCATTTCATTCTGATAGACTATTTGTTGATCAAGTGAAATGGAAAGAACCTCTGATATTATCATTGATATTATCGAGTTGAAGTATATGAAAGAGTAGGGTTTTACGAAGTATAGGAAAGGGTAGGGAAAACACGAGTTGAAGTATACAAAAGGGTAGGGGAAACTGTCATTTAATTATTATAAAAAGGGCCTTTCAAGATATATCAAACAGACGCACGTAAATACTATATATGAAAGGAGTACCACTTTTCAATGAAAGGTATATGAAAGGGGTAGCATTTTCAGTGAAAGGTATGTGAAAGGCGTGGCATTGTCAATGAAAGGTATATGAGAGGGGTACCTTTTCTGTCAAAAACAGTATATGAAAGCTTAAAGTGCTACTACGATCAAATTTTTGATTTTCATTTTTTTACATTTTCGTGTACTATTAGACTTCCTTACTCATCTTGCCAAATTTCAATTCATTAGGCACATCAGAAGTCATTTAATTTTAACATTTATTTCCGAGAATTTACGGCCGCCATTAAAAAACCTTGTTCCAAGGCTTGGTTGCGAATGGGAGAAAGTGACGTAAAAGACTCAAACATACCTCACGGGTTGAAATTATAATAACAATCAGCATAGAAAACTGCACGAAGAACGAGTCTAAAGTTTTTGTTGCTTTTCGCGTGATTTTCAACACTTATTGTTATTATAATTTCAACCCGTGAGGTATGTTTGAGTCTTTTACGTCACTTTCTCCCATTCGCAACCAAGCCTTGGAACAAGGTTTTTTAATGGCGGCCGTAAATTCTCGGAAATAAATGTTAAAATTAAATGACTTCTGATGTGCCTAATGAATTGAAATTTGGCAAGGTGAGTAAGGAAGTCTAATAGTACACGAAAATGTAAAAAAATGAAAATCAAAAATTTGATCGTAGTAGCCCATTAAGGGTTTGGACCTCGAAGCGGAGCATCCCCGTACAAAACTTTGTTGAGTTATACATGTGTCGTCACTTGAGGTTAAAGTAAAGGCGTCACGAGCTTAGTGGTCTACAAATACCAGAGTGTGAACAGGTTTCCATAGTCAGTTAAAGTTACTGAGAATGCTACTGTCCCATTGTAACCAATTCCTGTCTTCGTTTCTTTTCTCTCTCTTCAAGATCAAAGGTTATGTCCACCGTTTTGTTTCTTTACACGCAAGTGGACCAGCATCGCAGCCAGGAGCTAAAAGACTTCCTACAAGTAAAGCTGGGATCGTTAGCGAGTATCATTATCGCGCGTGACGCCCTCGCAGACGATTGCACTCTCGAGGATGAGCTGTTCCAAAGCACATGTGTCGTGTTTATGTACACGCAAGACAGCGAGAAGCATCTCCAAGATGAAGCTTTTGATTTTGACGGTGAATACGTAGTGTTCGATGACAGCATCGTCAAAGCTTTTCTTGAACAGGAAGAAGTAGTTGATCGTGTTATCGCTGTTCACTATGGTTGGAGGCCCGATCAGTGGTTGTACGACCGATTATCAAAAATAATTTTCCATGTGAGTGAAACGCTGGAGCTGAGCGCCAACCGAAAAGTTGATCAGATTGTCGATACTATCAAGGGGATTGTTAAGAAAAAAAAAATAAATGACTTTATTATCTTCCCACTAGTGACTCCAAGACGTACAAAGCAACTAACATCGCGTCGCACTCTGAACAGAAAGCCGATGGTAAACATAACTGACCTTAACTGTGGTGAAAAGTCGGAGGCACAAGAATTATGATTGACTGACGACCGGGCTATTTTTCAATTTTAGCAATTCTCAAAAATAGAATTACGCGACCGTCTGCACAGTACAGTTAGACCGTACAAAAGTTCACAAAAACAACTTTTTCTCCGTCTAGAATAACTAGTACGACTAATTTCCAAAAAAAAATACACCTGTTGCTTATCAAAAATTGTCCAAGAAACTGATTTGGAAATCAAAATTGCAAAAAATACACAAACATAATTATTTGCATAAGGCCACGCGAGTCTTGTTTTGTTTACATAAAATCGCTTTTTCAACCTATGTAATGAATGAACAAACACATAAAAATGGACAACACAATCTTCTTTCGAAAAAGTTTATTCAAATCTCCATGAGTTTATGTTTAACGCGAACCATTGCCGAGCTGTCTTCGATGAAAGAAATCAAAACGACTGAATTTGAGCACGTTTTATAAACATTTCTCCAAAACACAAAGTAAAAGTCAATCACAGATTGATATCAACATAAATTCCCATAGAAAAAATTAAAATGTATTTTTTTTTTACCTTTAAGTCCCTCTACTGCTTGGAAATTATATTAATCTCCGCTTCTTCAGTTATGAAACCCGAAGTGACAATGCTCCCACATTGTTAAAAACGTATAAGTTCCTGGAAGCAAGATTTTATCCCTGAAAGCTCTTCTTTTTCCACCATAGCGGCTTCTGAGTATCCCTTAATTAGTATCCCTGTCTTGAGTAGCAGACCGCGAAAACCTGCAGGAAAATAACGACTTTAACTGAAACGGTTTTCTCCGTTTAGTAGCAAAACAAAGTGTTTTCCCAGCTGATGTGACATCCGGCCGTGTAACCGCGCGAAAAACAAAGCCTCGATTTGGTTTCAAAATAGCTAAGATCCCGGATGTTGCGTGACGTCGTACGCACATGTTTTGGGACGTCATACGCGCCCGCGAGTTAGTCCTGCCCAACGGCGGGCACACGACGCACCCGCGAAACATTCCGCTAGACATGACCATGAAAAATGACGGGCATAGGTTCTGAGTATGAGGCTACATACTCATAGAAAGCGAAAGCTCCGCTTTTCTGAGCAAAGCTGTAAAATTTGAATCAAATGGTGTAAATGCCATATTTTCACGTAATCAAAGGGACACTGACCCGCCAAAATAACAAACTTTTGCTTGTTGTATCTCCATGTTATATCACCAAATAAACAACTTAATTGGATAAAAAGATTCTATAGAGCAAAAAAGAAGCAGTAGTTTGTTGATAACGTGCAGGATTGCAAGGACTGATGTATAACGGTTCATGAAATTTTATTTCGTGCGGTCAAGAAATCAAAATTACCATTCTTGTGGAATTTTAACTTTTTTTGGTCGTTATTTCTTTACGCTCATCACTTTTGGCGATTTTTCCCTGCCTATTTGAAGAGCTTATAGGAAGCTCTGACGACCATAAGCATGAAAGCACATTAGTCAGCCGGGATAGTGTCCCTTTAAGTGCCCGACTTCAAATACACTGAAGCGTCCACACTAGTCGAGTATCATTTGAAAATGGCTTTTTGACATCAAAAGGTTTCGGTCTACATTAATGCTGTTTTCAATTGAAAACGCAATTTTTTGCTCTGTTGTGGCTTTTAGTCCACACTTAAGACTGCGTCTTCGACCACCGAAAAGGGCCCTTTTTATCTCGTTAATGCGCGTGCGCATTAAGCGAGATTTCGGAGTCAGTCACGAAAAAAGGGACAAAAGTTGTTAACAAAATTTTGTGGACTTTTGTCCGGGGGGGATTTCTTCCTTCTTCTTAATAGAAGTTATATTAGGGCATTGAAGATATGGTTGGTTAAACCGGTTAGGATTTCAAGAAGGGCGTCACATACTGCACCTAAAATTTTTGGGGAGCACCCCGGACCTATTGTTAATTTCCCTAGGGTATTGGGATGTCAGAACTTGTCATGAACTTGTCATATCTCACATTACGTTACCGCAAAGGCATTAAGTTCTTCTTAAGTTTCGATATCTCACGTTACCTATCAGCTTCAATCATTTATCGTAAAGCCAAAAATAGGTCAAATGCGTTTTTTGGCAAACGCAGTTTGAGAATTTCACGGTGTGTTTTTACGAATGGCGACGTTTTAAGAAAGTTAAATGGGACGGGAAAGTTTGTGTTTTAATATGAGCGATATGGCAGAGCAAAATTTACGTTTGTTCTAGTACGCGGGTGGCGGCTTAGAATTTTAAACATGAACGCTTATCAGCATAAGTGGAAAAGCGTTATTTCCTGAATTATTCTAGAGCTCTCTCGCAATGCAAGTATGAACGTCCCAGTATGGGAATCCCGAAACGTCAAGTTGGATATCGAGTTCGAGTTCGTGTTCGAGTTCGAGTTGGACTTCGAGTTGGATATCGAAATATGAAAAACTATAATCGATAAAAATCGACAGTCGAACCTCTCCTTACGGACGCCTCTCTAATACGGATACCTCTCTATTACGGACAGTTTCCTGTGTCCCGACAAAATTCTCACATATTTTCTTTAAAAAAGACCTCTATAATACGGACCCTCTCTAATACGGACAACGGACACTAAATTCGGTCCCAGAGAGCAAATTAATATAAAACTTAACCTCTTTATCACGGACACTCCGGTGATCAGGTGATGATAGTTTGAGTAAGTAATACAATTTCCTGTTTGCGGTTACAAACATGTATCGCAAGACGTTTTCAGAATAGACCTTATCACGGTTTTTCCAAAATTTTATATGGGCCTGATAGCAATAATCCATCGACACTGCTGGGAAAAGCGTCTCAAAATTAGTAAAATGGCCGAGTTTAAAAGCGATATCTTTTAAAATAATGGAGATATAGCTCCGCAAAGTCGGCAAATTTCACAGACGTTTGTATCGCGCGGCCAAATATCTTGCCTACCGGTAGGCAAGAAATTTGGCCGCGCGGATCTGGATCAGTAAAATCCTGTACAAGATAAACTAGTAGTTTCCATTGGAAAGTGAAGTGCTGCGAGTAAAGCTTATTGCAGAAGAAGACTTGTTTGGAGATATCTCGTTAATTGCACATGTACTTTAGACAGTGAACAGATGAGCGACTTGATCTATTTTGCCATTTATATTAACTTGGCTAATATATATGCCGTTCGAACGGCAAAACCGCACGGCTACTGAACGGATGAACGCGAAGTATGAATAAAGCCGTTTCTGGTGGCTCAAAACGGGAAAGTTTGCAGAGATTAGCGACCTTTAATTCTCTCTCAATGTAATGTGCGACTCTGATGAAGATAACGAATGGGAAGCAGAACTATCGACTATGGTCTAAGTAGAATTTCGAGGCGACTGGAGGCGTTGGAGCGATTTTACCGCCGATTTCCTTCGGTGGATCCGATCGGCTCGATGAGCGGAGTGCTGTCTCTTTCAGAGGGAGGACTGAAACAGTTGAACTAAAAATCGCTGGAATCGCGAATCAACCGCAAAACCACTCACTGAGACACAAGTAAACACACAAAGAAGTTCAGATGAACCAGTTTTATTCAAATATCGTTCCTAATTTTACGCTCAAACTCGAAGTGAATTTTCCCAATACAAATCCTTATAATTTCGCTATTACGCCATTTACCACGACGTTTATCACTTGAGCTTAGGCTACCTGTGCTGCCAGATGGTACGTTGTGACAAAAGGCAGTATCCTCTCGTGACCTTTTTTCTTTTGTGTAAGTGCCGATTGTCTAGAGGCAAAGACACCTTGATGTTTTCTGGGTAACCCCGTGATTTGAGGCGTTGTTTGAATCTTAAAACGCTCTCTTCAAATGTTTTCTTTTTTATGAAGAGTTAGTTCTAAGCAATCTTATTGCTTTCGCCTTTAATGAATCCATATTTTACGCCTGGTGGGTGGCGTGAGACGATGTGTCTGTACTGAAAGGTCTCGGTCGGCTTGTAGTGAGTGTTGATATCCAAGATGGAATCTTTTGTGAATCTTTTCCCATTATTAAAACATTAAAACACTGTAGTGACAATCTAGTTAAATGCTGTTTTCTTTTTTTTTTTTTAATTTTTCTCGATTTTTTTTCCTACTAACTCGAAATCCAACTCGAAGTCCAACTCGAAGTCCAACTCGAAGTCCAACTCGAACTCGAACTCGAACTCGAACTCGAAGTCCAACTCGAGGTATCATTACTACTGAACCTACCTGCCATGATCTATCAAGAAACGAAACATAATTATTATCAATTCGCTGTTCTGACTCAAATGAGTTCAAATTTTATATTCAAGTTCCGATGAATTTCATTGCATTCTCAAATGCTTGTTCATTTGGCTCGGATGGCTTTATGCCGGTGGATTTTCAAGATCAGTTGCTTATACGCGCCACACTGTGAAAGAAATTTCCAGGAAAGTTTAAAATGTTACAAGATTTTGGTCTATTCTCTTGCCAAATAATGCCATTTCAATGTAATCGATTTTTGTAACAGTTAGCGTAAACTTCGAGTTCTACGAAGGGTTCGAGTTTAATCAATTTTTGCATAACCGGAATTCAATTGGATAAAAATGTACGACGATGAGTCGTGCACTTGTAATAAGCTGAGCGTGCAAGGCCTAGCCGTGTGGTTTTAACGCAATGAGAAGTTCGTAGACAATATAATAATTAAGGCCTTTAAAAATCAGTTGAAATCATTAATTCAAATGGATGGACTCAATACCTATTTAGTTTACTCTTAATTCAAAAGACAAATAGTATTGAAATATTTATGAAGAGGAATTTAACCGTTGCAACCCCTTAAAACTGTACTTATCTATATCCTTGGTGCACTGTATTAAATTTTTCTTAATAGGTTTTTAGAAGACTTACCTTCTACATGCAGCTGAAAAAGCTAGGCTTAAACGTAACAGCCGCTAGACTTTCAAAAATGCCAACGAAGGTTTTAGCGAGCTCCACGCAGCTATAAAGCGTAGCGAATACAAGCTAAAATTACAGCCTTTACTGAGACACTTACGATACGACCAAAAACAGATCGCTGCATTCACCCCTCTCATAAAATAGAAGTCTGTATACAGGTGAACATTTCAAGTTCGTTTACCAACAGGTTGCAACTGAACTGACTGAAAATTTTAAAAGCTGACAGGAATCTTCTGCGACACCTTGACGGGCTTTTTTAATTTCGTTCCTATTACAAATTAAGTTATCGTCTCTTTCGTAGAAAAATACGTAAACATTGGGAACATCAAACTTTAAGAGGGTATAAAGGAAAAGTAACACACATCTGAACAGCGCCACCATTTTGGACGGCAATCTATCCGTTCCGATGTTAATCGCGTAACTCTTTCCTCCTTTTCGGTTCTAGATTTCTGTTCGTGAAATGACCAGATTTTTTCCGGATATATAATTGATACTATCCATTAGATTATGACAATGGAACTCAATTCATTCTATAGGTGTCAGAACATTCACTGAAGCGTGATGCTTGAAGTTGTTTCTCGCGGTGAATTTGCCTGTAAAGAGCTGTAAACCCGGCGCAGCTTTTTCTCGACAGCTACAGTGAGCTTACTTTACCATTTTGTAAACAAGGCCAAACACACGACAAATTAATCTAGCACTGCTAAATGAGGGTGCTAATGGGGGTACCCAATTGTCAGTTAACAAGAGGCTACACTGGTAGCCTATACTCATGCGCTTGTATAAGAAAGTTTTATGTTTTTCTTTTTTAACTGGGTCACGCTGTCGGAAATCGGTTCATTGCAATATTTTCATTCATTGATCTTATCAAGTGATTTAGCTTGACAAGTAGGAAATTACGTATATCAGTAAGGCTTTTAAATTTGCAAAGTTAAGATAAGGTTACTTTAAAGGCCATGAGAATGACTAGAGCGAATGCGTTTTCGGGATTGGACTTAGAACAGCCGCTTTACGAAAATTATTCGACATTAGATTCTCATACAAAAACCATAATTTCTCACCTGTCAAGATAGCTTCCAAAACCGTAATAAGTATCGTCAGTATTAAAGATGTCTGTTTGATACAGGATCGTACACAGAGAGTATGGGAAGGAAAAAAAATGGAAACTCACTGATGCTTGTCTCCAATAAAATACGGTGTGTCCACTTACTTTGGAGTCTGCTTAATACAGGTTTTAGTGTAATCAGAAATCTTACTCATTTAATCTAACACTGAAAAGGGCTCGTGTGGTCAACCCCTGGGTCAACCCGCGTTCGCGTGCTAGGACAAAATGACGAAACAAAATACACACCATACCACCATCACTTGTCGCACTTCCCATTAGAAAAGGTAGCTCCATTTCCAACTGAGCCTTTGTAACAGCTTTCCCGTCGATCTTCTCTAATCGGAACAACTTTAAATCAAACTCACCGAGTCCAAACTTTCCGCTTATTGTTTGATTATATGTCCATTGAATTGTGCTTTGTCATGTCAAACGGTATGCGACTTATGTGTCATTCGAATGCCGATCCTTTGTCATCATCTCGATAAAAAGACCACGCCACTCGACGCCATCACGGAGATCAAGGTCAACGCTCTACGACCCTGGTACCTTTCGCATATAATATCGGTTAATATGTCACCTGGTCACGCAGCGAGGCACGTAAAAGTCACAAAATAGCTTTGCTGTTAGGAAAAAACTATGTTGCTTTTATTAACAACAACAATCGTTAATTTAGTATAATGAATAGAATGTCACTTAACTGTTACCGTATTTTCTCGAATAAACGCCGGGTATAATTGAGGAAGTTGTAAGTAAGCTCCTCAAACGTTTGTTTGTGGTATAATAAACTTAAGATTTAAGGGCAAGGTACAAGGCTGCCAAGAAAAACGAATAATAACCCTTTCTTAAAAAATGGCGGGCGAGAAAAAACTGCTGATACTAAGAAACGCCGGGTCCACAAGGCCAAGTTTGAAATAAACGCCGGGGGCATTTAATAGAGAAAATACGGTAACTTTTCATTTATCAGTTAACTACTATATTTTTGGGCAATTGTCAGTTAACTGTTAACCCCATCAGCACCCTCCTAAATGCACTGGTATTCTGAATTTCACTTTTGCCGGAACGCAATTGGCATGAAAACAAAACGAAAAAAACTCGCGAGATAATAACGCCTTTTGTCACAACATTTCACCCACGACTGAAAAACCTTAAACAAATACTGATGAAAAAAGGAGTTTCGTTCAAAACCAACCATTCCTGAAAACTATTTACCAAACGCCGCCTAACACATCATACAAGACGTAAATCACTTAATGACACGACTCATAACAGCCAAACTTTGAAAGCTAATATAAATGCATCGCAACCGCAAAACCACATAGCGGAGTCGGTGCAGGCCTGTCATGAACCTCATTTCGATCTAAGGGAAACTAAAAAAGTGACCGCCAGGAGTGGTGCCCTGTTTATCCGCTCCAGACCCAATATTTTCTATATAAGTGCGTCCATAGCAGACGTGACCGAAAAATGACCACGTGATCACCATTTTCCCGCCATTTTTCACGTCAAAATATATAAAACAGCAGACTTGATACTTTAGCTAACTACAAAACTTTCCGTTTCATTATGCAAGAGTAGGAACAGCAAAATACCATAAATTTTGACTTTCGTTCTATTTTCGAATACTGCTGGAGAGTTGAAAAAGAAATGGCTGATGGCGCGATGTCTGCTAAACATAGCTCAAATTGTCCTGGCATGGGGAAAGGCAGCTCTAGAGAAATGACATGTTGTTACGGCCTCCTTCCATTAGATTCGGCAAATGTGAAGTTCAATGTTTGAATCGGGCCTTACTTTAAAGAATATTAAAGATTCAGTCACCATTTGTTGTGTCAATTGATATTTTGATAATTACTCATGCGCGTAGCGGCATGAGTTATAAAATCGGCTCTGTTTTTCTTTTTTTTTATTCTTTTTTTTTTTTTGGTGTCACGATTTTGCATGCAAATTTATGCACGCATATTTTAAATTGGCACTTCCGGTTCATAGACTTCCTGTTTAGTGACTTCCGGCTACTCCCACTTCCGGTAAAACAGCGTTACTGAAGTGTCACGACAGCATCTCCTACAACCCTACTTACATTACTACATTACATTACATTACATTACGTTAGGTATATATGACGTAGAACAATCAGTGGCTTCATTGTGGTACAGCCTTCATTTACAAAACATTCAATAGTAAAGAACGCAGTTTACAGGAACGATGACTGAATGAAAGGAGTAACTCTTCTTCATGTCGGACATCTTCTTATCATGTTTAAAATATACTAGTTGTGCCTTCCGGCAAGTGCCAACGAGGCAAAATCGTTTAATGTCTTTGGAATGTGTGAAAGTTTGACACACGGGTGAAATCTATACTTTAAATAAAAGTGGGAAAGGGAAGAGTGTAAAACAACTGTGAAAAGAGGCTTTGGACAAGAGGCCACAATTTGTATCATGTTTTTTAAATGTGGAATGTTGAGGGAGTATTACTCATGTTGGAAGTTATATCTTGTGATATTGAAGTGTTTCCGTAGGTTAACTGGTTGTTCTAGTATTGTTTGAATAAGTGTGCACATGAATTTCTCTAGTTGAGAATTAACTGTAAAAAAAGGAAACGAAGGTTTGAATATCGAGCAACTGCTTCCATAAAGAACTAGACGCTTTATGAGCGTAAACTGGGCTACCCGTATGTATTTATACAAATCCAAGCCTATTCAGTTTACTGCGCCTTTCAATAACATGCGGAATTTGAAATTCAAATTTCCACCAACGCTTTCGTTTTACACTGCCGTTAATTATCTTAGCTTACCTCTCGGGAAACAGATCTTCACTTCAATGAGTTCAAAAGGTCACGTCCGTGCATTATGATTGGTAGATTTCGATCCATTTTGTTTGGTTTTTTTTTTTTTACATGGTCCGTTGGCTTTCGTATTAATTATGATTGACGGCAGGGAATAACGCAACCGTCGGTGGAGATTTGAATTTCAAATTCCGCATGTTATTGAAAGGCGCAGTAATATACTTACCGCTCTTGATTTTAAAAAAAAAGTTTTTTATATATGAATTTCCTGGTGGTTGTTATTAGTTTGAGTTATCTTGTATCTAGCTAAATTTATCTTTGTAACTAGTTTGTGTTTCCGACACTTGAAGCCGTGAATCTTTTGTTTATTTTGTCTGCTCCAGACCCGAGGTCAAAACAACTTTTGGAATTGAAAGTTTTGACATATTCCCGCCATTATCATAATAAAAAATTGAATATAACTTGTCAATTTAATCAAAGTTAACGACAGAATTGATAATTCTGGAGGAGAAAAACAAATTTAGCCGTTTCAATCAAATATACTTTTTCAGTTGTGGTAAGAAATTTTCGCAATTTGCATAATGTCAAAAGTAATTTGAAACCTTTCATTAACACAACGTGACCATTTCATAAAACATCTCGCAATCAGACACAACGAAAATATTCAAGTTATATTCCTCTATATCTGTAACACAGAAAAGAAAATTATATGAAAAAGTTTCTCAGAAATAGTACAGCATTCGGTGGAAAATCTTCAATTCTTCTCGAGTCTTTTTCAGCAACGCGATTGTTTGACAGCGACAAACGGATCACAAGACACGTGCAGTTTACATCTTATAATGGTGGTGAATTTTTCGCAGCTGACGTTTTTGTTGGCTGTTCTATCCCTCTTCAACCTGGCGAAATAAAAATTCATGAAAGGTAAACAATTGAGGATTGAATTTATAGTTTCGGTTTCTTTCCGCTTCAAAAGCGCAAGTGCTTTGCAAAACAGCACTGTATTTAACATTGAATGAACCCTGAAAAGCAATGTCTGCTAAGCCAAAGAACCCTGCATTTAGTTGTCGGCTTGTAACGGCGATTAACCAGATAATAAAACGTATTGAACGCAGCTATAAGCAAGCAATAAGCTTAAGCTTATATTTGTCTACCCGCGCTTTATCCAAGTTGTCAGTGGTTTTAATTACGCAACGCTGGCGTTCAAGGTGATTCTTTGTGCTATTAGATGTGTTATAGTAATCTGCTCAATTCTTTGATCTAAAATCTTTGTAAACGTGTCAATCTACGAAAGAACGCACTGGTTCGAAACTGACAAGCGAACACGCTGGTTCGAAACAAACACGCTGGTTTTCAATCGAGAATCGAACACGCTGGTTCTGTCCGAAATTTGTTGGTATAACCCTATTTCTTGATCAGCGGCTGCTTACAACTCAATTTACAGATACATAAGGCAACCCAAAGCCCTTTTAAAAAGGAAAAGTAAGATTACTCACCTCTAAAAGAGCCTCAAATCTCGAGAAAACCTCACAAGCTGAAACGTTCATGGAAGCGACACTGCAAGAACGTGACGTCACGTGACGTCATGGTTTACTTACACCCAAATATGGTCAAAAAAAGGTCCCTTACGCTGAGATGAGATTTTTCGCCTGTACTCACGCACGGCTCTATGATTTGCCAACTCGACGGCCGACCCTCTTGCGTCGGCCGCCTCGTTGGCAATCAAAGCCTTTCTATGTGAAGGACTTAGCATTTTTTCCAGATTGAAAAAGTAAATGCTTATTTTACTACTTGTTAAGTTTTAATGTTGTGCTGTCAAACGATGCATGTAAGGTATGTTTGAGAAACGTTTATCTTTTACTAGACTGAATTGACTAGCTAGAGTGCTAGAATTTAAATAAACTTAGCGGCAAATAGCAAACGTCAACTTGTCGTTTGCAGAGAATTAGAGAGATTAGAGAGATTAAACATCGCGTAATTTCTATCCGCGAACGGCAAGAATGGTCGAGGCAGCCGCCGTTTTCTACGCGACGAGACCCGCTTTCATATACTGTGCGACGGCAAAAGGCAGATAACAAGCTTACATTGCAGTATACACGATGGTTTGTCTCTCTCATTCTCTGTAAAACGGAAAACGACAAGCTGGTGCTTCCCGTTTGCCGTATGCCGGAAACGCGATGCTTAATCTCTCTATTAAACTTCGCGTATAACGCAAACAGGAAATGTAAGCTTGTCGTCTGCCGTTTGCCGTCCTATGGTGTATAAAAGCAGGACTTGCTTGTTCAGTTAATTTTGTTGTTGTATTAAAAATATATTTATTCTTTTTACAATTACGCTTTATTGGGGCGTTTATTGGAATCGAAAACGGAGATTTTAGTTTTCAATGAAAATCAGTCAATATTAATCAATAGAAATCAATGATAATCAATGAAAATCGATACTCACTCAACTCCAAGGCATTGATTTTTATTGATTTCCAATACCAATCAATTAATTGGTACTGATTATTATTGATTGTTATTGATTATATTGATTATTGCTTTTCATTGATTGGTACCGCCGGGTAAAATAGCGTGTCCACTGTGTCAGAATCTTTCAGATTATTTTGTCTGGTCCGGAACCGGGGTCAAAACAACTTTTCAAATTGAGAGTTTTGCTGGAAGTATTCCAGCCATCATTATAATAAATTTTGAATGAAACTTATAAATTTAATCAAAGTTAACGACAGAAGTTATAATTTAGGGCGAGAGAAACAAATTTAGCCCTTTCTATATTTTTTCAGTTGAGGTAAAAATGCTGCAATTTGCATAATGTGAAAAGTAATTTGAAACCTTCCCAGTAACGCAACGCATCTTGCAAAATATATCCAATTTTTAATATTCCTCCGTGTCCGAAACAAAGAAAAGAAAATTAAATGAAAAACGTGATCACTTGAGGTTATTTTCGCTCGAGAAACATTCACCTGATTCACTAGCGCAAGCGAAACTCGCAAGAAACGATCATTGTTTACATCTTCATCGGCGGTGAATTTTTGTACCCGAGGCTGTTTTGTTCCTCCAACTTCACGACTATAAAAATTCATGAAAGGCAAACAACCGAAAGAAGTGAAATAAATTGGGCTTCCTACCACGCTTATATTTCTTCCTTCGCTGTCCAGTGTTCACTTTTTATTAAACAAACGTTATGTTTTCGTCTATAAAATCCGACGCGGATGATTCGAGAATCGGGAAAATAACCAGCACGAAATCAAGACAAATAGACTATTTACATGTGGGAAAAATCTGAGACCTTCCGGAATGCGCAGAACTAAAGGATTTTTGCCAAATTCCACGGCGATGGCGTAAATTTGATTTATGCCAACCCGACGTTTTCAAGATTCTTATCCAGCTTAACCAGCATCTCGCAATGAGGCAGCACTTCACTTCCAATATGGAACTACTAGTTAATATTTAATATTTCACATAGTTGCTGCCAAAATCGACTCCGTCGGCGACCCGAGAAATTCAAGCTTTTTCTGGTTTTTTACATTTCCAGGGGCATTTTCCGGTCAAACGGTCACGGTTATCGATGCTAAGATTCAAATGTCTATTCACAGTATCGGGAAAACGAATGTACTGGAAAATTACAATGAAAAGATTCGAAGATAAATGTTAACTAGTAGGCAATCTACTATACCTATTTTCTTTCCACGGACGACCGAATTTCTGAGCCAAACCTTCTGAAGGTTCTCGTTTCTTGACAGCCTGCCTCTAGCCTTCGGCGGCGATGCTTAGAAAACGTATCAGTAACGATGGAAAATAAAAGAAAACATACAAAAACAAGATGCAATGCCTTGAATATGAACTAAATATTTGAAAGAAATGATCTTGAAGTTAATAAACGATACAGATTCCCCGATGTAAACGGATTATTTTAGGAATCTAACTTTCTCGCCACAAAATGGATTATCGTGGCCCCAGAAATTCTAGAACGCCCGCAATGAGTCACGGAAAGTGGAGATGGGCCTTTAAAGCTAAAGTAAAGGGAGTCTTTAACAGGTTGAACTGTTACTATGGTAACCTATTGCGTCATGACGATGACAATAACTTGTTCAACAAAGACTGGGCATTAATTTGATACCATTATTGAAGTATAAACTGATAAAGAGTGTTTGATCCATCAAAGTGTAAGTGCTGGAAATTACTAGAAACAGTCGTAAGTCACCTTATGGTTTGAGCGTAATTTGCATACAATCAGTTCACTGGAAATTACAATCTAATCTTTGCTTAAACGTTTGGGGCCTCAACAAACAAGCGAACTGAGCATCGTAACTAAAAGTTATCGACGACTAAAAAAACCTGTGTGAGGTTAGTTATCGATAACAAACTGACAAAAATGTTATTAGTTATAAACGAGTGCACTTCGCTGAAAGGAAAGTAATGTTCTTTTACCAAAACAGAACATTATCGACAACTAAATTTACAGCCCCGTTAATGTGGGCCCCTTGACCCATTAATAAATTGCATCTTTCTTCTTATTAGCTATAGAGGGAATCCAGGGTATAATAATTTCGGTAAACTTCAGGAATTTAGGTAAGCGTGCAATTGATCTTTTTTGTTTTCTATACATTTCCTGTAGCTTATTTTCCGTCGATTATATTGACAAATGTATTGACATCAAAATGGGGTCTATCTACTATTATTACTAGGTTAGGGGGTACTACATGAGTCCGTTACGAACTCAGACCGGAGCGGCTAACCACATGAGACCGATAGTAAAATAACAATTGATTACACCAGATATATACGAACGTAAACCGGTACACCTCAATCCAATTGTTCATCAAGAAACAAAAATGTCATACTTATGTGAAATTAGTTCATGTTTACATGGCGCCCCACAGACTGATCTGAATCCTTCGTGTCGGTTCAGTTTCCGGAATGAGTCAAACCGGCTGGAGGTGATTTTTCGAAACGGTCTTGTACGTCTTAAGATAAATAGCGATTTGTATGGAGACCGATCTGAAGTCTTATCGGTCTCATGCAATCACCCCCATGTGCAACATACATGCAAAGTTTGATGCAAGTGTTCATTGTTTCTGAGAAATGTCAATCAAACAATCACACCCGTGCGCTAGGAAGGTCTTTTTTATTAAAAACGTTTTGTGTGAATGCACGCTAACATTATTTCCCTGATGAATTGTTTTCTCAATATTTATACCTTCAGTTATGCGAAAAGAGGTAAATTGGTTAATGCTTAACATGTATCACACAATAGGCGACAATATCGTTGACACATTGTCATCTTGAAACCCATTTTGTTCGGGACGAGAGGCATTTCAGCCCCACCCCCCTAATTTCCCTCCCCCACCCCCCAGGCAATGTTGTCCGATATACAAAAATTGTTATTTGGACATTCATGGTAAGGCAAGGGCGCTGTCTCTTGCTTAAATTATTATTTTGGGGACTTTCTGCTATATCACCCAACAGACTTTCATAGATGACCAAATTTGAGGATTATTTGTAGAAATGAAATCCGCTGTGTTACCAGTAAAACACGCAAATGCGTCAAGAGCCTCACTAATGTCAAAGCGAGAAACAGATACGTAACTATATGGTATATGCGCAGCAGATGTGTTGCTTAGTTGCCAGTTGCTATATGTAACTGAATTTATTAGCATTTTCCAAACAACATAAAATATAACATGGACTTGCGAATTCTTTCTCTTTTTTGCAAGTGGCAAGAACACCATTGTCTTTATTACGGAACGGCTTGTTCTAAATGTTCTAAATTCGGGTTTGATACATGAATTATGCGAGAAATGAATAAGAATTTCTTGTAAATGCCACATCAAGTGACAGTAATTTGATACGTCACGCGCGCGTGTCACGCTGTGTTACAGCGTTGTACTCAGTCTGCAAGAAACTTGGTAAATTTTTAAGGCGGCCTCTTCCATTGTTCGCTTTACGGTAAATTCCCCTCTTCTTTCCTTAAAGAGAAAATCTGTCGAAGGAATGGCCGCTCTACACGGGGACTCAACTTTCTTGGCCGGCCTGGACGCTCATTCTTGTGGTGGAATTTGTTACATTGGCCCTTTTTCAGTCTTTTTAAAATCTAATTTTCTGAAGACCTTCAAATGTATAATTCGTCCATCATTTACTTCAGTCTTAACCCTTTGTATTTTCGTGCAATGCGCCCAAAGGCACGAGTTTCTTCGTCAATTTTACCAGCGAAGACCATTTTGCCTCGCTTTATTCACGTGCTTGAGACTATTATAACATCACCATAAAATTCGATAAATGGCTGCAATTAGAATGTTATTAATCAGCTATTAACGCGGTTCGCATGAATCAAAACATCGGACAGTGCAGATTAATAGCGGAGCTCTCGCCGGGCCGAAGGCCTGGCTGCGCAGCACCATACTCATAGAACCGATGCCCGCATTTTTCATGGTCATGGCTAGCGGAATGTTTCGCGGGCGCGTGTGTGTACCGCACGCGCCCGTGTTGGGCAATTTTGAAACCAAAGCGAGGCTGTGTTTTTCGCGAGGCTACATGGCCAATGTGACGTGAGCTCGGTAAACACGTCAGTTGGAGCTGTGTTTAGCGGAGAAAACCGTTTTAAAGTATTTCCCTGCATTTTTTCGCGGTTTGCTACTCAAGACAGGTTTCACATTTTTCAAACAGTGGTCAAGACCGCATTTGAGGCTGCGTAACTCTGCAAATCAAGCGTTTTTGGAGGAATATAGAGCTAAGTGCTTATTTTTAAACCTGATTTCGTTTTAAATTGAAGCTAGTAGCTCGTCGAAGCATTTGTTTACAACTAACCTCTTTTGAGTTTAATTATTGTGCTTCCGACCTTTTCGCCTTAGTTTAAAAGCTTAATATCATTAGTTTACTGTTCTATATTGTGCAATTTTTTAGGTTATATGTTGGCTACACAGCCGTCAGCTCGGTAAACACTTTAAAAGTTGGATCTTTCGCAGTGTTTAGCGGAGCAGTAAAGTCGTTATTTCCCTGCATTTTTTCGTGGTTTGCTACTCAAGACAGGGATAATTAATTAATTAATTAAGGGATACTCAGAAGCCGCTTCAGTGGAAAAAGAAGAACTTTCAGCGGTAAAATCTTGCTTCGAGGAACCCTCATACGTTTTTATCAATGCAGGAGCAATGCGGGAAGATGTCTTGTTTTTATTACGGATTACAGATTTCAGAACCGAAGAAGCGGAGTTTTAACGAATTTCCAAGCGGTCCAGTGACTTAAAGGTAAAATAAATCACCTTTTTTGATGGGAATTTATGTTGATATCAATTTTTGATTGACTTTTCCTTTGTGTTCTCTTAAATTTTGGAGACATGTTTATGAAACGTGCTCAAATTAAGTCGTGTTTGTTATCTTGAATTTCATCGAGGACAGCTCTGCCCTGATGCACTATTAGTGGTATACGTGTTTTTAAACATAAACTAATGGAGATTTCAATAACATTTTTCGAAAGAAGATTGTGTTGTCCATTTTTATGCGTTTGTTCATTTATTTCATAGATTGAAAAGCGATTTTATGTAAACAAAACAAGACTTAGATTTTCTGTCAGGCTTCACTCGCGTCGCCTTATGCAAATATTTGTGTATTTTGCAATTTTGATTTCCAAATCAGTTTCTCGGGCAATTTTTGACAAACAAAAACTGTATTTTATTCGGAAAGTAGTCGTACTAGTTATTCTAGACAGAGAAAAGTTGTTTTTGTGAACTTTGTACTGTGCAGACTGTCGGGTAATACTGTTTATTGAGAATTGCTAAAATTGAAAAATAGCCCGGTCATCAATCTTAATCCTTTCACCTTAGTTAAGTTTCACCTTAGTTAAGCTTGTTCCTTTTCTCCAGCTCATTTCGATTTTTACCGTAATTTGTACTTGCAAGAACCTGTTAATTTAACATTCCAAACCGAATTTTTGAACAAACTTGAAAACAGATTAAGTGAGAGCGAAATTTTATCCTGCGAAGGATCTTTATCTTTGGCTGAAATAATACCCACGCAATGCGTGGACTTTCTTCAGGGAAAACCCCCGGTTCAGACGGATTACCTCAACAATTTTACGCTAAATTCTGGGATCTTTTAGGCCCTATTCTGTTCGAAATTATAAATTTAGTTTGGAAAATAATTCTCTCAGTGATTCAATGGAAGGAAGCGTAACTAGATTACTTTACAACAAAGATGATAAGAAAAACCTCAAAAATTGGTGGCCCGGCCATTTCGCTACTCAATGTTGATTACAAAATTTGTTCAAAAGCTCTAACAGACTTTCAAAAGTGTTACCCTCGATTATTTCAAGAAGATCAAACTTGTTCCGTCCCAGGTAGGACGATTTTTGAGAATTTATTTCTCTTGTGTGACACTCTAGATTATATAAATATTACCAAGTATCTTGCTGAATATTGATCAATTGCAAGAGAAAGCCTTTGACAGGGTAGAAAAACATTGGTAAACTTTTTACCAATGTTTTAAGTCCTTTTGGATTTTGCCCTAATTTCCAGCGTTGATTTCTACATTATACTGTCAAGCAAATATGAAAATTATAGTTAATGGTTTTTTGACTAAAGAAATTCCACTCGAGTGGGGGGTGAGGCAGGGAGATCGCCGGTCTCCACTTTTGTACGTTTTATGCGCAGACGTTTTGGCTACCAGTATAAGAAAGGATGATACTATTGAAGGTTTTCTCCTTCCAGAAGCCTGAGGAAAGCGTTTTAAAATTCACCAATGAATGCGGATGACTCCACATGTTTTATAAACGATATTTTTCTCTAGACAAATTGTTTACCTTACTTCACAAATACCAGACAGGTACAGGGACTAAATTAAATGTGGCAAAGAGTACAGAAGCCATGAAGTTAGGAGCTTGGTGCTCACGTCCGGACACTCCTTATGGCCTGACGTGGGTGTCAAGAATGCGAATCTTGGGTGTCTGGTTTAGCAATGGTACTGCAAATGTGGAACCAGATAACTGGTTACCACGCCTTTCCAAGCTAGATTAAAATTTGAACCTGTGGAAGGGTGTGGGGTGTTTTCACTCCCACCCTATCGGCACTACTCAATACTAGGTTTTTATTCAATGTTAAGACTATTTTCTTTTACCTAATGGACTTCTGCTGATGACGAGAATGACATGCGAGCACGCTTTTTCATTAAGACCATACTTTATGGTATATGGGTTTTTCGAAACAAAGCAACTTTTCACAATGGCACCGAGAACTCTCGGGCCACTGTAAGGGACATAAGGAATGACATCACAACACAGTTGCAAATTGACCGGGGGGGGGGTACTTTGCACATTTTTGGGTGGGGGTATACCGCTGGGACTCTTGAGACCCTTAACCTATACTATACCATTTTAGCTGCATTTTGCAACCTTATTCTAGACTAAACACCGAAAAATCCTACCTATCCTAGACCTTTTCTAGACTCGCTATTTTGCAGAAACTCATTCACTATCACAGTCTAAGATACCAGGGGTCAGTAAAAATGTCATACAGCACACCTTACCGATTATTAAATGCCATTTGCCAGTAAACCTCGTCTAGTGTCTCTAGTCTAAATTCTTCACGCAACTGATCAGTTTTGCGGAAAATGATACTCTATTCTAGACCAAAAATCTCTGATTACTATACCCTATCCCAGACTAAACTGCCTGAAAACCATACCCTTCACAGCGGCACATACCTATATAGCTCATATATGGGAGTACTCCCCCCCCCTCTCCACCGTGAACAGAAATTTTCTGCTTTGTGGTGTCATCCGAATATTTGTGGAATACAACAGTCAAAGCTTGTGAGTGATAATTTAGGTACTGGCAACTCATCATTCATTACCAGAAATGACTAAAGGAATCATGTGCAAACCAAAAAGGATTTCAAGTGGACCAAACGACCGGAAATGAATTTTATAAATAATCCCTTATGGACTAGACTTTCAAGTGACTGTAAACCGGAACTGACCTTGTATTATTGTAACCGGAAATGACTAGCTTTAACTCAGGATGCCTTGTAACCGGAAATGACTAGCCTCTCAGGATAATATTGTAAACTTTAGGGATTTGTTATTGATAAATTAAACATTTTAAAAGAAAAAAAAAACTTTTGTTGTGTTTAGCGGAGAAACGGTTTGCAAAATCATTTTTCCCTGCTTTTTTTCGCAGTTTGCTACTCAAGAGAGGGTTCTCAAACAGTGTGCTTTTGTGGAATTTGTGCAGTCCAAATGTAATGTGCAGATGGTCGCGTAATAAGCTTACTGTTTTTGAGAAGTGCTAAAATTGAAAAATAGCCTGGTCGTCAATCGTAATTCTAATTTTTCTTGTGCTTTCGACCTTTCACCTAAGTTAAGCTTATCAACATCGTTTCTGTTCAGAGAGCTCCGCTGTTAGGCTAAGCCTATCTATATATATTATTTATAAATAATCGATTAATTTCCTCGCACTTTTGGGAAGAAATAGCACATTTCGTACTTCAGACAATAGGCGACAATATTGTTGACACATTGTCATTTTGAACCCCATTTTGTTCGGGACGAGAGGCATTTTAGCCTAACCCCCCTTATTTCCCTCCCCACCCCCCAGACAATGTTGTGTATCGTTTCGTCAGGTCCGTCGCTACAATCATACAACATTGGATGGGGGGACGGGGGTTAATGCAGCAGAGTGTAGTAATGGAAAGATACAGTGATAAATATGTCACGAAAACCGTTTTTGTTATAGAGTGTGTCAACTATTTTTGTCGCCTATTGACAGATTTCTCAAGTTTAACATTGCATCCCGTACACTTTATATTCTCACGGTTGCGGACAGTTTATTGTTCCTCTCTTTTAATTTCTTATGCATTCCTGTACAGACATTTCAGCATTAACGTTGTATTCATATTCCGTTAGGTACCCAAACTCGGTTTTGGCTTTTTGAGTTTTCTTAAGTTGCTTTGTGTATAAGTTCCGGGTATACGCTGGATTTTTTTTAACTACTAAAAAAGTTGTTCGTCAGTGCGTCAATAGTTTTCAAAAGATTCGGTGCAAAGACGGGTTGTAAGCGTATTTCATTTTTGCTGGTTGTTTCTTTGTGATATCAGCGGAAATTTGATCTTTGATCTTTGTTCACGATAACTATGTTTTCTTCTTTTGCACTGCGATTTCGTTTTGGCCGACTTGATGTACTGTTTGTCGTTTGCCGTTTATGGAACTACTGATTGTAGAGTTAATTAGGTTGGCTGGGTAACAGAGTTATGTGAACGTGTATGGTCTTTGTTTGAAATATTTCCATGTTAATGACAGAACATGGGGTCTATTCAGCATAAGATTGTTTTTCAAAAGGCAATTTTATAGTGATTATCAAAGTGCGTGACAGCCGCGTGCATTCAGAATATGATTGCTACTCACCTGTCGACCCAGTAGAGTTTGCGTATGGGGAATGTAGACCCCAAAATGTCAAAAGAAGAAAGGTTCAATTACATTACAAAGTACACTCCAAAAATTACCAGCGTGCATTAGGCACATGCTCCCCAAAGGGAGCCTGTTTTTGAGTGATATTGTTCTCCTATCGGAAATGTGGGCGATGTTAAAGGCCCGGTTCAGACGCCGAACTTTTCATGAGCCGAACCTAATACCTTGAATTAAGTACATGAAAAGTTCGGCGTCTGAATCAATTAAGAACGGCTATTTGAATTTGGAACGGCTGAGCCGTTCTTTTCGCCTGGCTCAGCCGGGAATTTCGGCTTTGGAACAGCTTTGATTCAGACGCCGAACTTTTCATGAGCCGAACCTAATGCATAAATTATTATAACGACTGGTGCGTGTTCTGACATCTTTGCCTGAAAATCGCTCACCTTTCGATTTGTTTCTCTTCAAACTGAATTAAGTTCGGCTAATTAAGTTCGGCGTCTGAATCAACAGGCGTACTCTTGTTAATTTGGGTCGGTCCAAATTCGAATTAAGTTCGGCTCATGAAAAGTTCGGCGTCTGAACCGGGCCTTACACAACTTTTAAAACAGGTTCTTTGCTTGGTTGACCCCAGCTTGACCTCAGCGGCTGTGTCAGAATTGTTTGCCATCCGTGGAACAATAAGCAGTTTGATAGTTACTGTTTTAAAACCTGTGTATATATGACTGTAAAATGGCCAGTAATTTCGACAGGAGAACAGTGTCACTCAAAATAACAATCGATCGTTTTGATCTACTAAGCATGTTGCAGAGAATGCCAAATGACTAGACTTGGCAAAATTATAAAGCTCAACGACCTTTCATAACCGATTTATAGGGAAAGAATATTTCGAAAATTAGAAAACTTTCTATGCGTTCGCTGTGTTGGTGTACCAAAGTGTAGAGCCAAATTTACATTCTTAACCCTATTCGGCCTGGGCTTTTTTTGAGTTCCCGAGCCTGGGGGGGCACAATGTGCCCCCCCCCCCCATTTAACTTCAAGAACATTAAGGCTATGATAATGAAACGTAGATGGTACATAGTACGTCCAAAACCGTCTCCTTTGCGGTCCGCACAATGGAATGATGGCGTCATATGACGTGGTTATTAGGTAATTAGTTATACGGCCGCCATCTTGGATCCGCCATCTTGGATTTCTGAAATTTTTTTAAAACCTCTTAAAAACCGTCCAAATTGACTCAAAATTAATCACAACCAATAACTATACGCTAAATGACGTAAAAGTGTAAAAGTTATAGCAATAAACATTGTTTTTCTTCATTCAAAGGTACAAATATGCAAATTTCGAAAAACATGGCTGTCAGAAACTTGTCGCCATGGAAACATCAAGTCACGTGATCAAGAAATTGTCATATCAAATTGTTGCCAGATAAATTTTAGGAAAAGTCACAAAGTTTGATGGCGTTTGAATACATATTAAAGAAGTTATGAATGTTTAAAGTTACCGCGGGCACTTTGTGCCCCCCCTCCCCCCCCCCCCCCCCCAGGCCGAATAGGGTTAAGAGCCAATGTCAGCAAAAACCAGACAAAATTGAAAAATCCCAGCCACGGCTGGAAAGTCAACCTGCCTTTATTTTCGGTCTAAAGGTTGATATTAATGAGTTTAATAATGTTCTGGAGTTAATTTTTCAAAATATGAATTGATTTTGGAATAAAATGAGAAAATCGATTTCGCGGCTCCGGGTCGTGAAAACAGCCGTTCAGACAGGCGAAAATGGTCGAGCACAAAATGTCGCTCGCGTGAATCAAACGACCTCAATTCTGATCAAACAAACACTCAATTCCGAGAAAATAGATAATTTCCACCTCATACATAGTTTTCATTTTCTGAAGGCTGATTTTGACAGTCTGGCAACACTATTTTGAAGAGCAATTTTCAACTCGAGCGACAACGGTGGTTTTACCACGATAGTGAAATTCGGATTTGTGAAAAGCAGCATTCTTCAATCACCTATTGATCTATGGCAATAAAGTACTAATATGTCCCTCTTGAAGCCCACATAATACTTAATCTGGGTTTTTTAGTCAGCGCTTTAGAAATCTTTGAATGGGAGCGTGAAATTTGATATTTTGCTACAAATTGTCCACATGTAAGTATTTGGTACCGACCAGTTTGCGTATGTAACTGAAGCAAAGTTTCTTCATATCTGTTTATATAGCATCCCGACCTCATATTAGCAAAACGAAAACCGATGAAAGACAAATCATTGCAGATAAAGCTATTTTTAGTGAAATAGCAGAATTGTTGGTCGCATCAAGTAATCAAATTCCATTAATGTCAGGTCAAAGTTTTCTCACGAAAACCTCTTTCGATTAACAAAACCTTACCTGCGCGAATTTAGTTTTCCGAGTTAAGCTTGTAGGTCTTATATTCATTAGTAAATCTTCGCTTGGTTTAGTCATCCAATATCGTAAAAAGATCACCGTCAAAACTGTGATACACAAAGTACTGCCTATGCAAGCAGCATAAACAAGGTCACAAAATTGCGTGACGGCTAATTATAGATGAGATGACACGTGACACGGAAATTCACTTAGCAGTTTCGATGATGGTGTTTCGAGAAAGTGAAAACTAAAAAGATGCTATTTTGGGGATTTTCTCTTTGATTTCTTTACTTTTTATTTTTTTCTATAATTTTTAGATACCCAAAAGACTATGAGCTTATCATAAAAGTTGTTAGAGGTTTCCAAGAAGGCCAGATTCCAGCACCAAAACTGCCATTTCGCAAGGACCCTCTTTTGCATGTGCAATCCGGCTATTATTTTCCACCTTTCTACCTCGCTTTCTACTTGTGCTGTACGAATAGTTGAAGTATATTAGGTCAGAGAGCTGACTGACAATGAATCTAGGATACTACCAGGAGCCCATCAATGATGGGCTCCTGATACTACTTATTCTCCCATACGTTTGTTACAGTGATGTCAGAGTTTTGAGCCGCGCGCCACAGGAATCCCGAAGCTCAAAAACACACAAATTTTAGTCATGTAGCCGGGGCGGGAGGACCTTCAAATTTTGAAAGGGGTTGGGGCGCCAGTGTGTAAAACATATGAAAGAACCACTTAAAGAGTGGGGGAGGGGGGATCACAAGGTTTTTTTAACAGCCGGTCTGAGTAACAGTGTACAACCAAAAGGTTACTGATGTAGTGGACCTATAGCGGACTATTTCGTTTTGGAGGAGCCCTAACGTGATCTACAAGTGACACACTAATCCTGCGCGACTGCAGATACTTCTTACGGGCATCAATAAGTTATCGTAACCAGGCCCTAGCTCTTCAGATCCCACGAAGGAGGCTCTGGTAACGGCCATTTGAGGCCGTTTGCTCGTATTGGCTAATGTCCAGTGTTTAACGCGCAAAGGCGCACAGAGTACTTTCTTATCCGAGTTGTAAAATCTGTGGAATTGTCATCTGTAGTAAGTAGCGAACAGGGTTCAGACTGCCATGAGGACTGGGGGTAGAACATCGTGCATAGTGACTAAATCAGCAAAATAGGCGTGGGGCTAGGAGGAAAATTGGTATTTCTTGTATTCCTCGGAGCGCTTTACCCTCATTGGCACTTCTTGGACTTACTGGGGTCACTTTCTACAGTAGCTCCCCTAACAGCTTTCTGCATTTGGAGCATACACCTAGAGTTGAAAAGTGTTGTGGTAATTTCTCTTTTCTGTATTACTAAACGTAACGAACACTAAACGAACGTCATTACGCAAAGTGTACTTACCAGTGCCGGTGGCAATGAAGATGCCTGTCTCCCTTAGTACAAGTTGGGAAGCAGCTTTACTTAGACCTGTTTCAACCTTTGGTCGCTTTCCAACTGCTTCGTTGTGTTGTGTTGAGACAATTTCAGGGGTACAGAGAATTTAGGAGGGCTCCGCCGCCAACTAACACCAAGAGACGTTGATGACCCGGACAAATTGTCCACAATTCTATGTTTTGCGGTGGCGTAAAGATGGCCGCTCTCGCTAAGATAAGCTCCACCTCAGTTTCAGCACCACTAAATGAATTTTTAGCCTTGTGACTACTGATATCGCGCGCGCATTCTAGTAGCGGGATACTTTTCCGCGCTTCTTTATCCATGCTATCAACACCGCACTGACTACCAAGAATAGCATGGAATGAACAGCGTTCCGGAGTATGTTCCCCAATGACTAGTGAAATTCACAGCTCTTTTTGACAGCTATAGAGTAGACTGCTTTGATTCCACTTGCTGACGACTAAAAAGTTCCTACGCTAACATGACTCCTTTCACACAGGGCCGTAGCATGGGGAGGAACCGGAAGGGGGGGGGGGGGGGGGGGGGGGCGAAGGAGGGCGTGCCCCTCTATTTTCTTTTTTACCAAAAAAAAATGTTGAAGACACAAATATAAAATAGGTCCGCAATGCGAACGTGTGGGGGCTTCTAATAGAATCATTGATCAAAATATCATTGTTCAAATAACTGGAACCCATTCAGTACATTCAACTATACACTTAGTAATAGTAATTGGACTGAGTGGAGTAGACTTCAGGGAGTAATTGGGCGAGTAATTCCAAATAAGCCGAACACTTAGTGCGAGGACGATTTGAAATTACGAGGACGATTACCCTGATTTGTACGACATGAAGTTCAATCACTAATTAATCGCATCAATAACAAAATTCGAGATTAGAAAGTCTACGTGGAGTTTTTTGTACTATTCAATTACAAAAAGTTGTAATCGGATAGCCTTAATTGGACAGCCATGTGCACTAATTACATAACAAATAGGCACATCATCGTGTATAAAAGGAGTGGTTAAATTGTTGGGAACAACTTGAAGGGGATGTAAAAGACTGCGATTATAGTTAAAGTAATTAACAGAGAGCTCATCATCTTCACCAGTCCTGAATTCGGAGTGTCAGTTAAATTAGCCATTAGGAGTTGGGTGTTTAAAGTTATTTTTCTGTTTTTATTTGTTCAATTCCAACTTCGGCTAGAAAGTAGATGAAATGTTCCAACTTCGATTCCCGGGGTGCACAACGTTGTTCTGCAGACGCTTGTGAAATTGTTTCTATTACGGTTGTTTTTCTCTTGCAAACATGCAAACATTTAGCAAGGGCCAATCTTGAATAGGCCCTGAAATTGCCCGTTCCGAATTTTATGAGGACTGGGGATGATGTTTTAAATTATAATTCAATTAAAAATTGGAGGCCATATCACAAGAAAGATCGCATTAAAATTAGTCTGTTTACCAAGTTTGGGGTTGTTCAATATTATTGAGAACAAACCCAATTGTAGTTTATCTGAGAAAAAACCTCTTGAAGTGGATTTTGAAGAGACATAAATGGGCCATTGTTAGATGCCATAAACACACTTCCTGTTAATAAATCACTGTATTGTAATTGAATGCACTTCGTCAAAAATTGAAACAATAAGTGGCATATCAGTTAAGAGCAAATAATCATTTGTTCGCACAGAATATCTTATAGAAGTGTACAGGTTATTTCCAATAACCAAAGTATTATTCAAAGTGGAAAAAGTCCACAAATTAGTCAAATTAATATCTTCTATATGATGGTAAATAATAGCAGTAAGTGGCATTGGTACACATTGGCTACCAGCATTTTCTCCAAAAGAGCGATTTATTGCCTTGACTGGAGTGAGCACATACTGTTGTTGTTGGGTCAATAACATCAACTATTGTTGGGCCTGGATTTTCCTCCACGTTATTCGCTTGTCTTATAATCAATGGAATATAAATATTGTAGAATGTCATTTGTGTGAACCAAAACTTCACTTCGTTCCACTTTTTATATTGTCCATCAACTTGTTTCAACTTAGGTGAATAAAACACATTCAAATAAAACATCATTAACATCATGTTTCAAAATCGTCCTCTCAGACGTGATAAGCGTGACTGCCGATCCTGGATCGATATTGTTCAACTGACATCCCCATAATCTTTTGAATCTTCAGGTACGTTTTTTAAAATATCGGTGACTGAGCAAGTGAAATGCTACTCAATATTATTTCCAGTGTCAATATCAGGCCGCATTGGTATTGCTTTTCAGTGGCTATTTAAGTAATATCAAGTGCTTCCTCAGTGAGCATCAAGCCGAGTGAATATTGGCTTGCGTATTAAGCGTATTAGCTTCCCTTGAGTTAAAGTGCAATCTGCACTTCAAGCCAAACGAAATGTTGGCCTGTAGTGTGACCTCGAGAGCTGCTGTAACGATGAGTAACTACAGGAACAGCTGAAAATGTCAAAAATAGCAACTACGAAGTTTAGAGGGCACTCGAGAGAGCGATCGGCTGTTCATGTAAGCGAAATAGTATATCTTGAGCCCAACGTGTCTTTGTATTGTTGTGTGTTAGACACAATATTTTAGCTTACTTGAACAAGCTATCATCGTCACTTCCGCCGTATGCGTAAAGTTCCGGTGTATGCGTAAACCTTTTTTTGAGCGTGAAGTGGTGTACGTTCGAGGCAGGTTTTTGAGATTTTTTTTTCAAAGTTTGGCGCTGTTTCTTCGGTTAAGAACTTTCAAACTGTCACAACAGAATATTATTTCTCAGCCTTGTTGGAAAGCAAACATGATTATTGCCTCGCTATTTCTTCGAGGACTGCTTTGGTAAAAATTTATACGGCAACAAAGCAGGGAATTGTTGGCTGATTACTGTAACACTGTAGTAGGTGACTGTGGATACAAGATATGATGAGACATTCCGACGTGTGATAAAAGAGCTAAAGGAAAATTTATTTTTGGACCTTGCTGCAATTGAAGGCATAGAATTTTCGTTTTGATTGTTTTTCTAAAAATTCAACTACTTTTTGGTCTGACAATCCCCCAATTAAATTGCCAGACTGCGTGTCGCCAAATGCTATTCTTTGTCTTCTTTTATATAAACATCTGGCGACACGCAGTCTAGCGAACAGAAAAAATGATTTTGAGATTGTTTCTGTTTAGTACATGTAATAAACAAAAATCCACTGTGATGTCCACTGCAGTTTGCTCCTGATTTCTCAACTCAACAACAGTAACAGCGAAGACAAAATAGCACTACTTTCTGAGAAAAAACTGCGAACTATCCGTACGGATCCGCTCGTTATCTCTAACGCAAACGTACCAAGATTTACGAAGCATGAAAACAAATTGATACGGTATAGTACACCAGAACAAGCAATAACTTACCTTGAAAACTACAACGAAAATAAACGCCGTCAAATTCTATGAAAACAGACCAGACGCTTTATAAACGAAAACCACGACACGCCAACATTGCCGATTTCCAGGTTAGTACTCGACACAAGCCCACACAACCTCATTCCCAGGCTCTCTCTGCGAACTCCTCCCAGAAGACCATGCGAGACGCGATCACGTAAACCCACAAACATAAACCCACAAATCAGTCGATAGCATAGTGGGCGGCAAGCCCCCACAAAAATGTTGAAAACAAAACTGATTTCAGTCACTCAGAAATTAAATGATCGCGAACTCCAACTAAGTGAGATTTGCACCCTTGGTAAGCTTATGCTTGTCATGCCAGCTACCAACGCCATCAGCAAGCGTTCCTTCTCTGCCTTAAAGCGTGTCAAGACCTACCTGCGTTCAACCACGGGAGAGGCCACGCTCACCTCATGCTTCTGCATCACGAGAAATTGGCAGATGGTTTGGGTCAATTTATTTGTGGGGGAAGGGGGGGGGGGGGGGACAACCAGCGACGCAAGCAATTGTTTGGGAAATTTTCAAAGCCCGACCTTCCGATGAAGTCTGTGTTTGCCTCTAAGGAAACTCAGTCAGCAGTAACTTCCCTCTAACTTTCTTTGATGACTGACGGGTGAAACACACCGTTGCAGCTGGTTCAAGACACAGAGACAGTCGAGTTTTTGTTTCGTAGTTGATATTCCGAAGAGTTTTACTTATTTCAATATTCATTGATTTGCTAAGACAGTGTAGAAAGTACTAATTAATTATGGGATTCAACGCGCTAAAAAATTTTGTTTTAAACCTATCTATCTTAAGTGTCACGCCATTAGCCCAGTCACGCAGTAGCCGCGCTCCACGTGCAGATCACAACTCCGTTCCTCACTCCTGGCTTTTAAGTCCAGAATATAATCTGAAACGGAATCTCCAGTTATAACCCGCTTGTAGAAAATGCTTCAAAATCATGGTTAGTTTACTGCTGTGAAGGTGTATGAAACCCATTTACAGGTAAGTGAGATCTATTTTTGCCTTGCGGGTCATAGAATGACCTTTCAGATGTTTCATGTAAGTTATAATTCCTAAACTATCTGCATTTCAGAAGTAAAACCAAAGTTTCTTAGTCACTATACAGTATTCATTTCTGTTTTAGTGAATTGTAGGCTTAGATTACAACGGATTGATTCATTTCGATCCTGATAAGGATGACTTTGAGAATGCGATGATCGCCAAGTCGGTACAATTTGTAGCAAAATATCAAATTTCACGCTCCCATTCAGTGACGATTTCTAAAGCGCTGTCTAAAAAACCCAGACAAATTGTTATGTGGGATTTAAGAGGAACATATTAGTACTTTATTGCCATAGATAAATAGATAATTGGAGAATGCTGCTTTTCACAAATCCGAATTTCATTTTCGTGTTAAAAGCACCGTTGTCGCTCGAGTTGAAAATTGCTCTTCAAAATAGTGTTGCCGGACTGACAAAATCACCCTTCAGAAAATGAAAACTGCTCTGTATGAGGTGGAAAGTATCTATTTTCTCGGAATTGAGTGTTTGTTTGATCAGATTTGAGGTCGTTTGATTCACGCGAGCAACTTTTTGTGGTCGACTGTTTTCGCCTGTTTGGACGGCTGTTTTTCAGGGCTCGGAGCCGCGAAATCGATTTTCTCATTTTATTCCAAAATTAATTCGTATTTTGAAAAATTAACCCCAAAACATTACTAAACTCATTAAGAGAGTGTCCACCAGAAAACCAGGCAGGACCAGGCAGGAGGTGATAATACTCAAATCACTGATTTCGCTCAAACTTGGCACAAAGGTTGAGGGTCATGAGTAGATACATGTACCAAAATATAAGGTCAAAATTTTTTATTCTCTCTGAGTTGTAGGGTCCCCCCCGAAAAATGGCCATTTGAAACAAATTTATGCATATTAATTAGCTAAATTTAGTCGAGTGGTAAGACAACAAAAATAGCAGCCTGGGAATAAAAAATACTAAGTCGTATCCTATATTGATTAGTCTTATAGCAAAATGTGTTATTGGAATCGGTTGCTTTGATTTGTTGCTTTCCCAATACCGTAAGTGAAGGGCATGTTTGGTCATTTTCACGAGATGCCAAAATTAGGTCATTTTAGATCTTAATATCTCCAATGGGCAACAAGCTAACAACGTAGTTTTAATACTAGAAGTAAGAAGTATCTTTATGCTTACGAAAAATACAATAAAATTTTTGGGCAACTAAAAAGCTTTTTAGTATGAAGGAATTTTTGCACCACACTCAACGATTTATACGTTTTTCTGGCGATTTCATCAAAATTCGGTAATTAAAAAAAGTGGTTTAACTTTAATGAAATTGCAAGAGAAAGTCAGCAAATGTTCAGCTAAGCATCATTCTGCTTATAACTATCTTAGAATTAGTGGGAAAAGCTTGTTGAAGCACATTTCATTAAGTTTATAAATGAGGGTTTCTGTCATACTTCATTTTCAATGCAAAAAAAACAGTGGAACACTTCTTTCTACAATAACTCTGAATTTTACTTTCAGGCACAATGAGTGACACAAAAAAAGCAAAGGCTGATACATACATGACATTTAAGCGCTTCGGACTCATTGTTAGGGTCCATTGCGATCCGGCCAAATCCAGTATATTTTTTTATGAAGTTCGATCTCATAATTCAGCTCTTCCTCGATATTTATCGCACAGTTCATCGCTGTTGACTTTGCTATGAGAATATCCATTGTTTCCTTGTTGTAATAGCTCCAATTCATGTCAGTAAAAGTGAGATAAATAAGTTATAAAACCACGGGAGAACTATAAACACCATCGAAATCTGTCAACACAATGTTTGGAAAACATTCTTCGCCATTTTGAAGTTCAATTTTTGAGCCTGCGTTGTGGTCAGTATGGACAACGGACTACCGAATTACCGGATCGACGGACTATGCATAATATAACGGACAATTTTGTGTAAAACGCATACAGGATATAAGATTTAGACTGGTTAATTTTTACAGTTGATTTTTTCGAACTTTAGAAGATTTATGACCCATAAAATTCAATACCAATGAGTCTGAGAAATCGGATGATTCCTTGATGACAGTTATCTTTTGTTTGTCTTTTGCTACCAAAAGTAGCTGAATGTTTAATGTTTCATATTTTACAACTCTAACAAAAACTATTTGCAATTTCCGCATTTTTCCGATAAATATGAATTTTACGTAGAGCCATAACCCAAAATATTTACCTTATCTTGTAGAGCACATCACAGCCTATCTGATTATAGATAAAATATTTCCGAAATATTGCTAAAGCGCAAAAACCCAAGGGAGGAGTTGCAACCACCTCCACGATGGGGGTATAAGTTTGCGTGTACGTCAGAGGGTAAACTTTACAAACTTTTTGAAATACATGGCATAAAACTTTTCATTTCTTTTTTGGTTGTACTTGGATGAGTTTCGAGTATAGAGTAATAAGAAGAATATTTTCGACGAATCATTCAAAACGCAATCAACCTGACAAGTTATCTCTTTCCATGCCTGAAGGTTTGATTTGAGCCCGTCATGTCTCATGCGCCGTGAAAAATATATCCAGGTAAGAATAAGATCGAGAAAGGTTTTGATTTATTTTTAAATGTAACCAACTAGACGCTTTTAAATATTATGTAGTGACTTATCTGCTGTATAACTTTCCTACCGATCCCTTACATCGCCTTAACGGAGACGTGCGGCCCGACAGGGTACGTAACTACAAATGGGGTTCTTGTCTTTAATGAGGTCTCGATTCCATCACTTTTTGGGTATCTTTTCATGGCATAATGCCAAAATCGGGATAAGAATATATATTAGTTTATAGAAACCTCATCACAAGCCGAATTTCAACCAGTATTTTGTTGGTGAGGACTTCCGTTAATTGCGGTATTGATACCCCTCTCCCCCGCCCCGGAAGAACTTTCTAAAGAGGTTTCTCTCTTCCATATATTTTTCACAAATACGGACATCCACTATTCTCGATTACATAACAATCAGTTGCATATTATTTTCCCCAGTTTATAAAAACGTTTTTTTAATCCGCTAGTTTGTAATCTGTAGCCCCTAAGCCGTTGTCCATACTGTAGTCCTGGCTCTATATAATAGGGGTTCTGCGACTGGTGGATCATGTGGATCATGTGGATTCATGTGGATCTGCATAATAAGAGATTTAATATTTAAAAGTGACGTCATTGCGGTAGACAATAGGTGTTAGACGGCTTACCCGAGTCAGTAAAGCATGACGTAAGAGTTAACGTATGAGACATTTTAACTGTTCTAGCTGTTTAAACTATTTTTTTCCTGCTGTTTTCTATTGTCGATGAAATAATTGTATTGTACAATTATATTGTACAACAATACGACATACAAAAATAATACAACGTACGACGTATGAGACATTTTGACTGTTTTAGCTGTTTAAACTGTGTTTTTTGTTCTGCTGTTTTCCATTGTCGATGAAATAATTGTATTGTACAATTATATTGTACAACAATACGACATACAAAATACAACGTACGACGTATGAAACATTTTGACTGTTTTAGCTGTTTGAACTGTGTTTTTTTTCTGCTGATGTTCTAACATACAAGAAATTTTGACTGTTTAAGCTGTCTTGACTATGTTTTTGATCCGCCGATCCGCCGATTAGTTAAAAGCGATTTTCACACCATTCAGTTCTGAATTGGTAGTTTTATGAAGGCCACTCGATCCCCAAATTGTGGTGTATTTTAATCGATGACTTCAGTAGGTTTATCACTCAAAGGAAGGAAAAAGTGGGTGTAACGAGTACGAAAATGGATACATTTTTGGAGCAAAACATGGAAACGAGGCAAAGTGCAGCGGAGCGAAAAATAAAAAAAATTAAGAAGTCAAAACTGCCGTTCCACTTGATCGTGTGTATAAGTTATATTCGAGGGATTAACGGCACGTAAATTAGGTTGCATAAAAACACCATTTTTTCTTTGTCCATATATTTTTATAGCGCGAATTCAAGAGCAACTTAGACCAACCCCTGGAGTAGCTCTTTGTAACTCAGAGCAACTCGGAACATTTGAGTTAGAAACTCAGAGCACTTGAGCGAGCAACTCAGACCATACAACTTAGACCAACCCCCTAGAGTAGCTCATTGTAACTCAGAGCAACTCAGAACATTTGAGTAAGAAACTCAGAGCACTTGAGCGAGCAACTCAGACCATTTGATTGAGAAACTTAGAGCAACTCGGAGCACCTCGGAGCAACTCGGAGCAACTCGGAGCAACTCAGAGCAACTGAGAGCAACTCGGAGCAACTAAGAGCAACTCGGAGCAACTCGGAGCAACTTAGAGCAACTTAGAGCAACTCGGAGCAACTCAGAGCAACTCAGAGCAACTCGGAGCAAGTCGGAGCAATTCGGAGCAACTCAGAGCAACTCATACGATGATACAGGGTTGATAACAGATGAGACTTACTCCTTTTAGAGTAATCAAAAAAACACTCTTTGTTCCTTGACCTCTGCTCAAACTGACTAAACAGATCGACAAGGATCTGTTCCATTGTTCGTTCTTGTTATTCCAACTAAACAAAAACTGTTTGCAACGTGAAATTTATGTTTACTTCGAGGGCCAAAATGGACAAAAGGGACAAAAGGGCCAAAAAGGGCACTTTATCAGACATATGTTTTTTACCCTAACACCTTGCGTGGAGTACACGAGGTGTTTTTCACGCGTGGAGGAGGAAGAAAATAATTGAATTGAGGAGGAGGAGGAAACAATACACCACCACCACCGCCACCATCACAATTGAATTGTTTCCTCCTCCTCCTCAATTCAATTATTTTCTTCCTCCTCCACGCGTGAAAAACACCTCGTGTACTCCACGCAAGGTGTTAGGGTAAAAAACATATGCCTGATGAAGTGCCCTTTTGGCCCTTTTGTCCCTTTTGTCCATTTTGGCCCTCGAAATAAACATAAATTTCACGTTGCAAACAGTTTTTGTTTAGTTGGAATAACAAGAACGAACAATGGAACAGATCCTTGTCGATCTGTTTAGTCAGTTTGAGCAGAGGTCAAGGAACAAAGAGTGTTTTTTTTAGATAACTCTAAAAAGAGTAAGTCTCATCTGTTATCAACCCTGTGTCATCGTATGAGTTGCTCTGAGTTGCTCCGAATTGCTCCGACTTGCTCCGAGTTGCTCTGAGTTGCTCTGAGTTGCTCCGAGTTGCTCTAAGTTGCTCTAAGTTGCTCCGAGTTGCTCCGAGTTGCTCTAAGTTGCTCCGAGTTGCTCCGAGTTGCTCTGAGTTGCTCCGAGTTGCTCCGAGTTGCTCCGAGGTGCTCCGAGTTGCTCTAAGTTTCTCAGTCAAATGGTCTGAGTTGCTCGCTCATGTGCTCTGAGTTTCTTACTCAAATGTTCTGAGTTGCTCTGAGTTACAATGAGCTACTCTAGGGGGTTGGTCTAAGTTGTATGGTCTGAGTTGCTCGCTCAAGTGCTCTGAGTTTCTAACTCAAATGTTCCGAGTTGCTCTGAGTTACAAAGAGCTACTCCAGGGGTTGGTCTAAGTTGCTCTTGAATTCGCGCTATAAAAATATATGGACAAAAAAAATGGTGTTTTTATGCAACCTAATTTACGTGCCGTTAATCCCTCGAATATAACTTATACACACGATCAAGTGGAACGGCAGTTTTGACTTCTTAATTTTTTATTTTTCGCTCCGCTGCACTTTGCCTCGTTTCCATGTTTTGCTCCAAAAATGTATCCATTTTCGTACTCGTTAAACCCACTTTTTCCTTCCTTTGAGTGATAAACCTACTGAAGTCATCAATTAAAATACACCACAATTTGGGGATCGAGTGGCCTTCATAAAACTACCAATTCAGAACTGAATGGTGTGAAAATCGCTTTTAACTAATCGGCGGATCGGCGGATCAAAAACATAGTCAAGACAGCTTAAACAGTCAAAATTTCTTGTATGTTAGAACATCAGCAGAAAAAAAACACACAGTTTAAACAGCTAAAACAGTCAAAATGTTTCATACGTCGTACGTTGTATTTTGTATGTCGTATTGTTGTACAATATAATTGTACAATACAATTATTTCATCGACAATAGAAAACAGCGGGAAAAAAAACAGTTTAAACAGCTAGAACAGTTAAAATGTCTCATACGTTAACTCTTACGTCATGCTTTACTGACTCGGGTAAGCCGTCTAACACCTATTGTCTACCGCAATGACGTCACTTTTAAATATTACATCTCTTATTATGCAGATCCACATGAATCCACATGATCCACATGATCCTAGTCTAGATCCACCAAGGGCTCATACTTTGTTTCACCCACAAAGCAAAATGAAAACAAAAAAACGAAGGAAGCAACAAGAAACACAAGACAAATGTCGAATTATTAATATTTAGAGCGGTCAAGGAATCATTCGATTTTCCAGACCGTTTAGTATTGAATTTTCCGTAGGTCACAAATCTTAAGTTATGGACTGTTTTCTGAAGTGCTAAATAATCAATGTTTGAAAATCGACTGTAAAAATTAACCAGTCCAAATCTTATATCCTGTATGCGTTTTACACCAGGTTATACCAAGATAAAATAATTGGACAATTATTAATCTCTTGGTTACACATTATATTATACGTAGTCCGTGGTCTGTACGAGTTGTCCGTCGATCCGGTAATTCAGTAGTCCGTTGTCCATCCTGACCAAAACACAGACTTCAAAATGGCGGACATTATGTTGTCAGTTTTCGATGGCGTTTATTGTTCTCCTGTGTTTTTCAAACTTATTAGTCTCACTCTTACGGGCATAAATTGGAGCTATTACAACAAGGTATCAATGAATATTCTGAAAGCAAAGTCAACAGCGATGAACTGCACGATAAATATCGACGAGAAGCTGAATTAAGAGATCGAACTTTTTAAAAATATAAGCTTACTGGATTTGGCCGGATCGCAATGGACCCTAACAATGAGTCCGAAGCACTCGAAGCACTTAAATGACATGTATGTATCAGCCTTTGCTTTTTTGTGTGTCACTTATTGTGTCTGAAAGTAAAATTCAGAGTTATTGTAGAGAGAAGTGTTCCATTGTTTTTTTGCAATGAAAATTAAGTGTGACAGAAACCTTCATTTACAAACTTCATGAAATGTGCTTCAAAAAGCTTTTCTCACGTATTCTAGGATTGTTATAAGCAGAATGATGCTTAGCTGAGCATTTGCTGACTTTCTCTTCCAATTTCATTAAAATTAAACCACTTTTTTAATTACCGAATTTTGATGAAATCGCCAGAAAAACGTATAAATCGTTGAGTGAGGTGCAAAAATTCCTTCATACTAAAAAGCTTTTTAGTTGCCCAAAAATTTTATTGTATTTTTCGTAAGCATAAAGATACTTCTTACTTCTAGTATTAAAACTATGTTGTTAGCTTGTTGCCCATTGGAGATATTAAGATCTAAAATGACCTAATTTTGGCATTTCGTGAAAATGACCAAACATGCCCTTCACTTACGGTATTGGGAAAGCAACAAATCAAAGCAACCGATTCCAATAACACATTTTGCTATAAGACTAATCAATATAGAATACGATTTAGCAGTTTTTATTCACAGGCTGCTATTTTTGTTGTCTTACCACTCGACTAAATTTAGCTAATTAATATGCATAAATTTGTGCCAAATGGCCATTTTTCGGGGGGGACCCTACAACTCAGAGAGAATAAAAAATTTTGACCTTATATTTTGGTACATGTATTTACTCATGACCCTCAACCTTTGTGCCAAGTTTGAGCGAAATCGGTGATTTGAGTATTATCACCTCCTGCCTGGTGCTATGGTGGACACTCTTAATATCTACCTTCAGGCCCAAAATGAAGGTAGGTTAATTTTTGAGCGTGGACGGACCAAGTCTGGTTTTTGCTGACATTGACTCTTAAGATTTTTAAAATATAGCTTAATTATCTTTATAATTGTTTCTGTTCAGTTTAAATGTTCAAAAGAGCAGTGGTTTGCGTTCTCGGTTTAGTAAATTCTACAAACTAAGTGAAAAAAGATTTGTTTTTGTCTCGCACATGGAGGACATAGAGACCGTGGCTCCAGCAGCACCGCCAAAATTTTAAAAATGCTACTGTAAAAGAACTTGAAATCGTAATTTTGTGTCCTTCTGCTAAAAATATTTATGTTCAGACTGAGTTGCGCGGGAAAGCGTGTCTAGAAACGAAAGCTGTTATGCCAATAACTCACAATGTAAATAAAATATAATGACGGGACATTGAAAAAGACTGCTCAGTGACTCGCTTGTTACTCGTACTCTTGCTAGTATTTTTGTATAGTGATCAAATGATATCTTTACCTGGTATGATTTAGTACAGAGCAGATGTTTCCTTCCTTATAATAATCACTCGATCTTTTCTAAGGAAACTAATCCTCTTGAACAGCTATTTATAGCTGCATACCAGTATGCAGCTATAAAAGTGGCCACAAATATTTAAAACACCGAACGCGAATCGAAAAATGTAAGTGCGAAATATATTTCACACTAACATTTCGATGCGTTCCAATAATCAACAGAATTATATTACACGAAACAATCATTCATTTTGTGGAAATGGACAGCTAAATGGAACCTCTTCGCAAATCCTTGGGTTTGCGTATGGCAGGTTAAAGAAAAGGTTCTGGATTTCGTTGAAAAGAAGAGTTTATAAGTGGCTTTAAAGCTGACCGGACATAAAGCTGTGTACAAGGACGAAATGTGTCCACTTCTTTTCTTAATCATTTCCCTCTAAAACGTCACATATAGGTATTCTCACTGTGTGATTCCAGTACTTGTAGCTCGTTATAAAGCGCTAACATGCCACGGTAAAGTGCTCCATCTCCTTGAAAACCCTCTCGTTCGCCATGACACTCGTGTCTTCTGAACGCCTTGTGACGTCAAATCCTGTAATACGACCGTTTTGACCGCGCGTAAAATGGAGACACTTTCCGGCCGCCAAATTCGAAGTTTCCAGCTCGAAAAATATGGGATGAAAAGGGCTCTGATCACCAAAACTCGCATATTCGGATCGAGGGATCACAATTTATCATTTTGGGAAGAAACAATTTTCACTTCGTATACACTTTAAAAGGGTAAAAAGTTCGTTAACAGTCAGAAGCAGTAATAATCAGAAATTCTGGGATATAGGCTTTGGATACAAATAAGAAATTGACTGTCGATAATGTTTCATTCCACGTTCAATGCAATGGAAAATGTTGAGAATTTGCCTTATAATGTCTATAGTGAAAGGGTTTTTTTTTAACTATTAACCAAGGTAGTTAAAAAAACTAAAAAAAAAAAAGTCCTTGGATACAGGGCGTTTGTTGTTTGTCCATAGAGATGTGTTGTTCACTTTGTTGACATGTACGGGGTGAAAAAGTATTTTTCAGGGGTGTTGTGGGTACTATCCATGTTGGAATTTTTAATAAATTATGTTGATTTTTTTTTAAATTGAGAAGATTCTAGAAAATCACTGAGGTGGAACAGTAGATCATTATTGTGGTCACTGAGGTGGAACAGAGGGTCATTATTTCCAATAATAACTTCCTGTTCCACCTTACTGACCACAATAATGACCTGTTGTTCCATTTCATTGAGCATTTATGTGGGTTATTACAAATAATAACCCGTTCAAAACAATCGAAAGGTGCATTAAATGCGGAGAATATGAGGGGATAAAATCGCCAGAATGTATGCAAATTAAGACCAGGTATCCAAACCTCCTTCACCGTATTGGTTTTATTTTGTGTTCTCGTACATATATCATATGTGTTTTCCTCTATTCCCGGATTAACGTTGGCTGTCCATATCGTATCATACCTTAGTATATATTCTCACTTTATTCATGCAATCCATTGCTAGGAAATATAAACATATTTTATCGAGGACCCTTTATCGAGGACCCTCCTCTGGGGCGGACTAACCACAGGTAGCCCAAGCTACATGTGTCACAGTAACCGCTATGAGCGAAATTATAAGGATTTGCATTGACGAAAATGGTCCATTCTAGGAGTTAAAAAAATACGAACAAGATTTCAATAAAAATTGCCCACCCTACTTCGCTTGTGTGTTTCTTTGTCTCCTGTGTGTTTTTTGGGGCGATTCAGAGCGTTTCCAGTGAGTTTTAGTTCCATTGTTTTCTCTCCATATATCCTTTCCCAAGGCGGGGTACTTCAACCGAGAGGCCGAGCGGATCCACTGAAGGAAAACCGCCGTAAATTCGCTCCAAACCATCCGATCGCCTCGAAATTCCATGTAGACCACGAGCAATAGTTCTGTTATCCATTCCAACTCTTTATCCGAGACTCGGATACATAGAAAGAGCATTAAACGTCTGTTGAGATCGTTCGACAGAGGCTTGATTCAGAGTTCTCTTAGCCGAAAAATAGCTTAGCGACCCGGCCTTTGGGTCGAATTTCTGACTGACCCGGTGGGCGACTGTACCGAGAGTGATATTGTCTTTAGTAACATTTTACACTCGCCCACCGGGTCAGTAAGAAATTCGACCCAAAGGCCGGGTCGCTAAGCTATTTTTCAAACGTTCGGCTTAGAGAACTCTGAATCAAGCCTCTGTCGAACGATCTCAACGGAAAAGTGTGCAGCGATTGGCGACGTTTAATGCTCTTTCCATGTATCCGAGTCTCGGATAAAGAGTTGGAATGGACAACAGAACTATTGTCCGTGGTCTACATGGAATTTGGAGGCGATCGGATGGTTTGGAGCGAATTTACGGCGGTTTTCCTTCAGTGGATCCGCTCGGCCTCTCGGTTGAAGTACCCTGCCTTGGGAAAGGATATATGGAGAGAAAGCAGTGGAACTAAAACTCACTGGAAACGCTCTAAATCGCCCCAAAAAACACACAGGAGACAAGGAAACACACAAGCGAAGTAGGGTAGGCAAATTTTATTGAAATCTTGTTGGTATTTTTTAACTCCTAGAATGGACCGTTTTTCGTCATACAAATCCTTATAATTTCGCTCGTAGCGGTTATTGTGACACATGTAGCTTGGGCTACCTGTGGACTAACCTGAACAGCTGCCATTAGTAATTAATACGTCATCGATGACTGCATCACTCCTATATCTAGTTCCAATCGTCCCTTCAAATGTTACCTATAAAGATGAATATAAAGTTAAGTATCGTATCATCATAGTGACCTGGGCGTGATCTTTCAGATAAATCGTTAACAACAAAACCAGCAGAAAGAGTAAGGGTGAAAATTTAACATTTTCTTCTTCAAAAGTATCTAACTATTATTTACTAACCTTGACCGGAAATATTCATTAAGCCCTCAAGTTACTGATTTCAATTAATTCTGCTTTTTTTCTCACTTCGTTTGAGGTTAAAAACTATAATGCTTTGTGACGTCCGAATTAGTTACCTTTTTACCATTACTGTAAAATTTTCCGCACGCTCATTGGCTAAGAGCTATTTTTTATACTATATTGTTTATACCATGAATGACTTCATCGATCACTCCACCCGCGTCCAGCGCAGAGAAAACAAATGATTTTGGCTTTAAGAAGAAATTCGGCCGGGTGGTTTGCAAAACAGCTGCTTTCTCTGCCTATTTCGGCGAATTGTCGCCGTTTCTAATTAAGTGTTACATTTGCCATTGCTAAAAAATCTACACTTGCCAAAGCTCAAACGTTTGGAGCAGAATTTGGGTCTGTTGTGGACTTAGGGACTTCGGTAACCTGACAAACTTATTCAAGTCGAAAAAAACGCAAAACGCTATACTTTATTCAGCAAAATTTCGTCACTACCACGTTAGTTTCTTGGTGTTGCGGATGGTGTGATCACCAAAAGATTCAAAAGACACTGAACAATACCCACACCACAACACAAAAGCTAACCAACAATGGCTTCCGCAACACCAAGAAACACCCACTATCACAGAGGAAAATTATCTTATTAAGAGGTGGAAAGAAAGGTAAGTAAACGAATGACTTGAAAGTTTACTTTGTATATAAATGACGGGGGTGCTTGTCGTATCTTTTAGGGTGCAAAATTGGTGGATTGGTGCCCGCTTAGGGTGATGAATCTAAAAATGATCACCCTTGGAGTTATTGTGGTACCTTTTAGGGTACTGGAAAAAAAAGTGACCGGAAATTGTCTTTATCGCTATTAAAATTGTCAGGCTTAGTTAAATCGGTGTTTAGAATTGGTACATCTTTGGGGTAAAATTTTTCTTTGAGCCACGCCCACCAATGAGATTCTGGTACCTTTTAGGGGTGTTTTTGAAAATTTCCGACGAGCACCCCCGTCATTTTTATATGGGAGGGGGGTGGGGGGGGGGGGTGGGTGGGTGGGGAGGTGAAATCAAACGTTTCCGTGATGATCAAAGTTTCAATGCGCTCGATGCCTTTTTTTAAGTTCATTGAAATGTTTTTGTTATGTTAAATAGCAAATAGATTTAAGCAGGCCACTGATATTACACGTCCTCTGATAAACAATGTTTGACACCATAGCACGGTCAAAACGGTTGCGGAGTTACTTGCTTCCCACGTAATTCCACACCGTTTTGACCATGCTATGGCGTCAAACATTTATCACAGGACATATAATGGCCAATTAAAATCTTTTTGTTAAATATAATAACGAAATTAGGCGGCTGCACTGCACACGGTTCAGGTCTCACTGACTGTGGTCCCACTTTAGAGTTAAAGCGCGCATGCGTGTTCAATCACGATTAATGGACACTGTTCCGCCGAAATAACGAAATTGTTATTTGGCCAAATGACACCAAATATACAACTAAATTAGATAAAAAGCTTTTACAGAGCAAAACAGAAGCAGTAGTTTGGACAAAAAGAGCAGGATTACAAGGATTGAAGTGGATTACTGAGGCTGGATTCACAAAATCATACCTAAGGTATATCCTAAAATATAACTTAGGATAAAATTTAGGAGCTTCCTAAGATATGTCCTAAGTGATATTCACGAACGATATCTTATGCCTATGTTAAGATACGCGCAACTTAGGAGTCTCCCAAGTTCACTGGTCCCTGAAAATTATCGATTGTCGTAGATAAGCCAATCAGATTTTGTCAAATCGTGGTTATAAACGATAAGTCACCAATAATAATAATAATAATAATTAAGTTTGTACATTTGCTTCCACCATGTCTGAAGCAAAGAAGAGAAAGCCCACAATGTATGTCGGGCCTGTTTTCACTGGATATAAGCGCTGTTATACCTCCGCTTATGCTTACAATGTATGTCGGGCCTGTTCTCACTGGATATAAGCGCTGTTATGCATCCGCTCATGCTTACAATGTATGTCGGGCCTGTTTTTACTGCATGTAAGCGCTGTTATGCCTCCGCTCATGCTTACGCTTACGACGCTAGTGAAAATCATTCTAAACATTGTACTAAATCCCACTTGTTTTTAAGATTTAGATGGGGATTTATGTCTGTGAACTTTGTCATTGCAGTTTACGGTGTGATTTTAACAAGTTTTTTTTACGGTCATACACGTTTATCGCGCTTTAACTTTCCCTTCAGGACTTTACATATGAATCAATCAACAGCAATGAGCTGGGGTACTGCATACCAAACTAAATTAAATAAAATTAAAATAAATCAAAATAACTGTATTCGCTGCATCTTCTTTGCAAACAAAAGTGAAAGTCCCACAATATACTTTACACTATTAGAAATGTTAAAGTTAGATAATATTTTTAAATTAAAAATTGGCATTCTTGTGCATAAAATACAATATCAAAAAAAGGATACACCTCGTGTTCTCTATGATTTAACTCAACCGGTTTCGGCTGTTCATAATTACAATACTAGATATGCCACTAATCTAAACCTGTATAGACCGTTTTCTAGAACTAATTATGGCCTAGCCAGGTTTAGCGTAGTGGCATCACAGATCTGGGAAACAATACCGTTGAAAATTAAGTGTCTCCCTTTTAATAGTTTTAAAAAAGAATACAAACTCTTTTTATTTGATAGTCAAGCATGTTAAACAACTCTAATTTATTATTTAGTTCTATTTTTTATTTAATTACTTAATTTAAATAGTTATTATAGCAACTAGTTATTAAAAATATTGTATAATCTCCACCCACTTGCAACTGCTCTGTGGTAGTAGCCAACTCGAAAGCTTGGCTCCTTTGGCTACTACACACTCTTCTTTTGTTATGTTTAATTCAATGTCTAGTTAGCTCTGTTCTTACTTTTTTTTATTTCCTTTATGTTGGTTTATTGTAATAATTGAATAAGTGTGAATAAATGAACTTGAACTTGAACTTGAACTTGCAAGCTACAGTCTTCAAATTTGTAGCTCAGTCCTCTTGATTTAACTGCGTAGAAGTGAGTTGGTGAGAAAGTAGAGACAAAACACTGCAGAATAAAATTGATCATGCCAGGGAGGAAAGCAATTAAATTGCGTGAAAAGGCAACAATGCTGGATTTAAGACACTGAATGGAATAAAAATATTAAACCAACACAAATGATAAATCAAAGCTGTTTTCATATTTGTGAACTCATTCTAATGTCCTTGTCGCTTTCTGACTTCGCTGTAGTTGAGCCACACAAAAGTTACACTCTTTTATTTATATAAGAATGTCTAATCTTTTGGCTGAGCTGAGCTGGACTGGACGTTCTTCTTTTTCAATTTGTTTTGCGATTTGCGCCTGAAGACGTTCTTAACGCATTCTAAGAATAAGTGATGCAGTATTTCAGTAAATCATAATTCTGAATAAGAAAATATTAGAAAATAATTATTATACATGCTTGCTATTATAAAATGGAAAATGACTAGTATATGGTTTTTAGCTCATTGTTAACATGGTAGAGTCGGCCTAAACTACATCTCAGCCTGGGTACGTTAGTAACACATTTTTAAAATTCTAGCCAATATCAGCCTCAACGTTCTTATTAAAGAAAAAGAGTGTAATTAAAAAAAAAGAGTGTAATGGCTGTGGCCGGACTTGGTGAGTTAACTGGGTTATTTCTTTTGGTAATAATTAATCAAAATTGTTTGTTACGAGAGCTGAAAAAATCTGTATCAAAAACTTGTATTATTTAGTAAGCCAGTTAAAATTCCAAACAAAAATAAATTGGTGAAAAGGTGTTTGTAATGAAATAACGGAGTTTATTCTCATTAGCGGCTGCACAACAGAAGGTTGAACTATGAACGTGAGAGATCATGTTATCATTTTCTAAATAGTTCATTCTTTTTGTAACATTTGCCCGGGTCGCATATGTTAAGTTGCTGTTTTCTTTAGGGTCAAAAACTGTCAACATGGGACATTTTCATATGCGACCGACGTTTCTGGGGCTGGTTGAAATTTTCAAAATTTTCTAAACATCAAAGATGCCGAAGAGTATGGGTGGGGCTGGTAGATTTTTTAAAATCTGGCTTAAAACAAAGGAAGCCGCAACCAAAGATGTCAACACTTGTCAGATAAACGGATAAACGCGAAACATAACCGTGCTTGCAGGAATCACGAGTGCAGAAAGCGCGGGACAAGCAGCAAAGTACAAGTGAACAACATGAGCGGCGAATTTCATCTGGATCTCGTGTTTCCTCTGGAAAGGGTTTCATTAGCCACGGACTAAGTGAGTACGCACTATCGCCAACAAGATACGGTCCTATTTTTCGACCAGACACATTTACTGTTGGAATAGTTAGGATTTCTCTTTGTTCTGATTTTCTGAATATCCGACTTCGTCTGAGTACGCGACCATCGTGCATGCTTCCCGGATATCCACAGGCAAAATCAAGGAATAACTTTTTACCATTAACCACTGCTTGAATGATAAAATCGTGCTGCTGATATCTACTAAAATAGTCTGGTGCACTGTCCAATGGTGCTTTTATCCTAACATGGGATCCATCAATAGCTCCAACAACGTTTGGTAGGTCAGTCAACTCTGAAAACGTTTCAGTAGAAGTAGTCACTTGTGCTAGAGTTTCAGGAAGTTTGATGTGTTCGTTCCTGATCTCATAGAGGCCATTTACAACGTCTTGCACTGCTTCAATAACAGTTGATTTACCGACGACAACAACAACAACAACAATATTTTATTCAACTCACACGATCTTTACAAAAAAGGAAAAAAAGAAAATAATTTAAAAATAAAACTAGATTACAGATATAGAAGAGAAAAAAACAAAGTAAAAAGAAAACCAGATAGAATTCGTGAGTTGGAGCATCCAAATAGCTAGAGCTAATCGAGTGGATGACCCAAAAGGAAAACTGAGTTTATGGAAAAATAAGATTTACATTTCATAAATTAAGATAAAAAGTATTTCTTCATGAGCTAATAATATTAATTTAAGTATTTAAAGTGTATATGACACGAAATTGTTTTTTGCTGTTTTCGGTTCTTTGATATGTATAAAAAAAGGTTCTGAAAAAAAAATTGGTCAAAAAGATTTAAAAAACCTTTTTTTTCGCCCTCAAAGCACGCGTATGTTGACTTCAAAAGTGTCCTCCCGAGCGCGCGGCCAAAATGTCATGTGACTTGCTTGTGTGACGTCATGTGACGTAGAATGATTTGACTCGCAGCACAAAATGGCAGCAACGAGAAGGGCGATAAGAAGAAAGGCGGGAGATATTGTGCGGCCGGAGCGCCAAACATTGAAAGCTGTAAAAATACTAGCTATACACCAGGTATTTAGATGCATCTCTTAACAACAAGGGCCTTCAGTGAGGGCGAAATGGCTGAAGTTCGTCCGGCGGCACCGCATCGATTTCGGCTAGTTATGAGCCTTGTTGTTTTGAAAACATCCTGAGATTTTCATTGGGCTATAAAAGGAAACGAAACCTAATCACGGGCTCCATTCCTACAAGAGACATCGTCCTGCCCGAAGGTTCACAAAGTTTTGAGTGAACGGAGAAAGCGACAAGTAAGCGATTTTCATTTGTTTACAATAATCTTATTTATACGTAGCTAACACGTGAGAATTTAATGTGAGAATGTGTGTTTGGATTGTAAGCTTATATTAAGCTTACATTTATGCCTATAAGCTTAACTAATGATTTTAAAGTCAATATGACATGATTTGTTTTTTTGGTATTTTTGGTTCTTCGATACATAATTTTGTATGAATTTCGATGTGCAGTATTCAGCTAAGTTCAGCGGAGCTTTCTCAGCTTATCATCACACGTTATTGTTCAGAACTCCCAGGGTGAGATAACACAAGAGTAAAATTATCTTACCCATAGGCTTCAAACAAAATGGGAAGCTATAAAAGTATAAAAGTAGAGATTTATTTTTAGGCTCAGAGGTTGATGCCTTTATAAATCACAATGGTGAAGAAATAATAATTCCTGGAATAGAATTAAATTGATTACAAAATTACAGCTGGAGCAAGGAGCCCACTCGATTGGTCATTACTGTACTGTTAAAAACTATTACTTTAGCAAAAATTGTTATTTTTCCCACACATCATCATTCTCAGCAAATTGCGGTCACCGTGGTGAATCAGTGTTGGAGACTTTGACTGAATGAGACAACATTGCTATGATGAATACATGTAATATTGGCTCTAAATAATTGTGCTTTTTTATGCTTGGTATGTTGAAATGCTTTCAAAGTTAAGTTAGCAGGTCTACAGTGTATATTCATTTTTGGGAGTTTTGCCCATAATCATTATTAATTTTTTTGGCATATTTTGGCAAGTTTACACTTAATGAAAACCTACTAAGAGATACACAGGTATCAAAGGATAGAATGTGAGTTACATGTCCAAAATTTAAATTAGGAGAAGAGGTTGTTTGCAAAGTGGCATGCCTTCCTAGCTGTGGTAAGTCAACATAACAATGACCAAATGAGTGGGGATTATGTCCAGATGCTTGTGCATAAATACATGTAGGGTTAGACTATTTTTCATTATATACTGGAAATTATATTGAAGACACTTTCTTACTTGCATCCATCCCCATCCATCATGATAACCACAAGAGCATGTGTTATCCAACTACATGTAGCCAAACCATAGAATGAATTTTTGTTAACCTACAAGGTGGCTGTTAGTGGGCTGGGGCATCTAACATGCTAGCTATTACATGTACTGTTCTGAGTTCACATGTCACATTATTCATTTTAGGAAAGAGCTTGTTGTGTATGTAATGATTCACTTTTTTATTCTACAGAAGCAGAACAGTCTTCCTTCAACCCACATGTAGCAGTAACAATACTCAGACCAGAAGTAAAACCTCTTCAAGAATACCTCACACTTTGGTCATAAAGGCCAATGCAAGAAGTAACATGGCCTAAGTTTTTATGACTGTAGACCACTGTTCATACTTAGCCCCTGAGTTAGGACTCAGTGCCAGGCTGTAAAATAAACTTAGTTCTGCCTTTTTTCTTTTAATTGATATTGAGAATTTACCTTTACATTACCTTTTTTGGGACTGACCCTTTTAGCTTTGTTTATGTCGATGATCTAAAAGTTATTCAATCACATACACGTAAATGCATGATGAAATTTGGAAAATCAGTTGTCTTGAGTGACATCACACGGCCTGAAATAGTGATTTTCTTAAAACTGTGAAATAGTTACTTAGCCAGTAGGCACTATTAGACACTAATTCCATTGTTTTCTTTTGTTTATGTTTTAATAATTTTGGCTAATTTTGATTAATTGCTAGATACTGTTTCATGGTCTTAGTAAAATCACTCTAGGGCAACCCAGACTGGATAGGTCTTTAGGACAGATAAAGAATATGGGTCAGTGCCACCACTTATACTTTGAAATAGGAGTGAGGACTCCTTGGTGTGCCTTTTCTAGGGTACTAAAGAGGCATCAGTGTATTAGTGATCAGCATCAAATTTCTCCTTGTAATATCAATACTTAATCAATCAGAGAGGTCATGGGAATTAGAATTTCATCTCATTACTGCAGCAATAAATGTTTGGGGACAAGAGAGGAGAATTTGTATTTTGATATGGTTAACCTCTATTAGAGTGTGGCCAAGTGCAAAGATTATGAATATCAGTTTTCTTTCACATTTTGCTAAAACTTATATAAATATGAATTCTGAATGGTCTTGTACTTGGCTGCGCTTTGAAAAAACAAAGGCTAAAGGTAACTCAGAAATGGCTATTGGGATCTGATATAAAATAAAGAAAGATGATAAATATTTTTAAGCTTGGTCCCAAATCTTTCCCAAATTTGGACTGGTAACAAAATTGGAATTGTAATGCCTTACAAGTCATTGCTACTAAATTTGCCTCATAGCAACCAAATTCACCTCCTCATTGGCTTAATTCAATCAAGTTGAGGTTTCCCTTGATATAATGGAGACTATTTTGAACAAATAGGCTAGACTAAGATGAAAATTGGTTACATTCACACTCATAATTCACATAATTAACACTCATAATGATTTTGTTGGTCATGACTTTTATTTATTTGGTGGCTCCTAAAAGAGCCGTTGAATTGGGCCCTGTATGAGTGCAATGTCTAACACCACAGTTAGACCTACAGGTATTTTTAATGTTCTCTGTCCTGCAAAGTGGCATATCCAGTTGACTGGTATTTTGTCCTTATGCTATGATAAACACAGGCAGGAACCCATTGTGAAGTGATGCTACTTTTCGCGCCAAAAAACATCGACTGGAATTGATTCGGGTCAAACAAGTCGCTCGCTATTCATGCAGGCTGTCCAACTCGCATTTACTCCAATTCCGCACTCGCTCCCTATTCTCGCGTACCGAAGTATCCTAGAGCTCCTTAGCAACCCCATCGTTGCAGTGAAAAAATGAGCGACTTCGAGCAAGTCAACAGTGAACAAAATGTAAATCTACAAACTGTAAACAATTCCCCTCATCAAACAAGCTACGACGTACCGGTAAGTGTACTTCAGCTTTGACTTCAGCAGCCGTCAAAATTAAAGTTTTTCATATCATCGGATTGATTTTTTCTACATCAATCGACTTCATTCAGGGCTTTAGACATACACTTGTAAAAGCAACAAATTCGGACTTTACATACTCGTTAAATAATTTCTGATCCCCATGGCGGCGATAAGTTCCACCGTCCGCATTGCGTCGTTCGCATACACATCATTTCGCGCTGCAACTTAACTGAATGGACATCAGTTTGAATAACTCTACTAACCAAAAATCCACGCTCACAATTCTAAGTATCTCTCTTCTAAAAAGGTAGATGTTAGGCCATCAAGGTCTTTTTCTTCCTCCGAGTCTCCATCACCGGCTTCGTGGTCTCAGGCAACTTCAGCGAGTGGTTCGTCTTGATATGGAGTTTTTTCGCTTTTTACGACTTCCCATTCTTCTTCCGAACCTTCGCTCGTATCTATACTGTCTGAGGAATCAGATAAATCGCTGAGTTATGAATCACTAAACATTTTGCCGATGAGATCAGTGGACATTTGTAGACGAGAAAATAGCAGAATTATACCAGAAGTAAAGTCACAGTAACACAGCAAGCAAATCAAGTGACGTCATGTGACGTCACGAGCCTGGCTCTCGTTCTACACTCGTCCCCATTCTCCGGGACATTTTTACTGGGAAAATTCGAGTTTTTCGACGCCCAAAACTATGGGAAATTTATTTTTTTTACGCATTTCAATTTCAGAACATTTTTTTATACATATCAAAGAGCCAAAAACAACAAAAAGAAAATTCATGTCATATACACTTTAATGTATCAAAAAGTCATCGTAATTATTGATCATAGAGTTCTTAATAGTTTTACGAAATGAGGAGAGAAAAGGAATTTGATAGTGATAGTGAATTCCAAAGGCGTGAACCAGTATAGCGAAGGGTGCGAATGCCATATTGAGTAGTGTTAACCGATTTTAAAAATATATATTTTCATTGAGCGATTGTCGGGTTAAGTAACAATGTATAGAGGGAATGCTTTTAAAGTAATCATCAAAGCAGGAAGGGGTCATATTGTGAAACCACTGATAAACGAAAGATATAATTTCATGATTAATTATATCATTGAATTTCAATAAATTGAGGGATTTAAAAATTGGTTCCGAGTGTGATTTTGGTTCAGAGAAAGTTATAATTCTAATTGTTCTTTTTTGAATTGTAATTATTGGTTTTAAGTAACTAGGGTATTCCAGACCCCAGACCTGAACACCATAAATAAGAAAGGGGTAAACAAGGGAATTATAAAGCATAACAAGAATATTACTATTAACATAATATCTCATTTTTGATAAAATACCAGCAGTTTTCGACAATTTTAGGCAAAGTTCGTCAATATGAGTTTTCCAAGTTAAATTTAAATCAAAAATAATACCCAGATATTTTAGAGAATTAACTTGTTTAATATCTGAACCATCAATTTTTAAATTAATTGTTTGGTTTGGTTTCATTTTTTTAGAATGAAAAAGTATAAAGTTTGTTTTAGAAATACTAAGTGCTAATCTATTTGATTTCATCCATTCAGCAACTAATTTAAGCTCATTATTTAAGATTTGTTCAAGATAATTAAGGTTCTTACAAGCAAAATAAATGTTGGTGTCATCAGCAAATAGATGAAATGTTAGCAAATTAGAAGAATTAGGTAAATCATTTACATATATTAAAAATAGTAAAGGCCCTAAAACGGATCCTTGAGGAACTCCGCAGGTTATTGCTAAGTGATCTGATTTATGTCCATTAATGCAAACAAATTGTTCTCGATGTGAGTGAGGATTTAAACCAATTATAGACATTGCCTCTTATTCCATAATGGTATAACTTTGATAATAAAATAGAATGATTAACTGTGTCAAAAGCTTTTTTTCAAATCAATTAATGAAGATTCCACAACCAAATTCATTATTGTCAATAGAATTGCATATAGATTCAGTAATAGTAATGAGAGCATGGTTAGTCGAACGTTTTTCTCTAAAACCAAACTGGAGAGGGTATAGGATTTTATGTTGTTCAAGGTAACAATTTAGGCGTTTATACATAGCTTTTTCGAATATTTTACTTAAAATAGATAAAACTGATATTGGCCTGTAGTTGTCCTTATTTTGTCTTGAACCCTTTTTAAAGACAGGAGTAACTTGGGCTACCTTAAGTTTATCAGGGAAAACACCTGAGGTAAAAGACTCATTTACTAAAAATGATAAAGGCTCTGATACAGAATCTTTGAGAATTTTTAGAAGAGGAATCGGTATACTATTAGGACCCACAGACTTGCTATTATTCATTAGTGAAATAGCCTGTGAGACTTCAGATGGAGTCATAGGGGATAAGAAAATTGACTCACGATAATTGTCCTAAAGAAAAAAGGTAGGAGAGTGGTTTCCTTGAGAAATGTTAACAAAAAAATTATTGAAGGTGTTAGCAATATCAAGTGGATTGTCAATAGACTTATTCTTTTCTAAAAGAAGCTATTTTTGCAAGAAGCGATTTTTGCAAGAGTAAGAGTAAGAATTTCCATGTGCTAGTCTATATAGCCCTAAAGCCAGCACTTTCTCGGGTGGCAAACAATCTCTCCATCTTGAATTTTCTCTCACGATCCTCGCACCGAGAGCACGTCGTATTATTTCAAAGGTATCTTTGTTCACTCGTAGCTGCTGTCGAAAATATTCTTGTGGTATAGTAGCATCGTTGTAGTGTATGTCGAAGCAGGATTCGGCTGGTCGGGGAATAGCCCATGCATATGGAGCGATGCGTTGCCGTCGTAATCGCCGATTCCTTCGTCGTATCGCAGCGATAATAAGCAGTGTCTGCTGATAATTTATCAGTCTTTCGTACAACATAAACAATGCAACCATTTGTTGATGTTGAATGCTGATAGTCTGAAGAAGAAATATCACAAGAGCGACGCAAAATGCTTGATTTCGATCCATGTTTACATGCTGTGTACACGGGAGACTCGCGCGGGAAGATGTATAGTTGATGACAGATTTCTAATTATGTTAGTACAAATGCGACTCCACTTGACCCTAAAAAAAATTGTGGACTTCCGGTTGTGGTTTCAAATTTTTATTGACTAGAAAATTTACCACGGACCATATGCGACCATTGTTAATTTTATTTTCATGCATCTGATTGGAACGAGAACGAAATGGGCTAGACTGAAGTGTCAGACGCTTTCTCGCCCTACCCTCTGTGGGCGCCGGCGAGAGAGCGTCTGAATTCTGAATGTAACAATACCATCCGGTTACGTCACGGACTAGTGCGAGCTCTAGATTAAAAAAACAGCTTCTTATTGGTCGAAGCTTTGTTTTGATGTTCAGGCCCTTTCTCGATGTTTACATTTACATTGATGAAGACGGTAAAATCTCACGACATCACACCGACTGATAAATATATCAACAACAATAGCTTAGCAGTCTATGAATATTCCATGAAACATTTCAACACAAAAGAAAAAATTAACGTATAAACAATGGATAAAAAGAACGAGGTATTGTTGTATTTCATTTCGTTGTTGATATGTCGAGAAGCTACCATGATGGCGGTGAATTCGTAACAATAAAAAGAGGTGTTGACAGGCCAGCAAGAGTAATAAGCTCGTGATAACGTGGAACGTGACCATTAGAGTTGTGCTCTAACAAGCATATCTCCCAAGGATTTTCCTTTTTTGTATGGGATAAGGAGAGGCTCTTTGTATATTTCTCTTAGCAATGGTTGGTATGCCATTTGCTGGTACATTGTTACGAAAAGCAGAATTCTTTTTCGCACGTTCTCCTTTTGCTGCAAAGATAACTTCCGTTCAATGAATTTTGCCTTTATTATTATTTTTCCCATGACTCGTGGCCGCCTTATTGATTTTGATTACATTTTAATTTATTCAGAAATGACATAAATTAGTCCGTGACGTAACCGGACGGCATTATTACATTCAGAATTCAGACGCTCTCACCGGCGCCCACTGGGGGTAGGGCGAGAAAGCGTCTGACACTTCAGACTAGAAATTAGCCTACCAAAGCATCCACCGGGCAGCAACCACAAGGACGAAGACAGCGAGAGCGGCACAAAACAATTAAGCTTTAATAAGCGAAAACAATGCTTCTACAAATTTGTTTTGTATTTTGCGATTTTGCGGTTTCCTGTAGAACAACAACGTCGAATGATCAAATTAGAGGTTTTGTGGGGAACGTTAACACACGACGATAAATTTTCCTTTCACTTTTTTCACGAGGCAGGCAAAAATTATCGCGTAAGCGGAGACGATCGACAGATCACCTGCCGCACTAAACTTCCTAGTGAGGTTGTTTAATTAAAAAAAAAATAATATAAAATAAAAAAATATATATATTATTGTTTATAATTAATTTCCGTGGAAACCGCTAGCACAGTTTAAATTCGGTGAACACGAAAAATACGCGGACGCATCAGGAATTTTGTCAAGCCAGTTGATTTTAATTAATTAATTATTGGAAATAACCCGGTCAAAAACTCTAGTGCGACCGCAGCATTTGTTGATTCTCTGCTCAAGCTTTTCTTTTATTGCTGCAAGCCCTGAGGCGAGCAGCACACTAATCGTGACAGGCTCCCTGTGTTTCATTTGACCGAGTGAGACCTGGGCGCTTTATATACGGCGCAACAGATCGTTTTGAGTTTTTCGTGGAGAATTTCGTGGACGATGATTTTAAGTGAGAATGCAGTATGTATTATCAGCGGCAGTAGTTGTAGAATTGTGCGTGCTCAAGCTAGGCCTGAACATGCACAACTGTATTAGTAACTGTAAAATCAACGGCATTAGTGCGCGCTAAAATAGCGAATTAATCTCGCGATCATATGGCGAGTAAACTTGTCTTTTTGAGAGAAACGATGATTGGTTTTGAACAACTGTATTAGCAACTGTAAAAACAACTGTATTAGCGCGCGCTAAAATTGCGAATTAATCTTGCGATCATAGTCATTTTGAGAGAAAACGATGAATATTATAGAGTTTCTAAACGTAGTCAAATTTGAATGTTTCCATTTTTGAACAGTTTAATTAGTATTGTGACGCAATTTGACGACATTAAATGCACTATTTTAGCGCGCGGTAATACAATTGGTTTTTCGTTATATAGCGCGGCACCCCTAAAAGTAACGAAAGCCGAGGTTTTGCGTTCTTGCTCGAGGTAAGCTGTTTACTTATTACGCAGAGTTATCATGTCAAACACAATTTTATCAATAGCTGGAAGTAGTCATTAAGGACATGAACGATTTAGTGACATTTCGAGGGGAAGACAATGTTCTTTTATAAGTCAGTTTTCAGCCCTGTTATGTGTAAAGTCATGTCCAGTTCAACGATGGACAACTGGGACAGTTAACCAAATTTTGATCGAAGGAGACAGGATGTACTTGGATACACTTGAAAGACAAAGCATCCCAGATACAGTAACGATGTCCCTGACCTATCTGCCTGATCGAGGTCGCTGGACCATTACATCGCCCATTCATGATCAATTGCCCCTTGAGGCAAACAATTCGGAACAATGGCCCGTCGAGGCCGTAGAACCACCCTTTGAGGCAAACAATTCAAAACAATCGCCCGTACCCTCTATGAGTACCCTTTGCATTGCACTTACATTGCATTGTATTGCATTGCATTGCATTTCTAACTCACACCATATTGGAATTATTGAATATTAGTCTAAGCAATGGAAAACGACGAATTCTGTACTATTTAGTACTATATTTATATTTAAAACAAATTCGTGCTTATTATTCAAACAATTCGGCTACATTTTTGGGAAAATATACAAAAAAAAATAGTAATCATCATAGAGCCTATTGACAATCATTATAAGTATTGACGCTATATTTGATGAGTAACATCGCAGCACTTCACTGGCTCTCAGCTATTTCTAGTTTTCAAAGTGTGATTTAAAGGCTTTAACTCTACAGTATAACTACCTTGGAGTTACTGGTGGCGAACATTTCGAAAAGTAAAATGCAGTTGTATTGGAGCAACCATATTCCGTCTCTCTCTCAAACGTTTCAGTGAATGTTTTAAAAACAAAAAAATGTATAGAAAGGTTAGCCAAGTGAATTTCCTAAGTTATAAACAAACGCCCGCAAAGCTCATTAATCTGCGAACAGGTTTAACCCTATTCGGCCTGGGGGGGGGGGGGGCACAAAGTGCCCGCGCTAACTTTGAACGTTCATAACTTCTTTAATATGTATTCAAACGCCATCAAACTTTGTGACTTTTCCTAAAATTTATCTGGCAACAATTTTGTATGACAATTTTTTGATCACGTGACTTGATGTTTCCATGGCAACAAGATTTTGACAGCCATGTTTTTTGAAATTTGCATATTTGTACCTTTGAATGAAGAAAAACAATATTTATTGGTATAACTTTTATATTTTTACGTCATTTAGCGTTTATGTATTGGTTTTGATTAATTTTGAGTGAATTTGGACGGTTTTTAAGAGGTTTTAAAAAATTTCAGAAATCCAAGATGGCGGATCCAAGATGGCGGCCGTATAGCTAATTAACTAATAACTACGTCATATGACGTCATCATTCCATTGTGCGGACCGCAAAGGAGACAGTTTCGGACGTACTATGTACCCTCTAGGTTTCATTGTCGTAGCCTTAATGTTCTTGAAGTTACGAAGGGGGGGGGGGCACAATGTGCCCCCCCCCCAGGCTCAGGAACTCAAAAAAAGCCCAGGCCGAATAGGGTTAAATTACAAATTTTACATGACCACTAAAAAGTGAATAAGAGTAAAACTCTGTCTGATCTCAGGTTATTTGCAAATAACTCCTCAGCTTTGACACATTTTATTAAACTTCTATTAAATTTATTAAAATTTTATCTTAAATTTTATCTTTATTTATTAAAATTTTATCTTTATTAAACTTCTCAACCGCATGCGTAAAAGTAATAGTTTTTATCAAATATTGACTTACAGTGTTATCCAAATAAACATTTCTTGTAGCTTTTATCCACTGGTCATCATGGTTTCCCGATGCGCTGAAAACTATCGCATTTCCACTGAAGACAGTGAGGGATTCCATTCTGCCGCCATACATACGATACCAAAACTGGAGACAAGCCAGTGATCCATTTCCAGCTATTGGTATTTCAAGTCTGGCTTTGTCACCACTATTTCTGGGCCAATACGAGTCAATGTACATGTAGTAACCTGTTTAGCATGACAAAGAAATAACATGAAATTTTGAGGAAAAAAGAACATGAAAATAAACCAGGTTTGGTGTTATTACTGTACATTGTCTAAATAGAAAATGTTACTTAATTATAATGCCCCGCTCACACTAAAGCTTAAAAATGTTTTTTTGATGTTGTTTAGTTTAAAACAGGATTTACTAAAAGGAACTTTTCCTGACTTTAATTACCAATGCAGGTCGTCTGAATCGTAAAATCCGACTGACTGAATAGACTGAGGCTAACACTTTGTCAACCTCTGAGCATCATTGAAACAATTTTAGGCTTTGAACGCGGCTTTATTAGTATGGTACCTGCGCCTAGCAAAGAAGGGAATAAACAGCGTTTACTAAATCATTTGGGGTAACATTTTAAATTTCTGCCCTTGTGTCTAGGAGAATCGCTAGAATATAACTACTGTATTGTCAAGTTGCAAACTTTGTTCATTTTTTTCTAATCAAGTTAAACCAGTTAGTAGCATTATTTTTAGTGTTTGGTCAGTTTTAATATTTAAATAATAACAGTAAGACCGAACGGCAAAATCATAGACACAGAAAAAAGGAATTAACATACAATGGAGCCTCCCTACAACTGCCAACTCTCTTTAACGGCCATGTTTTTCCCCCGACCGACGATCGTACATTTCCTTTTATGTAAACCTCCCTACAGGGGCTACCACATGACAACAGCAACGGCCAGAAAAGTGAGCAATCAACTAATCAAGTAGACTACGAGCAGTCTCTCTTTCCCAGCGTTAGTCCGTCGAGCGAGAAACGAAAAAACATTAGCGAACGGATAATGGCCGCGCGAAACTGGGGGCGAGGCAGGCGCGCGGGAAAAGAGAGACTACAGACAAAGCCCAAGCGAATGCACTTTCACGGTCGAGTGTTTTTTCGGTATCAGATTTACTTCTCTTGACATCCTGTCAATCTACATGTCATCGCAATCGGGAGATCTACCCGAAACCAAATCCCTTTTAGCGCGTAGAGAGTAAAATGCCGCGAAAGGATTGTGTTCTTCGCAACCTCGTTCCCAGGGTCTCTCATCTTCCCGCCCCCTGGAGCGAGAGAAGAGAGACCCTGGTCAACTGTGGTCACGTGCGTCCCAAAATCTGGGATGTAACAAGTAAAAGATTTGAGGGAGGGGCGGCAAAGTTTGAAATTTGTTCGCTCTAGCAGAGCATTGCAAATCAAAACAAATCCGAAAAGCGTTTGGCGGCTTCCGATAAATATGAAGCGGCCGTCATCCGCAGACTTCAAAATATATCCACATCGATTGGTTTTGAGAGTGCAAGTTGCTTTAGGATCTGTAATTAACAGTTGGGGAATTGTCACGGCGCTTGAAGATTTGTCGGCAGTATTAAAAGCTTTGGACTCACTACACAATTACAGTCCAATTTTATTACTGGACGCCACCGCTAAGCTCGGTCTCGGCAGAAAATGCTTTTGATTTTATATGGCATTGTTCCGAACTGAGATGAATTATCGCTACATACTATTTAGTAGGTGATCTTCAAGCTTCATTTGACAGGCACATTAAATTGTCGCCGTCTGTTCTCGGACGATGGCGAAGTGGAAAAAATATTTTGACATGCATTTTATAACAGGAAACGAGGTAGAGAAGATAATGATAGCTTTTATTCTTCGTAGGTGAGGCATGTTGTTTTGTTCAACATTTACCAGTTCCAGTCGTTTGAATGTCTATACAAGATCTTTACATTTTATTGTTTCATTATACGCTTGTAAAATTATTGAACGATAACCATTTAAATCCTTGCGTATAATTCATTCGCTTTTGTTTGTTCGTTTGATTGAACCGTTTCCGGACATCAACGGACTCGCGCACAGCACGAGCCACTGTGAAGAAAACGAGACAAAATTACAAACACCGTCGACCCCTCCTTAGGAATATAATTGTCCAAGAGGCACGTGACCAGAGTTGACCAGGGTCTCTCTTCTCTCGCTCCAGGGGGCGGGAAGATGAGAGACTCTGGGAACGAGGTTGAGTTCTTCGAACGATACTCCGAAAAAAGCCATTATAGGTAGACCAGCAAAGGAACCTTCTTGCCACGATTTTTGACGTGTCTGTAGATGTAACTTCAAAAGTTATTACGGGGATTTCAGTCGTAACCGGGTTTCAACTGAGAATATTTTCGAAATTACAAAAAAGGCAGGAGTATAAAAATGTCGGCTCGTCGATTTGGTTGTCGAAATTGGTTTCTCGTGCGAAAAAAAACGAGTTTTCTTCGAATCGTGTCTGTGCAACTAAAATTCGTAGCGCCGCCCAATTGATGAGGTTCTTGAGGTCTGGACTTGTAGCGCAAGATTTCACGAACTCGCTACAGATGCAATGTTCGCCGATTGCAGCGGAGCGGTTTAAGCGGCTTTCTCGATCGCCACATTCCGCTAATTCTGGAAAGTCAAGCAGGATTTCTTCCCCTCAAAAGCCTTCAGAAAGCCCTGCAGAGAGTGAAAACCAAAACACGAACGTTGGAGCTGTTAAGAAAAAGCCAACAGCTCGTCGTTCCACATCGTATGATTCACGAGAACGTCGACAGGAAATGGTGGAAATTGGCAACCTGATGACCACTGCAAACGTTGAGAAACCACAAAGGAAAGTTGTTCTGCCGACTGGTGAAGACACTTTCTCCTTTCGTTCCATGCCAGATGCTGCAACAGCTAATATCGTCAAGAACATTATGAACAAAAATTGGAAGCCGGTAGCGAATGCTATTTTTGCGCATGAAGAGCTGAGAGAGGAACTTTTGTTGTCACTGTCGAAAAACTTGGCACGTGAAATGACTGAGTATTCGCACAGTGACAGCATGCTGAAATACAGCTCTCCGTCAGAGCTTTCATCGTTTTCAAATAGAAAACTCGTGCATGAAATTAAGGTTTTTTGCCCCTTGTGGTCCGCCTGTGTTACTGGAGCCGCGAATGTCTATCTGGCTGATACGAATCTAGACGACAGCATGAATGCCATAGCACTGGCGACTGCTGCAATTGCTCGGCAGAGAAATGCCCGAATGTCTGCCCATGCCAAACGAGTTTCAACCGTTCTTGTTCATAGTGGGGCGAAGGCAGACGACTTTACCAGACTGAATCGACTTGGAATTTCCACTTCTCACAAACAAGTGATTCGAGATCAAATGGAAATGGGGAAAGGCCACGATGGGAAATTATTGATTTGGAAGAAAGCAGTCGAAGAGAGAAATGGCACTTTGTCCCTCATCGATGAAATTCTTGGCCACCAGTCCCTGAGTCAGATAGATGTCTCAAAGGCAGCTCTCGAGAGCAGATTTTATTATTCATGTCAGTCTTATGAAAAACTGATGACCCTTTTGAAGAATGTTACTAGTATTGAACAAAGGGTCATGGTGCAGAAGACAGATCTTGAGAAAGCCAGACGTGAGTTGATGATGGAAGAGCGAATTTCCTACAGGTAAGAACATTAAAAAGCAAGAAAAAGTATTTCCTGTCTGTTTGATTGTCTTTTGTCTGAGTGAAAATGAAAATCATCAGTTAATATTTTTTATCGTCGTTTGATAGCATGAAAAAATGCATAATTATTAATAAAATCTTTAAAACAACATTTTAAACACTTTGCTATTTTTTCCAACATATTTTATTAATATAGAAATGATATAATAATAACCATCAGAAGCCTATCACGCATATATGCCTACTGGATGACTGATAATGGAGCAATAAAATTCCCTAGTACAAGTGTAATGTTGCAGGGACTTGAAGGGCGGGGGTAAAATGGCTTTGGCCGGGCTATATTATATAGTGAAAAACAACTGTATTGATACGCACTAAAATGAGATTGCCATTTTGAGAGAAAATAACAAATATTATCGAGTTTCTAAACATAGTTATTTCTCTTGAGTTTAGCACACACTGTTCCAGTTATTGTTGTTGTTGTTTTTTGCTGTATAGAGCAGCACCCCTAAAAGTAACCAAAGATGGTAAAACTGGCAAACCAGTGATCTCAGGTGTTTCTTATATTTCAGAATCGTTGCAGACAACCTGGATTTCAGCGTCTCAGCCAGAATTCAGACCAGCAGGCTTCGGAATCAGTCCATTCATTGGACCCATCACCTGGCTATCCGTGATCGGGTTATACCAACAAGTAGCGCATCTGTGGAGTGTGCAAAACCTCAGAAAAAATTGCTGATCTTGAGCTTTGTGAATTACTGCCAAGTGTGGAAAGCAACCTTGTTGTCGAAAATGATTTTGTCGTGTTGGTGTCACGCGTGATTGTCAAGTTTTTGTCAGCCTTTCAGATGTTTAGGGATGCCATAATCCATCACATTCCTCATCAGTATAGCCAAGAAATGGCTAATAAGTCCGAAGTGGTAAGAGAAAAATATGTATTTAGCAATAAGAACTTCTGTGCTGTTAGTAATAGTAATTGGACTGAGTGGAGTACAATTCAGGGAGTAATCGAGCGAGTAATTTCAAATCAGCAGAGCGTATAGCGCAAGGACGATTTGAAATTATGAGCACGATTACCCCTGAATTGTGCGACACGAGGTTCAATTACTACTTAATCGCATCAGTACCAAAATTCGAGATTTAAAAGTCTATGTGGTCTTTTTTGTACTCAAAACGCCTAGGATATTTAATCAGTGCAACTGGTTGGACACCCACGTTACCGCACGCCAAATTATGTAAGAAATAGGCATTCGGACGACCAATCACAATCGAGAATTTTGTTATTGATACGATTATGATTATAATTGCTCTCTTATTATAGAGTTGGGGGAACAAGTACCAGTTGATGGCAAAATCACATCTCAAGTGCTTGTGCTATTCTTTGATGGATATTAATGTAAATTCAGAAATTTATGAGCACTTCAACAAAAATTTGCCAATTGAAAGCATCACTTGTTCTTCCGACTGTATAATGACTGTGAATATTTAAATTGTTTAGTTGCATTTGACTTCTTAAGTGAGTCACAGTTGTCTGATCTGCATCTGGGAGGTACATGGTCACTCAGGAGAGTAACACTATAAGAAGTAGGCCTCAGTGGAAAGGAAGAAACTTATTTATTTAAATAATTTTTTTTATTGGATTGTTAAAAAACAGACAGTTATATTCTATTTTTTTAAGTGTTTCCTTGGTTTGGAATTTCTAAATACAAACATCTCTGGTGAGATGGCACAGTTCCTGATGTCTGTCCAATCCAAGTATGTACCACAACTGAAAAAAGATGAGGGAAATGTCATCCTTGAACCAATTTTTTTGGATGGTAACCAGCTTACAGAAGAGAGAGCACGCAATGTACAGTGGTTATTTCAAGACGGAGATACACAGTTTGACCGTCTTGAAGGATTGGATCCCACTCATGCAGACTGGCATGCCAAGGTCAACTTATACAAGGCAAGGCTATATTCTTTTTAAGCGATGTATTTTTCTAAATGCATCGGCATTACAGGGCATTAAATTGTGTATTGAGAACCTAGCTGATTAGTGTCAGGGTATCACAGTTATTAATAATTCCCCTTGTAACGCAAAGCAAGGACCCTAAGACACTATTTGTTTAGCACAGAGAGAGGCTTTATTAAGCCATGGCCGCCCCTGTAAGGAGTTGGAGGGGAAGAAAGATAAACAATAACAACCTCTCTGCTCACCAAAGGGTGGGAATAAAAATACTGAGGTAACAAAAAAACATACACTGTGAAAGATGGCACTAAAACATGCACCAATCTGTAACACTTTGGAAAATTAACCATTTTGAGTTCCCTAAATAAAACAACATTGACATCCAAACTCAAAATCTTGCTTGGAGATTTGCAAGTCTGTAAGACAGAGTAATTAATTGTTAAAATTTCATCTTTTACTTCAGATCGAGAACAAATTGTTCTTAAAAGCTGACTCAGCTGCAGAAATTGGTACCACCTGTGCATCAATCAACAGGACAGGAAAGACGAATGCCAAGAAAGGTGCTGAAGACTACAACTCCTACAAAGACTTTCATGAAAGAGAAATCGAAGGACACATAATTTCAGCATTCATGGTATATTGTTTTATGCATACTGTAGAAGGTATGTTTGTTACTATGATTTTGGGAAACAACACAATGGAATGACCTTATTCAATCAATTGTTTATTCGCCTTTTTTTAAAAACTGATAACATCAGTTTACACATGATATGATAGATGAGGCAAACTCTTTCCCTCCTCTCTCTCTCTCGCTCCAGGGGGCGGGAAGAAGGGAGACCCTGGGAATGAGGTTGCAAAGGCAGTTGCTCTTAGCAAACCCTTTAAGACTTTTCGAGGAGAGCCCCTGTTTAATTAATCACATATACTTTATGTTTAATTAATTACGTGCACATTATGTTTGATTAATCAGATGCACTTTATGTTAAATTAATCACATGCACTTGTCCAAGAACGGTTTGGTTCTGCTAAATAAAAGAAGAAATCACTAAGTAATTATAAGGACATTGGGTTGAATGGCAGATGCAATGATATGTAGTTCAAAATCTTCCCAAGAAATTTTTCTTTTTCTTTGTTTTTTTTTTCAATTCCATATTTTAAAAATATCTGTCTTGAAATCAACCATCAACGTTTATGTACTTTCTTAGCATTTGAGTGTTACTAAGTTAAATTGTTGCATTTATTTATAAAATGTTTTAGTACTGGCTGTACCGGTAATTTATTTTGTCATTTTATTTATACAGATTCACCTGTAAAAGTCCAATTGCCTGACAAGAATGAGGATAAACTTACACGGCGAAACTGGCTGCATAATTTAATCAGAGACTTCCTTGGGGAATTTGTGTTCGACATCCACGAGTCAGATGACATAATAGAACAAGTAAATCGACTCGACAGGAATCAAAGAGAAGGTTATACATGCAGAATATGTGGTCAGAAATTCAAAGGTGATGGATGGCGTGTTAGGTAAATAGACAGCATATATAAATATGTTTTGTTAATGAGTTGTTGAGAACATCTCATTGAGATGCTAAGTGCTTTTTTAAAAGCTGTTGTCTACAAGAATAATTTGTGTGGTAAATGGCTCTGTGGTGGTGATTATTATATATAAAAAAAACATGAAATATTTTTTTTAAATGGACACTGTCACCTATTTTTAGTATCACTTTGAAAAGCCAAAAACATATTTGTTTCAATGGAAACCTTAAAATAATGGTCCAGTTTTGTTAACAAATACTCTACCATTGCACAGAAACTAGTATTCGTTATCTTTGGCTGCGGATGTCCAGGATGGAAATGGATGTTGTGGCCAAGTTTTTCAAGTTCCTCCTGAGAGTCGTGGAAAAATTGCAGAAAAACTTATTATGGATGACAATGCCCCTTTAACACTGACTAATTTGAGTTATATTTTGTTACTTTTGTAAGGCATGAAATCACTTAACATGGCCTGAGAGTGCAAGATACTCCTGACCAAGACACTAGAAACAGCCTAGGCTGTTTTAAGTGCCAAGATGTCAACTGTCGTCTGGTGTATAAAACAAAAGCCACCCTCAAAAGGTATCATTTATAATTTGCAATATTCTATTATTCTCGACAAACTAGAGAAACGTGGAGTGCTTGCAGATAATAGTAGTGTACAGTGTGTGTTTTTTGCAAAAGAAAAAATGAAAAGTCTATATGGCAGATCTAACTTGGTCATTATTTTTTTAATCATACTTTTTTGTTGAGATTGATTTGTTGGAAAATGGTGAATGAAATATATACAATTATGTGTATATATATATATATAGTCTGATCAACTAAAGAGAATCACATTTACTTCAAGATTCGAAATTCCAGAGTTCTGCCACAGGTCGTTATTATTCTATTCGCCAAAGTTTGTCATGTTCGTCCAAAAATGTGATTTATTTGGCCACCTGTAATAAATGCAATTTGCAGTATGTAGGTTCTACATCCACCGAATTTAAAGTCCGATTCAGAAACCACAAATCTAGCATGCTTAATAATAGGAGAACTTGTGAATTGGCGGTACATTTTAATAGTTCTGAACATGATATTTCACAAATTAGCTTTATTCTTATCGAACAAATTAGATCATTTCAAAATACATTTCACCTTGACCAATTGTTGCTCACTAGGGGGGCTTATTGGACAACCCAATTGTTTTCGCTCAATCCGCGTGGCCTTAACAAGAGACGTGAATTTAGATCAAAAAACCGCATTAACTACAATAATTAACGCACGTATCTTGCAATAATAGGATTGTCTTTTTCTTTTCCTTGTTTTATTCTATGTATTGTGTGTAGTTGTTTTGTGCTTGAACGTTCTGTCGGGGGCACTTGGTAAGACGTGCTGGTCCTGTCTTTCCGACAGTGACCTATATGATTATTCGGGGGCCCTCGATAGGGAGTTTTCTTTGTTTCAATCATTAATTAAGGTTTTTATCACATTATGTATGTTATTTTTAGCGTTAAATTTTTCCTTGTTATTTAGTTCTTTTGTTTTATTACGTAACATCGTTTTCCTTTGTTTTTGTAGCTTAACGTATATGTCACAACTTGCATAAGTGTAGAACTGGATATTCGTAAAACAGTGCTCAATACATTAATGTAGAGCGAAGTATATGTTAATGGAGGAAAGAAACAAGTAAACTACGCTTTCATCCCGACAAGCCTGTTTCGTGGTTGCCCACTCATCAGGGGATTCAATAAGAATATTATTTATCGTCGCTTCTTATATACAAAATAATTTACATAATAACAATAACAAATCTATGCGGCGCGAAGTTTAACAGTTCAGCTGTTGCGTAGAAGGGCTTTGTTTCTATGGCGGCAAGAAGACACGAGTTCATTACGTTTGTTAAGTGTAGAAAGTTTCGGTCGGCAAATGATTAGAAATTTTTCCTTTAGGCAGAGGTTGCATCTTTTGCTTGAGCTGTTGTACGGTGAATGCGAAGACAGGATGCGCCATGAAATATAGTGTTCGATGTTGTTGTCTTTGAGAGTCCAGATGTACTTGCTTAGTTCAGTTGAGTTTCTGTGTTTAGAGTGGCGGAATGATGCGGTGTGGTTTCGGTATCTTGTTTTGAAGTCGTTTTCCGTGAGTCCGATGTATGTTTCTGTTGTGTTGTTGTCGTTGCGCGTGACTGTAGCTTGGTAGATGACTGATGATTGTAGGCAGTTTCCGTCGAGTGGGCATGTGTTCTTTTGTCGGCAGTTGCATGTCTTCTTGTCTTGAGTGGTATTAGAGTTAGCTGTGGCGGCGTCGTTGGCTTGCGTGGATGACTTTAGAATCTGCTTATTATGGTTATCAATTATCTGTTTGGCGTTATTCATGCAGCTGTAACTTATTTTTATGGTGTTGCGGTTGAAGATTTTTTGGAGCTTGTGATCTTTAGGGAAGTGCTTGTCTATTAGAGCGAGGAACTTGTATCCGATGTTGGTGCTGGTGTTTTTGCTAAATGGAGGGTTATACCAGATGATGTTGTTGCGTTGTCTGTTTTTATGTCTGTTTGTTGTTGGAGGTTCATACTGTAGCGTGTATTGGTAGCCGCTTTCGTCGAGTGCTTTCTGGTATGGAGGGACGGCTTGCTCAAAGGATGCTTTGTCGGAAGATAGGGATGAAAGGCGTTTGTTGATGCCGGCGGGAATGTTCTTTGCAGTGATGGGCGGGTGATTGCTCTCGCGGTGGACGTATTGAAGTTTAGTGTTCGGTTTAGTGAAGGGCTGATAGGTACTTTGGTTGAGATTAAATGTGACGTCTAGGAAGTTAATGATTTGTTTGTTAGCTTCTATGGTGATGCGTAGTCCGGCCACTTTCCAAAGTCCCGAATTGTTTGTCAGTAAAGTGCTGTTTTCGATACCTCTATTCAACGGCCACCTCTATTAAGCGGCCGCGGCCACCTTTTTGCTGTTGCAAGTTTAGTGCATTTTTTGTTTACTGTATTTTTACCTCTATTAAGGTTACAGTGTACCTTCGGGGGTGTCTCCAGTATAACAGCTCTAGCGTCTTAAGATTACACTTAATATACCTAAACCCAGATATCAAATTAAAGCTTATAGAGCTGGCTATCTAAATATGGAAACCATTTGGTAATAAAATGAATTGTCGAATTTTTTACGACGTCTAAATTCGAACGTCCGAATCAGCATTAAAACGCTATAACTCAAAGCGATTATTATATTTTGCTAATTTGATTTGTTCTCGGGTTTCCGGACACGAAGCGCTAAAAAAGCGTGTCGGCGATTTTCCATATTCAATTGCAGTGAAAAGTTACAGAATATTTTCGAAAAGGGGAGAAAAAAAATTGGAATGATCGCACGGAAATGCCTCTTGACGAAAACGTTTTCGGAATTAAGAAATTCGCCGACAGGTTTTTGTTGATTATACTTTAGCCTAGCTTCTGTCCAAATTCAAGGAAAATCGAACAAATTCCCTTTGAGTTGTAGCTCTTTAAAGCGTCCCCAACAAGCGAAAAATTAACTTTGAGAAAACGGCGCTTAAAAAACCATATCGCTTAATAAACAAACTCCGCCCACAAAAGTTACACCGTCATTTCTCCGTCAATTTTCACTATTTTTCGATACTTTTTTTTTGGATGAAAGTTCATTCTGTAAACTTTATTTTAACGCCAAAAAAAAATTTCAATAAATTTTCGATCTGAAGGTACACTGTAACCTTAAGCGGCCAGCAAATCATCTTTTCAAGCGAAATGGTGACAGATAATATGAAGGTGATAACTGATAACAATAAAAACTGCAATTTAATCTCCACTTGCCCAGTTTCACGGTTACCAAGACCTTGCCCTATCTATCGGAAAGGCAAATGACTTGATCTTCTCGTTACAACTCCGAGCTCCACAACGGCAAACAGCAGTGACGGATTATTTTAAATAAATCGTCCGTGAAATATTTTGAGCTAAAATTGTTACAGACTATTGGTGCAAAAAAGGCCTAAGAAACGTGATGTTTTGTTACATGGATTTGCATATTTTTCTGTACCTACTCAACACCAAAAAATACTGTACTTATCGACTACATGCTCTCTGTGTTAGAGCTAGAACTTTGCACGGACTTGAAATGCGCAAACACAGGGCACTTAATTATTTGTTTCAATGATTTTTGCATTTATCTTCACATATGTTCACTTTTCAACAAGCCTTTTGCTATATAGAGGCAATAAAATTACGTTGACTGCCATTTCTATCCAATTTATATTGCACCTCTATTAAACGGCCAACCTCTATTAAGCGGCCAGTTTTCAAAGTCCCGAGGGTGGCCGCTTAATAGAGGTCCGACTGTACAAATGATATCGTTACCCTAAGTACAAAATACGTCTTCAATACTTACGAACGACATCATACCGGAAATACACTTATCCACCCATCCACAACAACACGAAATAAAGCGGAAAGAATTTTAAACTAAGCAATTTAAACGATACTTCCGACAAGAAATCTACTTAAATCGCAATTGATCTTCATTTAAACAAACATGCAAAATTTGTTATTATTCAAACTACCGCACAATACCTTCCCAATTTTCAAACTCCTCAATATATCCAACACAACTACCCGCTTTTTGTCACGTCAAACAATACTAAAAAAACAACATTTTTTGCCACCCTTAAACACGCAAATTGTATGTCATTGTTGTCATACTTTGTTCTCATTAATTGTGTATAATTAACTCTAATATTCCAATGAACTAAAAAACAACAAGACATATGATATAAAATCGAGTACTTCTATATAGAGTCGTACAAAACCACGCAAAGCGACCACAACCGACATCAATTTGCCGAACATTTTTGACAGAAAATCGTTGACAAGTCATCAAAGTGTAAAACCCCAAACATGCATTACATCCTTTTAACTCTCATTAGCACGTCATAAACACTTCTCATCTCGGATTACTAACCACAAAAGAGCCACTGTATTAAACTCGCCAAAAACTTATGAAATCAAAATACAATTTTTCTATACTCAACACATCTTACACAATACAGAATACTAAACGCGTTTTCCAAATATTACTCTCTAAAGTAACAACTCTAGAAATCGAATTAACACCTCTTGAATAAAGACAGACCGCCTAAAAACTGAGAAGATGTAACTATTTTAAATCAATAAACACACACGGAACGACCAGTAATCTCTTTAAATACCAATTCATCTTCATTTAAACACAAATACCCGATTTATTATTTATCAAATCACCATAGAATATCGTTACAATTTCCAAGTGCTAAATAAATCTTACAGAACTGCAGGTTTTTCTTTATGCAAACAATATCGTTACACTGCTCTTAATAACGTCACTTAAACAACGCCGCCAGGGTCTGACTAGAAGCCTATCTGCACGCTATTTTCTTCTTTTCTTCTTTTAAATCAATAAGAGGGGGACATTGGAGATTTGCGGTGTTACGGTATTGCTCATTTTTTTATGCGGTGTTGCGGTGAATAAAATCCCAGCTTGCGGTGTTGCGGTGATCTCAAACCCTACGGTGTGCGATGTTTACACTTTACAGTCTGCGGTGTTCGGGAGTAATGATACCTCGAGTTGGACTTCGAGTTCGAGTTCGAGTTCGAGTTCGAGTTGGACTTCGAGTTGGATTTCGAGTTGGACTTCGAATTGGACTTCGAGTTGGACTTCGAGTTAGAAGCAAAAAAAAAAATGGAGAAAAACATCAAAAAAAAAGAAAACAGCATTTAACTAGATTGTCACCACAGTGTTTTAAAAAAGGGAAAAGATCCACAAAAGATTCCATCTTGGATATCAACACTCACTACAAGCCGACCGAGACCTTTCAGTACGCACACATCGCCTCACACCACCCACCAGGCGTAAAATATGGATTCATTAAAGGCGAAAGCAATGATATTGCTTAATAAAAAAATAAAACATTTGAAGTGGGCGTTTTAAAATTCAAACAACGCTTCAAATCACGGGGTTTCCCAGAAAACATCATAGAAAGGTCTCTTTGCCTCTAGACAATCGGCACTTACACAAATGAGTGATTTTGGGGTCGATTCGCGATTCAAGCGATTTTTAGTTCAACTATTTCTGGCCTCCCTTCGTTCAGTAGCCGTGCGTTTTGCCGTTCGAACGGCATATATATTAGCCAAGTTAATCCAATGGCAAAATAGATCAAGTCGCTCATCTGTTCACTACCTAAAGTACATGCGATTAACGAGATAGCCCCAAACAAGTCTTCTTCTGTATAAGCTTTACTCGCAGCACTTCACTTTCCAATGGAAACTACTAGTTTATCTTGTACAGGATTTTACCGATCCAGATCTCCCCCCCCCTTTTTTTTTCCCGGATCCAGATCCGGCACCTTGCTCTCATCAGTTTGTAGTCGTGGTTTTTGCCGTTTGTTGTTTACATTTTTCATTTTTTTTTTTCACTTTTGCCGTTAAAGTGCGGATTATTATAGAATCACTCTCAAAACATAACAGTGGATAAAAATTTAGCGCCGATAAAATCAATATGCAGAACTTTCACACTTATCGATTTTTATCGATTTCCGATACAATTACAGTTGAACCTCTCTAATACGGTAGCTATTTCCCCTTCTCTCCCCAGTTCCCCTCTCCGACGCCTGCTACGCAGGCTATAATACGGACACCGAAGGGACAGAGCAAAGTGTCCGTATTAGAGGTCACCACGATGACGTCACTTTTAAGACTCCACTGACAGCTTTGGTTCAGTAACTATAAACAGGCCCACACTCGTCTTTAAACTGCATCTAATATACAGCAGTGAGACACTCAAGTCTATCAGTAGCGTACTACATCGTATAATTCTCAACTATGCTGAATGCATACGAATCTGACGAATCACTGTTTTAAAACGAAACGAACTACAACGCAATGCTGCATGTGAAAAGTAAATATAAAGTATAATTCTGAAAACGTCTTGCGATATTTGTTTGTAACCACAAACAGGAAATTGTATTACTTACCGCAAAACTATCATCACCTGTTCAAAGGAGTGTCCGTGATAAAGCGGTTAAGTTTATATGAATTTGCTCTCTGGGGCCGAGATTTAGTGTCCGTGGTCCGTATTAGAGAGGGTCCGTATTATAGATGTCTTTTTCTACTACTGCCCGTAATAGAGGTGTCCGCATTTTCATATTAGAGAGGTGTCCGTAAGGAGAGGTTCGACTGTAGTTAATTTCTGTCGATTTTTATCGATTATATTTCAGTTTTCATATTTGTATTTTATTTTTTTTAACTCGAAGTTCAACTCGAAGTCCAACTCGAAATCCAACTCGAAGTCCAACTCGAAGTCCAACTCGAACTGGAACTCGAACTCGAACTCGAACTCGATGTCCAACTCGACGTTTCGGGATTCCCGCGGTGTTCGGTGCAACAAAATTATCTGCGGTGTCGCCGTTTCCTGTTTGACTCTAAATTTAACCTCTATATGTTATTTACTCCGTACTTATTTTTGAAAACACGTACCATTACGTTAAATTTGTAACAAAAAAAACAGTACAATACTGTCTAGTTAATCTTAAATACTCTGCTGGTCGCCAATCCTAAGCCTTTTTCATGGTAACTTGACAAAAAGATATATCGCGGTGACGGTGTTTCGTCGACTTTTCTTGCGGTGATGCGGTGTTCCGTAATTTATTTTGGCGGTGTTGCGGCGATTCAGAGCCCCCCAATCTCCACCTCCAATAACATGACCACAAAATTAAATAAAATAAATTGCCACTTTTACACTCTATGTAGTTTACCACTGAAAGAAAACAAACTGCTCGTAGTCTAAACGAACATCTCTGTAGCAGGCCATTCTGTTCTAAAAATCAGATCTTTCTTACTTCACCCTTATACTCCCCCCCCCCCTCCCTACACAGTAGGCAACAGATACACTTGGACTACAATGGCTCGTGGAAGGCACGACGCACACGACACCTGTTTTCTAATCCTTAAGTATCCAACTAACCAATATTATATAGTCTTTAAAGACAATTGAAGACTTACCATTGCGACAAAAATCATCTACCGATCTAACAACTAACAATTTTATTCACACCAAACGACGAACAGTGGAAAGCCAAATTCACCGCATATTATCAGCCATCATATCACTACAGCACCTGTGTTTTTAAACGCAAATCACTGTCAAATCTTATCATTAAAACCACTTTCCTCAGATCCCCTTCCGCTTTCCGGTGGCCACCCGCTTAGCGCTCGTCTGAAACGCATAAAAAAATAAAGCCTGTTCTGCAGGCTAGCCATTCGACTCTACAACAACCGCACAATATATCCTACTGCAACTACCAATTTGCCTTACCGCAGTTACCAAGTAATTATACTTACATGGAAACAATGTGCCGCGATCACGAATTGTTTTCGGTGATCGCGGAATGTTGTACACTGTTCTATGTCTGCTCTTCGCTACGAATTTCTACGCGCACCAACGACCTCAGAGCTAGAGGTCTACTTGCATATATATATATATATATATATATATATATATATATATATATATATATATATATATATTTATAGCAACAAAAGGGATTTCAAGCGATACAATTTTACATGAAATTGTTGAAAAATCGAAACGCGTTCTTACAATGTCTTATGTAGCAAACACTCCTATCACAAGTGGCCCTTACGAACCACATGAAACCGCGAATCCTGTCAGTTGTGAAATAGCCAGCAGTGACCTGTTTGAACCAAGATTATTAAATTATATAATGAGATACCATGAAATTTCACCTTCAAAACCATTGATTTCATTCATTAAACTTACAAAAACTGTTTATTAAAACTTTGATAGCAAATCTTAGAACAATATCTATAATTCTTCGATATCCCGCGCAACTATTTTTCACAATAAGCCGTGAAAGAACGGGAAGATATCCGCCTGTGTTGCAACACACGTACGCCCAACAAAAATACTATCCTCGAATCTCCAAGACCATCCTTCAAACTGCTCCAGATTTGGTACATTTAGCCCTATGCAACGAACATTTTAGTATAGACTGACTTTGAAAACCTTTCACACGCACAGTCCAATGGACTAACGTCAACCTCCGTCACTCGCGCAATCCCATACTGTTGCGCACCGTTGATTTTAACCTCATTTTAGCGTCATTTTTTGTCTCGCATTTCATGTGTTCTTTCAGCCATTAATACTAGTAATAATCAGAGATTAAGAGTACGTTCGACATGTTCGTTAAAAGCTGAATTGAAAGAAGCAGTATAGATGTCGATTCACACCATGCTAAATGTTTTTCTTCACCGCCACTTGAGAATGCAAGGAACTCGCGAACATTTTGCTGTGACAAGGAAGAAACAGCGTGACATTTGCGTTACTTTTTGTTTACATTTACATACATCATTGAATATTTCCCAAAAGCAGCAAGTTTCGGCACATGTGAAGTTCGACGTTTGAACCGGGCCATACACGATCTATAATAAAACTAAACAAAATCATAAAGAAATCGAATGTTATTTAGTAACATAGAAATCATAAGATAGCCAACCAAAGGAACACCGTGATGCAGCCCTCTATATTTTTAATACTTGAAAACAGCAAAAACGGTCAACAACAGCGAGCAAAACCATGCGCGCATAAGTTACGAGGAAGAATTGTTGGATCTAAAATGGAAAAACATCGCAGCCAACCGTTATTTCACTTGCCGTATTACAGAGACCCATGAACTGTGTAGAGATCGACGCGGATCGACAGCCTTCATAAACAGACCCTCAAATGTCCGTGGATGATTTTCCAGGCTCCATTTCACTTGCTATCTGATAAAAATCGGTCAATTCTCAACTTTTTCCAGCCATTGAAAAGCGTACAGTTGCTTTTATGCGCTGCATATATGAAAGCGTCCTTCTCCGATCGGCAGCAAGCGAGGCCAAAGTAGATACCAGTTCCCGCCCGTGAATTTACCCCTGAAAAACACAAAAGCATCTTCGGGGGGAGGGGTGCTAATGGGATGTCCAAGCATGACAAAAAATCTCGATTTTTTCCGCTAGGAAATTGCACAGGATACCCAACACACGATAGAGGACATTCATCACGAAATTAAGATCGCGTTCGCAGACGAACGCAATTACCATGTACCTTTTTATATACGAAAGCTTTCAATTTCTCTAACTTTTCTCTCTGAAATACCGAACATGACAGGATCTAAAATTATCTGTCGACAATGAACATAACAGCGTCAATGTCTTTCCTGCTATTAATAAACAGTCACAGTAGGCCCAGCTATTTTACTTTTGTCTTTACAACATTTTAATTTTCAGGATCCAACCTTTATAGCAGACAGTTGCGCCGAAAACGCAAACTACCTACGGCGGTCTGCCAGCATGTTCCCCCACGAAATTTTCAAACTAGAACACTCAAAAACGCCATTTCCGTTTTTAGAATTAAAAATACTTTACCTAGCACACTTTTCAAAAAGCTCATAATCGTGGAAGCAAATCGCCCTAGTCCCCCTCATCACAGGTAGCGGACAAGAACTGCATAACAGTCTTTTGCTACTCAGTCCCATAGCAGTAACAGCGACCCACACTTCAAAACCCAGTACCAGTTCCCATTTTTTTTTAGCAAGACAAGTGACTGAGTACAATATCGCAAGTGTAGAAAACTGACCCTTTCTCATTACACGATCTTCACTACCATTCCATCACCCACATGCTCTGTCAAAATTACTACCTATTCCATTCAAAACCAATTACTAGAACTGCGCCCATATTAAACGTGACGGAAAAATGACCACGTGTTCACCATTTTCCCGCCATTTTCACGTCAGCGAGAAAACTCCGCAGTTCTCTCAACATTACTACCTATGCCATTAAAACCAATTACTATAACTGCGCACATAGCAAACGTCAACGAAAAATGACCACACGATCACCATTTTCCCGCCATTTTCACATCAAAATAAATAAAACAACAGACTGATACTTACCACAAACACAAACAAAAGAAACACTCTACCATTTCATTTGTCTTCATGGTTTGTTGTAAAACCAGAGAAACAAGACATCCTACAACTGACATTCTAGTCCATTCATCAGGACTGAGTCTATTCATCAAGATCACTAGAAAGCTAGCGACAACACAAAAAAAAACTCGATCACAGAATTCATATCAACATAATCACCACCCTTTACCCAAACACCAACTGACATTACCACACGACCCACACCATCACTCTCCGACACTTCTGCGTTTTCGTCTTGAAAAAGTGGAGCACTAATAAGAGCAGATCCCCCAATGCTATACAGAAAACTTGTTAGCAAAGGGGCACAAGTTCTCCTCCTTTTGCAAAAAAAAAAAGAATAATAATAATGAAAAGTAAACACAAATGGCTACTAAAATAAAAGTATGCCCATTTCGTGAACATAAATTTCTATTGGCTGATTTGCATCATGTGATGTTTTCATGTACGTATTTTAAGAAGACTTATTCTAAAGGTGCGCTACAACAGCATCTTTACAAAATAAAAAAAAGAACAATTGAAAAAGTTGGGTGCCTTTAATAGGTAAATATAGTTAAGAAGACAACACCACCTAATACCTTTGACAACAAACAGTCTTTTTTTAATAACCTCGCATTATAACGCATTAACGAGATGGCTTTAAGAGCCCTTTGATTCACAAATTAAGGGGGGAGTTGTCAAATTTTTGACATAAGCTCACGCTGTTGCTTCCTATTGAAAAAATATTTTTCTCAGCCTGAAAATCTAATTACAGTCGAATTTTTATGCTCTTCGTGCGGCAAAATAGCAGGCCTTTTTCACCGAAATGTTGGGTATTATATTTTGACCAAAGAAATCGAAGTTATAAAAAAGGATATTTTGTTTACAGGATTTATGATTGTAATTAGTTGCCAACTTCTTTTGGCTGCAGGGCTGTAAAACAGTAATGAAGTAAATAATTTGAATAAAGCAAAATATTTCCAAAATGCCCTTACATATTACTTTAAAGAAGACATCCGTTAAAAAAATGATTATCCTTCACTTTGTTATCTAAACATCTGAAGTTTTCCTTTGTAATTCAAGCATGAGCAACGTCAAGCTGTTAAAAGTTTTATATTTCAACTCAAAATAAATAGAATAACGACAAAAGAGCGAACATTAACCCATTTGCCCATTGAGGTAGTTAAGACGTCGTGTGTTCGTTCCTGTTTTTGTTTTCTGAATAAGTGAATTAATCTCGTCTCCAGGGCCTTCTGCACGTTTAAAATGGCAGACAGAGAGCAGAAGCCCCTTGTCATGTGACACACGATGAAATTGGGTTTTCGGGCGTTATTTCTAGCGACTGGTAGCCGTGTTTATTTTGTGGCAATGTGAAATTCTTGTTAGAATGAAATTAGGACATTTCATCATAATTTACGCGACAAAATACGCCAGCATTTGTGGGGTATTTTGGCAGTTTTATCCCCGTGCCGCCTCTTTGCAAGCGGAGAAGGGCCCGGAGACGAGGTTGTAAGTGAATGTGAAAATATAAACATAAATATATATGTGTACCCTATCTACATATATATGATCCAAGTATAAGGGATACATTCAAAATAAGTAGAATGAAGATAAAAAAAAGAACAGAACCTCAACTTATTCGCCTACTGAGGTAGGTTAAGTCATTGTTTGTTTGTTTTTGTTGTTGTTTTCTGAACAAGAGAATGCGAAAATAAACATGATTCAATGTAGTCGTAGAAAAATTGAGACAGTATAATCGAACCTCTACTACTCTACTATAACAGCCACCTCTCTACAACGGCCACATTTTCAATTCCCAACTTCTGATTTATTCACTTTTAGGCCAAAGCTACAATCTTGGTCAGAAGATTTCGGACAATTAACCTTATTCCCCATAAATTGTCCTTGTAGTTACCTCCCCCTCCCCATCCCCAATACAATGTTGAGTTTTTTTGCATGTAACCAAGCCACAATGTCTCAACTTTGTCTCAACTTTGTATGGGGGGAACCAGGAAATGGAACGATAGTTTCTCTCTTCGAAAAAAATTGTCACTGTGTAGTATTTTCTTAAGTGTCCGAAGCTATTTTGTCCACGGTTGTAGGATCCAGGCTAAAAGCTGGGAGAGAAAAGTTGTTACGCAATAGGAAATCATAATCATAAACTACACGATTGTTGTAGCTTTTCGAATATTTGGAAATGCTTATCAAAATACCCCAAAAATTCAACCTTTAATTTGTGTAGTTAACGGAAAGTCAAGCATCGCTTTCACAAGCCAGAGGTCTCAGTACATTGTCCACAGCATTCACTAGTCATATCAGTTCTCAAAAGTCAACACTGTTTTACTTGATCCCATTATACCTAGGTGGAAGGGTTACGGTTAAAGACCTTCCTCGTCAAAATTTCGCTGTTTCCACAAGCGCCCAAAATCCAAGGTATAATAGTATTGATGCCGCACCCGAGTAGCTAGTATCAAGTGAAAAATGGACTCGGAAAAGTTATTCGTATGACAGATCTATTATGTTATTGGATGTCATCAACAAGACAGAGAAGTGCACAGTAGAAATCCTCTGCTTCTTGTGCGTTTGCAGGCATTATAATAGCATTTTCGTTCATCAAAATTCTCGCAAGCTCTCTTAAGGTGGGATTTTACCTGAATGCCAATTTTCCGCCATTGAACATGGCTTTAATAGAAATATCTCGTTCATTTCAAGCAATCCAAATGTTGTGGGATGTTTTTTAAATTGTTGATTTTGGGGTATTCTTGGATGTTTTGTAAATTTTTGGTGATTTTTGGGTATTTTTGGGAGGAAATAGTTTTTCTCAAAGAATTAGTAAAGAAGTGAAGATTTAGTGACGTTTTAAAATTAGAATTTTTAGTTAATAATTAATAGACGGACACCAAGTTAGTCCACTAGCAACATGGAGTGCTCTTGTGTGGGTATCAACTGTCTGTTGGTGTTCCAAAAATCATTTTCTTTCTTCTATCCCTTCTTTAAACCTATTAAAATTCCATTCAAATTCAGGTAAAACCCCATCTCAAAATGTCCGAGATATCACCTTCTGGCTCCATAGCATACTTCTAGTTTTTAATTAGCTTATAGAGGAACTTCATTGAGATATGACTGCCTGTCATCAGCCACTTTTAAAAGAGACATGAAACGAAATTTCAACACTCCATGTAAATGTAATGGTCATCATTAAGCAGACCTTGATCTCTGAAATAGATCTTTAACTCTCGGACGTACACGCAAACTTACACCCCCACCGTGGTACCCCCCTCCCCCTTGGTTTTTTGCGATGTTGCAATATTTCGGAAATATCTGTAGACGGCATGCGCTAATCATAAATAGTCTTGAAAAAGTCGGAGAGAAACCTTAAGGGGGTGGGGGTTGGCATCTCCCCCCTTCTACGTCCGAGGGTTAAAGTAGGAAATTCATCACCCACTCCCGGTTTTTCTGGGAAATGCCCATCGTGCCTCCTTTTGTGGGTTTGAGAGAGATCTTCCATAAAATTGTCCTCATGAAAAGCTTCGGTTTAATTGCGCCTTAAGAACCGTTGCATTGCAACGATGTTGACATTTTCTGACCAGCATCACCACGACATATTCGAGGAGCACCCCCGATAAGCACCACACAGTCGAGAAAATATTAACCAGCAGGGTTTTTGTTTGAGGAGCCCACCTCAAGCTATAAACTTTGACGACTTTACTCATCGATCGCGCCGTGAATGCAAAAACTCACTCACTTACTCATGCCCTTTACGCCTAGTTGGCATGTAGGGCAGCAACATGTTCCCTCCACATCTGGCGATCCCTTGCCATGAACTTGATGCCCTCCCAGGTCTTCCCCATCTCCTTTATTTCTTTCTCAACTGTCCGTCGCCATGTGATCTTGGAGCGACCCCGCTTTCGTTTCCCTTATGGAGTCCAGTGCATAGCAGTTGTTGCTATGGAAGCTTCTTGGCGGGTGACATGGCCAATCCACCTCCAGCGTCTCCTCATCAGGATGGTAGCCATTGGTTCGGTTCCACACCGTTCAAATAGATCTTTGTTAGAGATGACATTAGGCCAAAAGATGCGTAAAATACGCCGAAGGCTTTTGGTGTGAAAAGTGGAGAGCTTTGATAGATCCTTCTCCGTTAAGCGCCAGCATTCTGAGCCATACAGTAGGATTGTAAGGACGCAGCTGTGATAGAGCTTCAGCTTGGTACGAGTACTATAGGTGGAAGAACGCCATACCTTATTCATCATATTGAGCGAGTTTCTGGCCTTTTTGAGACGGCTTTGAATGTCCAAGTCAATTCCTCCATTTCTACTGATATGTTGCCGAGGTAGGTAAATCTGTCTGTGTAAGGAAGCTGTTCATTATCAATTTGGACTGGTCGTGTGTTGGTAACGTTCAGTGCCATAATTTCAGTCTTCTTGCTGCTGATGTTAAGGCCAACTTGCTTTGCAAAGGTGTTGAGGCGTTGCGTCTTCTCTTGTATGTGGGTGTGCGTGTGTGATAGTAAGGCTAGATCGTCAGCGTAATCCAGGTCTTCAAGGTAGGAGAAAGGTGTCCATCTGATTCCCCTGATCTGATCTTCAGTGGTGCGGTGCATGATCCAGTCTATAACAAGGTTGAAAAGAAATATAGACATTACACACCCCTGTCTGACACCAGTGTGAACTTCAAACAAGATGTCACCATCGCCAACATAGCAGGCAAAGTTGTCATATAAGCTTTTGATGACCTCAACAAGGTGGAAGGGGATTCCATACGCTCGTAATAACTTCCAGAGGCTGTGCCGGTGCACACTGTCAAACGCCTTGGCGAAATCTACAAAGTTAACATAGAGAGTTCACTGCCATTCAGTACTCTGTTCAATGATGTTTCTCAGTGTGAAAATATGATCATTACAGCCCTTTCCTCTCCTGAAACCTGCCTGGTCTTCACGAAGTCTATGGTCCACAGCCAGTGATAAGCGTTTCATGATGACCTTCGCTAAGATCTTGCTAGGGGTGGATAATAGTGTAATGCCGCGCCAGTTGTTACAGTCAGACAGGGCTCCTTTCTTTGGTATCTTGATGATGACACCCTTATTCCAGTCGTCAGGTAATTTCCTTCTGTCCCATATGGTGTTAAAAAGTGGTTGCAATATGTTTGCCGTGGTCACAGCGACTGCCTTGAACAGCTCAGCATTTAGGCGATCTTTGCCAGGTGCCTTGTGTTTTTTTAGAGAACTAATGGCTGCAATGATCTCTTCTTTCTTTGGTGGTCCTGTGTCAATACTTAAGTCCTCCTCAGCTTCTGGTATATCAGGCTCCTCTTCTGGTGGTGGTCTGTTGAAGTAGTATAGGGAGTGGGTGATCCGGCCTCAGCTCCAAAGGCCCGAGAAACCGCTTATTTTGACAACTCCCGAACGCTAGAGTTACCAGCCCCCAGGGCTCATTGCATTCGCCCTGGGGGGCCCGATAACTCGGGCGTTCGGGAGTTGTCAAAATAAGCGGTTTCTCGGGCCTTTGGAGCTGAGGCCGGATGCACCCACTCCCTATACTACACAGTGATCAATTCTATACGGCCCCACTTAACGATGTCTTTGCGTTACAGCCCCATTTCAAATAAGGGTTAGATTGCATGATTTAACGCATCCTGTGTGAACTGGGGGTCGGTGCTGCCAATTGAAGAAATGTAAATCCCTTTGTATATATACACCCCCCATGGATGCACCACTTCGCTTCGTTCGAAAAAATCAGGGTTGGCGTGACTGGCTTCACAGCTACAAAATGACTGTTCCTGCCGACTATCCAATACATGATCTCGATTTGTTTTATCAAGAGAACAAACCTGCTATAGTTCGAACTATAGTTAGAGAGATTACAGACCTTGGCCCCATCAAAGTGAATTTTACATTCTTAGTTCACTTTTCAAAGGAAGGAGTCGACGGGACACAAAGAATCACCCACTACTTCAGTCAAGAGAACCCTATCATAATAACACACTTTTATCAAGCAGCAGTCAATGGACAACTGCAAGCTGTTATCAACTCAAACAAGGAAGAAGTAGCCAGATGGGTAAACATGGGTTCAGGCTGGGTTATCGACAGAGTTGAGTACGTCTTTCTTGATTTCTCAAGATATCAAGCCATCAGAGGCGGCTATTATATCCATCTTCCTCCAAAGCTCAAAGCAAAACAGGCCATCATAAACATCAAAAACACAGATAATCAATGCTTTCGATGGGCTTTGCGAGCTGCGCTCTTCCCCACTCGAGATAGGAACTCAGACAGGCCAAGCAAGTATCCGACAGAGGATGGCTTAAACTTCACCGACATCTCTTTCCCTACACCCTTGCATCAAATCTCTGAAGTAGAAAAACTCAATAACCTCGCAATAAACGTCTTTGGCTGGCATAACGGTAACACAACAGTCCTTAGAATTAGTGAAGTAGAAGATCCTGAGATAAGACGAGTCAACCTAATGTTGATAACCAATGAAAACAACACACACTACTGTTACATAAAAAGCCTAAGCAGGCTTCTTCATAGCAATTATGAGGCAGGCCGAAAGATTCATTTCTGCGAAAGATGCCTTCAAGGGTTTTCATCGTAAGATGTTCTCAACAAACATCTGACTGACTGCAGAGGCATCAAAGGCAGGCCGGTTCGAACTGAAATGCCCAAAGATGGTGAAAACATCCTGCGTTTCGAGAACTACCAGAACCAGATGAAAGTGCCTTACGTTATCTACGCTGACTTCGAAAGTCTCGTTACAAAAATCGACACGTGCAAGCCAGACCCAAAAGAAATTACTGCAGCATTTGTGATTATGATCTCTACAAAGAGAACTTCAAGGACTCTATCGATCTCTACGATCCGAACACGGGAGCGTACGCCGGTCTTGTTCATCACAAAACCAACAAATGCTACACCAATGCATTTAAAACCTACATCCAAAACGAAGAAACAGGGTGTTTGGAGGCGTCCCCCTTCATAGGCCCAAGAAACAAAAGGCAACAAAAAACAAAGCCCATCTTTGAGCAAGTTGATTGCCTATTTTGCGGAGAATCTCTCGTACGAGACTTCATGAGAGACGCTGTTAGAGATCACTGCCACATAACAGGCAAGTATCGAGGCGCTGCTCACAAAGCTTGCAATATAAATCACTTCAGAATCAACCCGGAAACTGTTACAATCCCTGTTGTCTTTCACAACTTGAAGGGCTACGATGCACATCATATCATGAGCGGCATAGCTAAAGTGCAATCTGATCTGAAGTGCATCCCGACAAATATGGAGAAGTACATTTCTTTCTCTCTTGGCAACTTAAGGTTTATCGACAGCTTGCAGTTCATGCAGTCGAGCCTCGATAGCCTGGTTAAATCAAATGAACCAGAGTCCTTTACAATCATGACAAACCATCAAAGGGACCCAAATAAACTCAAGCTCCTTCTGCAAAAAGGAAACTATCCATACGAGTACATGGACTCTTGGAGGCGGTTTGATGAGAAGTCACTCCCAGAGAAGAGCGCGTTCTATAGCGAGCTCAAAAAGGAGCACATCAGTGATGAAGACTACACTCATGCGCAGAAAGTGTGGGAGACGTTCGAATGTAAAGACCTCGGCGAGTATCATGATCTTTACCTAGAGACAGATGTACTCCTCCTTGCAGATGTCTTCGAGAACTTCAGAAAAACATGCCTCAAGCACTACAAACTTGACCCTGCGCATTACTATACAGCACCGGGCCTCAGCTGGGACGCTCTTTTGAAATACACAGGAATCAACCTAGAACTGCTCACAGACATAAGCATGCACCTCTTTGTCGAAAAGGGCATGCGTGGCGGCATTTCAATGGAGAGCAGGCGCTTCTGCAAAGCGAACAACCTTTTTCTTGATGACCACAACCCAGATCAAGAAACCAGCTACATCATGTACTTCGATGCAAACAATCTTTACGGTTGGGCCATGAGTCAACCACTACCTGTTGGCAACTTTCAATGGTGCCTAGTGTACCCAACACAACACCAAATCAGGAAGTGGTCCCCAAACAGAAAGATTGGCTACATCCTTGAGGTTGATCTAGAATACCCCGAGGAGTTGCACGATGAACACAATGCTTACCCTCTAGCACCAGAAAAGCATAGTGTCGCAAAGTCATGGATGTCTCCTTATCAAAGGGCATTGATAGAGGGACAGGCAGAGGATAAGACAGAGAAGTTGCTCCTAACCCTCAAGAACAAAGACAGATATGTTCTACACTACAGGAATCTTCAGCTTTACCTAGAGCTAGGCATGAAGTTGAAAAAGACTCATCGAATCCTCAAATTCGAGCAGAAGCCTTGGATGGAGCCTTACATAAGGCTGAACACAGAACTAAGAAAGCAAGCCACTTCTGAGTTCGAAAAGAACTTCTTCAAGCTGATGAACAACTCTGTCTTTGGTAAGACCATGGAGAACCTCAGAAAGCGCATTGATATGAGGCTTGTTCGTGCTAATGAGACAGACAAGTTGAGAAAGCTTATCTCATGCCCACTGTTCGCCAGAGTAACAGTCTTTGGTGAAAATCTTGCAGGGATTCAAATGCACAAGGACAAAATCTTACTCAAACGCCCAGTCTACACCGGCATGTGCATTCTTGATCTTTCTAAAACTCTGATGTACGACTTCTACTATAAGTACCTCAAGTTCAAGTACGGCCCGCGCGTAGACCTACTTTACACAGACACAGACAGTCTGCTTCTAGAGATCAAGACAGAGGATGTCTACAAGGACATGGAGAATCGCCTCGATGAGCTCTACGACACAAGCGACTACCCGAAAGACCACTTTCTTCACAGCCAGCTAAACAAGAAGGTCATCGGCAAGATGAAGGACGAGTGCGCTGGCGCCCCTATCTCTGAAGTGATCTGCCTGCGCTCAAAGATGTACTCAATCATGCTTGGCAGTCAGAAGAACATCAAGAAGGCGAAGGGCACCACCAAGGCTGTGACGAAGAAGGAGATCACACACCAGAACTACAAAGACGCCCTCTTCAGAAAGGAGGCCTTCAAACACGGGATGGACATGCTTCGAAGTGTGAATCACCAGATCTATGGCGTGCATCTAAACAAGACAACACTCTCGCCCTTTGATTCAAAGCGCTGGATAAAAGACGATGGCGTCCATACGCTTGCATATGGTCACAAAGACACCGGAGGCAACTGAGTGCCCGGCGGAACAACCAATAACTCCTCACGGACAAACCCGCGCTTGGGGCCGTCGTACAGATAATACACGACCGGTTCATTTGGCTTGGTGGCAGTCTTCTCGATGTTATATACTTTCAAGGACCAGATCGGATCTGTCGCCCGTCGACTACCCCCCTCAAGCTCACCGGGGTAATAAAGATATCGCAAATTAACCCTAGGAGGGAGCTTCTTTTCCTTCTCACCTACAGGTCTAGAATATGGGGTTGCGGGCTTGGCTGAGGTGGCTTTCTCTTTGATTGCTTGTGCGGGCTTCTTGCCAGTCAATCTGGTTACTTCATTGTTCAAAGCCGAGATAACATCTGGCAATCTTTTAACCCAAGCAGTCGAACGACCAGAGGGTAGATTCATCTCAACTGCTTACTGGTAACCAAACAATCGTTCAGCCAGGGTTCTGTTGAATCTTTCAACAATCCCTTGGTCTCTGTGGATATCAACGCGTCCACGACGAATGGTTGTTTTATGGGCCCCAGTCTCTTTAGTCACAGCCCCCATAAACTCTGTTCCCGGATCGACTTGCAACAGTTGTGGCCATTTCAAAGGCCCACGCCTGTAAATACGTGAAAGCGCCCTCGAAACTTCATCAGACTCTTTCGAAGTCAAGGGCTCTGCTGCTTTGTAACGGCTAGCCACATCAACAACTGTCAAAGCATATTTGTAAATCTTTCGTCCATGGGGCAGTTTGTCGTGTGGCAAAAACAGTAGATCAGCTTGATGCACTGCATTAGGAGTTTGAACATCAAACTTGGGCCGAGGGATATGGCGTGGTGCAGGGAGGTAAACTTGCCAAAGGGCTTGTTTGACGAGCCATTTCTTTGCCACCTCTTCAGATACCTTGGCTGCTGCAGCTAGCTTTTTGACAGCGGCAAGTCCTTTCCAATAGCCTTTGGGGCCGTAATAGACCTTTGAGAGTTTAGCCTCCATATACATATGTGTTTACAGAAAGCGAAACGCCGCATAGCCAAGAGCAAGGGCACCAGTGCCGATAAACAAGAGTTCGCCCTGTTTCTGCTGTGGGCCTGGTTTATAGAAGTCAGAGAACTCGGGCTCTTTGGGGAGTGTTATTTGCTGCTCTCGATGCGTTTGGTTGTAGAGCACTAGAGCTTGGTCAGTGTCTTGAAAGTTGTGTTTCGCTTGATCTTTGATCCGATCATTGCTGGCAATCCAGTCGAGGAGCTTTGTGCGGTCTTTCTGATATTTAGCGTAGGCCGTTTGATAGGCCTCTAACGCCTTGTCGTGTCTGATCTTCTCATCCAGAGCGGCTTTCCCACTGTCGCCGGAAAGATATTTTGCGAGATAGTTGCCTCCAGTGAAAGCAGCGGCATTCAAAATTGCCCCACCAACCATAATAGCGATTGAGGTCATCCCTGTATATACATATATGATTTACATTGAGGCAGGGAGGATCTTCTGGTCCTCGAGGTATTTCTTGAGAGCTATGCTCCCAGCCATGGCAGCAGTGAACTTCACGTAGTTCATGAGACTCGAGCTGGGGTCGGCCGTGAGATTTTCCTTGACGACCTTTTTGCCAATCCAGCCAATAGTTGCGACAAGGCCAGTTATTGTGGCCGCATCAAGAACAGCTTTCACGAGCTTGTTGTCAGACATGGTGTATATATAAGATTTTAAATTTCAGTCGACTCTTCATTATGCGTTGTCTCGTTGATCTGTTGTGTTGCTAATTGCCAAACTGTTTTTAGGGCGACAATGTTGAATTTAAGCATAACAAAAAGAATACCTCCGATTGCAGCCCCGTTTACGAAGCCTTGAAAGAGATCTGCCATTGTGTATATATATAAGATTTTTACTCCATCTCGCGAATTCTTCGTCTCGGTGGTGGGGGAGTTTGAACTTCATTCACCACTGCCGGCGCAGGGGCTGGGGTCGGGGCTTTGCGCCTAAGTGTATTCATAATGGCCTCGCGTTGGTAATATAGGCCCCAAGCGGATATAATTACCCCGGCAACACCAAGAATTAGAAATGCTGAGTTGCTGCTAGCTTCTTCATTTGTCGAGTTTTGGGGTGCCGAGTTTGGGGCAGGCTTGTTTGTTACTTTAGCAGCTTGTGCTTGTTTTTTTTGCCTCTCTTGCCAGGCGGTTGCGCTCAGCAAGCCTTTTGCCAGAAGCAACACGCCCAGGGTTTTTGGCTGGAGCAGTCTTTGGGGTATCAGAGGTAACGTGCGTGTTGTTTGTGGGCGCGACTGTTTCTTCAGGCACCGTATCGAGTGGTTGAGCCATCATGTGTATATATGTATATTTTTTCAAACCTTTGTGGTTTCTGCCAGGTTTCTGTCAGGTTTCTGCCAGGTTCCTGCCAGGTTCCTGCCAGATTATGTGTCAAAAATTTCATCAAAACATGTGTCAACTTCATCAAAACCCTCGAGTGGATAACCTTCACCGTCTCTGCTTGGGTGTACAGGGGGCAACTCTTCTGGCTCCTTTTTGAAGTCGATGTGTTTTGTAGTGATCAAAACAGCATTGGCCAAGGCCAAGAAGCGCCCACAACGCAGTGCAAGGTTTCCAGCAAGAGATGAAAGTTCCTGGTTAATCATGTAGTCATTTTTGAGTTCTTTCTGCAGTGCCTCCACATCATCAATCTTAACAACCATGCCGGCGCCTTTGGTTGCGAACATTATAACGCTGTCAATCAGAGACTCGGTCGTCTTGTTACCGACATAGGCTTCATACCTTTTGTAGTACTTTTCAACCTGTTTATCCGTCAGGCGTTTCACCTGCTCGTGTGTGAGCTGGGCACCGATGGCCTCTTTTGATTTGCCGGTTGAAACAAGGACTGCCAGTTTCTCGCGTTGAGCCGGAGTGTCTGGACCTGTTAAGACTTCAGGAATCGCTGATGGTAAGGAGCTATCAGGGGTTGCCTCTAGCAGCTGCATGATTTCATCGTCTTCTTGGAGGTTTGTTGCCATTGCGTATATATTATGTATTTATTTTTCAATTATTCTCTTGATGTCAGGCAAAAGACTTTCAACCTCACGTATAAGCCCCGTCATGGTGGCTGGGCACACAGTGACTTTCAAAGGATATCGACTAATAAGCATGAGGCGCAGATCATCCTCGCCAGCGGTTTTGATTATCTGTATTTGCATCTCCTCCACATGACTCTGTAATTCACCCAGAAGCTGTGAAAAGACCGTGAGCTTGTGGATACTGGTTGAGGTGTTCATGGTTCAGCGTATATATATGTTTTCACATTTTCACTTCAACCCCATAGGGATGTCGCAGAGAGAAGACTAGGTGAGAAAACTTGTGCCCCTTTAATTTTGCAATCAACTCTTTGTACTCCTCGTGTGAGAGCTCACCGGCATAGTCGTCGAAGATGGCCTTCGTTGTTTTGCTTGATGGGGTGTAAAAAAGCACAATCGCTGCAACGTTTTCCCTAAAGGGTTTCGCAATGCTGGTTAACTGTTGGGTTAGCACCCACACTGACAAACCGCTGTGGCGAGCACTGAACCCTAGTTTCACAAGTTGACTCGTGCGGCCTTTCACATCCTTCGAAGCAGCACAGTCATCGAGCACAAAGAGTGTGTTTGTCCCGTCGAAGAAATAACTGGCTAAAGTTAACCATGCTTCAATCTCATGCTGCTGACAGTCTATCACGAAAATGCGTGGCTCCGGGTCCACGAAACCGTCGTAGGTCTTGTTGTGGACAAATGTTGGGCAGAAGAGAACAATATAGTCAAACTTGCCCCTGAAGGGACCGCACAGCTGATTCAGAAGATATTGTGTTTTGCCAGAGTTAGTTGGCCCGATAATTAGTGCATTGAATGGCAGCTTTCGTGGGTCCATTCTCTATATTTTTATGTGTATATATGTGTTTAGTACTGAACCGCCTGCAGCTGCTTGTCCATGATGTTCATCTGTGAGTCGCTGATCGTGTAGATGTGGCAGTGCACGTTTCCCGAGCCGGAGGTTGTCCTTTCGATCTCAAGATGTACGCCGTCCTTTGTGTTGACGAGGCGTTGGCCGTTGCCATGTAGGGTTGTATCAGCCATTGATCTAAGGTCGATAAGGAGGCCAAACTTGTTGCCCGTGAGATATTTAGTCAGATTCATGTTTGGACTGCCATCACCTCTCTTTTTGAAGAGGCGACTGACTTCCCTCCACATGTCGGTCCCGTTGATGCCTTCGTTGTAAATCCTGTTGGGGGAGCCGTTTATGGTGACATTAACTTTGGTTATGTCTGGGTTGAAGTATTTTTCTGAGTCCCTGGCTCCTGCCGTGTAGGGTTCGATGAATAGCAGAAGGATGGCTTTCAGTGACCTGCGCTGTGGGTTCACCCTGAGATTCAGCCGAGCGTCTGAACCCTTCGAGAAGGGGACCACTTCCTCTCGCATGATATGGTCGTAGGCAAACTCCTTTCCGCTAGAGTATACACTTGTTGCAGCGTCAGCCAGCTGCTGACTTCGGATTGTCTCGTACTCAAGCTGGATATTTGTCAACTTGTAGACAAGCTTGCTTGTATCCGAACCCTTGACAACTTGAGAAGCCTGGGCGAGCGTTATCTCGAATGTCAAATCGTTGTAGAGTGCTTGTGGGTACATGACACCATGGTCTGTTATAATCTGGTGGTCAAGGTTGATGCGGTATTTGTTTTTGTAAATGGTCTCCAGCTTGTTTTCCGCATCCACGCCAGAGGTCTTCTTGTCGCCGGCACTAGAGCGAATCTTGCTCAAGTCTACACTCTGGATGCCCTCGGGGAGCATGTTATCTCTCTTATCAACAGAGAGGAAAAGGTCCTCAAAGATTTTGTAAATATCGTACCCAACGGTGTCCTGGACAGTGGTGGCAGCAAACTTCACAACAAGCCTGTCAACTAGTGCTCTGGAGACATTTTGTACAAGATAGTTGTTTGCGTGGCCGCCAGCAAGGTCGATGTTAAAGAGCAAGGCAAGCGAGCCCGACACGATAACCTCATGTTCGTTGAGCTTGGGCACAGTAACGTACAGGGTCTCGCCGGGATTGGCTGAAATGCGTTCAAAGGTGATGCGCTTTACGGTGCGCTCTGCTTTCATAGCACCAAGAATCTTCTCTGCGTTCGTTGGGAGGAGGTTGGGTTGCACGGTCAGGGCCATGGCCAGAGTATATATATAAATTTATATTTATATATATACTCTGGCCATGGCAGAAGGTGGATATGATATACCTGGCGAGAACGAAAATACCGGGCTTGACGAAACCTTAGACAACGATGGTGACGACGACGAAGAAGAAGTTGACACAACAACCCCCTTTCAACCGGGAGCTGCATCCACCCCATATCATGGTGGTGAAGAGCAGATTGAAATGCGTACACTGCCTCGCGAACAGAGCGGTTTTGATCCTGAAGACATCCCATTGTTTGAAGGCGACTTCTTAGATGCAACGGAAAAAGCATCTAGAATCAGTCAAGCTAAGGACTGGCTTAAAAGCCGCTTTCCGAAAATAAATCTCAGACGAATAGACCCTATTGGTTTCGGTAAAAAAAAGGAAACGAAGGCAAAATCGTTACCTTTGGACCGAGGGGTGGCGAGAAGCCCATTTTCAAACAAGATGGGTCTGGCCTTCTTAAAGAATTCACAGACAGGTTCAAAGTGGCTCTTGGCCCAAGCGCTAAAGAGATCCTCGTTGAAGACAATACAACTATAAGAGAAGAAAGACAAAGATTGAAGGAGGAAGAAAAACAACTGAAGGGGGCGGAAAGAATTAATGCTGAACTGAAAAAAAGAACAGACAATCTACAAACCCTATCTCTAAGACTCGAAGAAACTAGAGAGAGAAGGGAAAATTTAGAAAAAGAACAAGGCTCTAATCTTGAAGCTCAAAACAGAATAGATGAGATGAAACGCCTGGAAAAAATTATCAACGTGATATAGAAAATGAGAATAAAGAAATAAAAGCACTTCAAAAACAAAAACAAGATGAAGACAAACTGCAGGCAAAGGTTGAAAAAAAAAAGCAGCACTCTCTAGCAAAAAGAAAGAAAGAAATACCCTCGAAGCAAGACTGAACTCCACCAAGTCGCTGGATGAGTTAAACGAAAAAGTGGCCGAGCTTGAACGACAAAACGAGGAAGACAGGCGCGTGATAGCGGATGAGAACACTTCTCCATCTGACAGAGAAGCTGCAGAAGCCCGAGTTGCTGAGCGAGAAGAAGAACAGGCAAGACTAAGAACACAGGTTCAGGAAAGAGAAGAAGCCTTGCCTCTTCGAGAGCGGGTCAAAAATATCTTCAAGAAATATGGTTGGACCCTTCAAGCAGTTGTTCTAGCTGCAGGTCTAGTCATAGGCGCTGTGACGATTGCTGCAATGAATGGCTTAAAGGCCGGCACCAAGGCTATTGGCAATGGGCTCAAAGCCCTAGGAAATAAGGTTGCCTCTATCCTGCCAGGCTTGATCGGTTCGATCGTGAGCTTTATCTTCAAAACAGCCGGCCAGGTTATATCCTTCCTTGGCGAGCACGCCTGGCTGCTGATCCTTGCCGTTGTAGGCTTTATGATTGAAAGGATCACCAAGCGCAGGAGATAATTATCTCATCCAGGCAAGAACGCCTGCTAAAGCAAGCGCACCCACGCCAATGAGCGCCTTGTTTACATGATGCGGCTCGATCTTGGTCTCTTGTGTGGGGTCTGGTGTTGGTGTGGAGGCTAGTTGTGGTGTTGGGGCTGGCGCGGTGGTGGCTGGTTTTGGGTCTTTTGGCGCTATGCCCTGTGCCTGTGTCGCCTGTTTGTGAATCGGGTTCGATGGGTGGCTGTTTGGTGGATTAATCTTTGTCGGCCCTCCGTCCATGGGGCGAAGGGAGGCTTTTTTGTGGTAAGATTGACATCATTGTTAACACCCAGCTTCATCCCTTGCGTTGCCTGCATAAGATTGTTGTTGTACCCCACCACGCTCTCTGTGTTGATAACCATGCGCGACGGCATCAGCCAGCTCCCCGGGGCAACTACAAAGTTAAGCCACACTATCGTTGCTTGGATAGCCTGCTGATAATGCTGTACGCTCTTAGATATGTCGTTTAGTCTTATAGCGTCCTCTAAGAGTGTGAGGAATACTCTCTGCGTTTCGAATGCTCGGCCTCCACTCCCAAGAATGCTGCTGCGAGTGTTTGCTTGTGCACCAAGAATGCAGTACACAAAGGCCTCGATTGACTGATTCATACGCGCGAGCCCTGGCTGTGTTAGCCCTTGTGCATAATTAGGCACAAAGTGCTCGAACTGACTAACAGCGCCCTGGTCGTTACGAACGAAGTATATGCCGTTTGCACGATAGTTTGGGTCTTTTCTGTCTGTAACGCGCTCGTCATCAAACAGGGCTAGATCGGGATCAGGATAGTCGTAATCAGTAGAGTAGGGGCCCTCACCAGTAACCCAAATGTACACATTGCCAAGTCCGTGGTTTTTGCCGTATGTGAAACGGAAGTCAGAATTGGGGTCGACACCGAACTCTTGGCAAAGCCTCTTGTATGCGTCGATGTTGAACTTGTTGTCTTTCTGGTTGAATGTGGGGTCGTCTGGCAAAGCACTCACACTCTGTTCCCCACCCAGCTTGTAGAGTATTCGTCTTGTTGTGAAATATACGTGAAACCTGTAAAATGACCGGAGCTGTGGGGTTAGGGAGAGAGTAGAGTTCTTGTCAAACAGAAGGTCACGCGAGATCCCGCAGCCGGTTGTTGCACACCACAGGGCGAAGTTTAGTTGTTGTGGCCAGAAACTCATTTGCGGGCTGCCGAGCCACTTTCTCCCATATTTCGCGGTTGTGAACGTAATCTGTGTGTCTCTGAAAATGTTTCTGTATTTCGTTGTGAAATAATCAGTTGGCGTGACATAGATCTTTTGCGCTTCGTCGTTCAAGACAGAGCCAATCATCATGTCTTTATCGATTGAGGTGGAGAATTCAACAGCAGGGATTGGCTTTTGTGTGTTTCGGTTTAACGTCAACTGATAGGGGAAACCACCAATATACTCTAAGCCAAGCGCGTCTTTCAGGGCTTGAGACCAATCCTTGTGCGGTATGTCTGAGGGCATAGCCCAGGAGCCTGGGCCCTTTATGAAAAGCACTTCTCCTGTGGCTTTGTGATTTTCGTCGATAGAAACTTCTGTTGTAAATCTTGACATATCAGCGTGCGGGAAACGCCTTTTGAAGTCTGAAATAGCCTTAGCCTTGGCGGTTGTAGAGAGTTTTTCAGCCTCCGGAGAACTCAGCCAAGCAAGTTGCGGATTTACTGTGGGGTGTGGATTTACTGCAGGATGTTGATAAATATTAGGTGGACGAGGAAAAAACGGGGGCGGGGGTCCGTAATCGTGACCGCCAATGTCTAGACCGAGATTTGAACCAGGATTAAAACCACCAGGGCGTCTGCCAAACATGATTATATAAATATAATTTAAGTATATATACACACAATGGTTGTGTTAACAATCGTCGCGCCTTCGAACCCTCACACCATCTACTTCGATCACCCACTTACCAAACCTAGCTATATCCGGCTCGTCTCTTGTTCAATTTTCAATTCGTGGCATAATTTGAAACAAAGAGGACAAATATCTGTCAAAATATCAGGCTCGGAGGCTCAACCAACTATAATCACCATTGAGCCTAGTTTTTACACTCCTAGTAGTTTGGCAAAAACGATAGTTGACAAATACGTAGAACGGGTTATAGACCTTAAAACTGAATCGTATACACCTCTTGGTGCTATGGCGATTTTGAACCCAGGGGGTGAATATGTAATAGGTCTTTCCAATAATATCAGATTATTATTTGGCAAGGACCCACAAACGCCTCCACATATAACCAGTAAAAAATTCGACTCACCAAGCACTTACTTTATCCACTGCGATCTGGTTGATAAAGAACAGAACCTGTTCAACGGTAAGCCTTCGACTGTCTTGGCTAAATTTGATCTTAGAGGTGAGCCATATGAGAAAATTTTCTATGAATCAACACAGCAGAACATCTTGCGTGACGTCTCGTCTGGTGATTATGTAAACAGCATAACACTGTCTGTGAGGGATGAACACAATAACCTTTTTGCCTTCAATAACATGCCGCTTGAATTTGAACTTGAGATCAATTAAAAAAAATATATATATATATATATATACAAACCATGAGCTCGGCTAACGTGTTGCCATCAGCTCCTGAATACAGCGAAACTCCATCGCTTTACCCAGACTTATCCAACGGTGAAGACTTCAGACTCAAAAAAATCTCTGACTTGCAAAAGGAGCTTGAGTCGGAAGCTAATCATTACAGGCAAGTTGCGAAGAAATACAAGCGAGCACACACCATTGTTCACGGAACCGCAGTAAGTTTTGGTTTCATTTCTACAGGCTTGTCTTCAGCCACAATCGCCACAGCTCTGAGCGGAGTTGGGCTCGTCGCCAGCCCGGTTATTGGGGGTTTAGCTGCCATTTCAGGTTTTTCAGCGGCCAGCCTAACTATATTTAGCAGGCGGCTTGAGAGAAAAATTACTAAACATGAAAAAATATACACACTCGCCCTTGCAAAACGAAACTCTGTCTTTGAGCTGGTTTCAAAGGCTCTAACTGACAAGCGTATCAGCGATACAGAGTTCGCAAGCATCTTGCGTGAGCTTGAAAGATATCACGAAATGAAAAATGCGATACGCTCTGGTGAAGTAAAGGCCGCCAACAAAGTAAACAAGCAAACTCAAACTCCAGATCTTGAAAAACTCAGAAAAGAAATCCGCAAGGAAGAACGAGAAAAGATTAAAAAAAAACTCAATCGTCTTGCCGCCGTGTCCAAGTCAGATTTGAAAGAGTAAAATCGGGTTTTAATCTACAAATCTTGAGAGACAAAACACGTCACGCACTTTGACCCCGATGAAATCAATGGAGCGTCATGCATGAAATCAAAACAATACAAGGTATTTTATTTTCAGAAAATAAACGGAAAGCCCCTTTTCCTTTATGACGTAAACCTTGCCAGCTCCTTTCGTTAGAACTGGTTTCAGCCGGTCGAAAGCGGTAGATTAATCTATTTTTTCTGCTGATGTAATTATCATGTGATGAGTTTTAGCCAATATTAAGCTATAGCTTCAGCTTTAAACGTCATTCGAAACAAGTATGGACAACAGCCAGATGCTACAAGACGTTTTTTCAAACTTTTCAAGACTTCAAGAGAAATATTAACCAAGTTCATGGACATTAAGCATTTGGATCTGTCTTACCAAGGGTTAGTTGATGAAACTGCGAGAAATGAACATGAACTGATACAACTTTACAAGAATGTTCGAGAGATGTGTGCATTTTCTACTCGTTATGTTAATTTTTTAATATCATTGTATCAGCTTGTTGAAGTATATCCAAGACTCGGTTATTGTGCTGTTCCCATTCGTACTTTCATGGCCAATATGAAAATCATTCGGGAAATCTGTGAAGAAGACGCTACCTTCTGAAAGAACATTTGTTAAACTTACAAATGAAAAACATGTATATTCAATGATGTAATATTTAAAAATAGCACAACACGTGATTAGATTGTCAGAATAGGAAACGCGTTTCCTACTTTTTTGAATCGATTAGTCTACCTTTTTACTAAGTTATGACGTCATGGCGGCTTGACACGTGATTTGATTGCCAAAAGTGGGAAACGCGTTTCCTACTTTTACAAAGATAAATATAACGTCATGGTAGCTAGACACGTGATTTGTTTGTCAAAATTGGGAAACGCGTTTCCTACTTTTTGAATAAAATAGGCAGGTATTTTAATTTTAGTCTGTACTATCATTTAATATGATCAAGGCTATTTACTAATTGAATATTTGTAATTTCTACTTAAACATGAATGCTAATAAACTTCACAAACGCTTCAACGGTTCTGAAGCCTTCTATGAGGCTGAACTTTATAAACGCTTCAACGAACAAGTCTCTGCCGTCAGATGTATGGATGAAAATAATAAATACAAGTCTCAACTAGAGCGCTTGGATCTAAAGCACAAATTCATCCGGCTGCAAGGCTTCTATGGCAGTAACTATAGACACGAGTTTTTACGCGCACAACTACAAGAGAAGCTCCAAAGCATCTTTGAATCTCTTTCTTTAACCGCTAGACAAGAACAAAACCAGCGGTATCGAGAAAACAGTTTTGTGTTCATTTCAAACAGAACAAACAAAAATATAAAATCGTGTCCAAGCTGTGGGGGATCTTTTACACTCATGCCTGAATCCATAGAACTTGTATGCAATAACTGCAGCCGAATTGAACTACTAGACGGCGCTGCCTTTTCTCGTGTAGACCTTTACAATGGAGGAAATATGAAAGTGAAAGATATGAGAACAAAAAATTATAATTTCAAATATCGGCTTAATCAGCTATTCAGAATTAAATCTCCGAGATTAACTGATGAAGAAATTAAACAAACTGTCTATGTTTACACAAGCGTGAAACCTCATCTACCGAACAACACTAATTATAATTTCGCAATTTCTAAAATCTTGACCCTAATTCTGCCAGAGGGGCCAAGAAAACAGAAACTTTTATCTTTCATACAACTTCCGAGGCAATCTTTGTGTCTAAAATACGAGCCGTATTGGCAGGCAGCAATTCTTGCTGAACAGATTGCTCCGCCAACTTATCCATGAGAAATGTCTCAACTTGAGAAATATCGTCACGAACTGATCTTGCGACGCTGAACTTAGCTGTCTGTCTAGGAGCTTCAGAGTGCTCGGCTATTTTTTTGCGAAGACTTACCAAGTCCTTGTGAAATCGTTCAACCTTCGGTTGAATACTGTTCAAAAATCCCTCGTGCTTGACAATTTGAAGCTCTGTTACATTCAACAATTTCCATGCAAAGAAAGCAACCGGTTTCGGCCCCTCATCTGGAGCAAGGAGAGCCTTTTTCATTCTGATGTAACGCAAAAACTCCTCGTTTTCATATTCTTTGCTGAACGACATTCTGACCGCACCGTAAGAACACCATAGGTCTTTCTCGGCTATTGAAGCCGTTATTTGCTCAAATGTTTGTGTTTGTTTAAGAGCACCAATGTCAATCAATTCAGTTTGCTTGCGTGTTAACTTTTGTTTTGAAAACAGATAACAGATGCCCCAAGCGAGCGCTGTTTGCCTTTTTGTCTGGTAAATATTTCCGCCGTTTAAAAGATTATTATGATTCGAACTTGGCTCTATCTGGTTTAGAGAACACATTCTGAAGTAAGAATCAACAAAAAGGCCTTTATTAACCATAGATCCGCTAAAACAAAGACCCGTTTGTATCTGGGGTGTATAATAACTAGGCACTCTAGAAATAGCTATTTTCCGCTTGAAAGGACATTTGAACTCCAAAAGAATTACATTGTTTTCTTTGTCTACATAATAGCCGTCAGGACTGCATATAATCTTTCGATATAATGAGTGATCTGTTGCTAGATTAAGGGATATACTGTTGGCAAAAACTCGAACACAATGCTTCTGTTCAAAGCATTTGCGAGCGATCGGTTCGAACAGATTGCCCCAGGTACAAGCCGTATTGCTGTGCATGTCGGCTGGCTGTAATTTCTTTAAAAGCAAGCTCTTTGGTGTTTCAAACGGCGAAACTCCGATCAAGGCTGCAATTTCGGATGCCCCAAGAGTATTTTGTCGATAACTCACCCAGTCGGCGCTCTTTCGTTTTAGACCAGTGTTCCTCGATTTGAGAAAGTTCAAGAACACTTGTGTTGTCGTCATCATTGATATACGAAGGGAAAGTGTTTATTCAATTGGTAAAACCCGAGCATCTCTGTTCGAAACGCTACGAGCGGTGTCTTGCCTTCGATGAAATCCGCAACAAAGCTTGCATTACGGATCCTGTGTAAAGGGTCAAGATCATTCAGGCTTATAGAGGATTTTTTTTCTTGCTCATCAAGCCATGCATTCAGCTCATGCTGGCTGATGTTTGAGTTTGCAAGGACATCTCGAATAACCACCGATGGTGGCGGTTGTGGTAAAACCGCCTCATGTTCATGAAGAACTCGAAGGTTTCTTCTAAAAGGCGGGCAACCCTTATCCATATGATTATAAAACGTTGACACGCAAACCATTCGCTGACAGTCGGGGCAGGGGAGTTTTGAATTACTTGCCTTCAGTTGGCGAGCAAATAGTAGCATAGGCATCGTGTATACAAGGGGTAAGTGTTTTTTCAATTGGCAACGCCGACCCCAGTTCACACAGGAGGCGTTAAATCATGCAATCTAACCCTTATTTTGAGGTGTGTTCATATCGCAAAGACATCGTTAAGAGAATTGATCACTATGTAGTATAGGGAGTGGGTGCATCCGGCCTCAGCTCCAAAGGCCCGAGAAACCGCTTATTTTGACAACTCCCGAACGCCTGAGTTAGCGGGCCCCAGGGCGAATGCAATGAGCCCTGGGGGCTGGTAACTCGGGCGTTCGGGAGTTGTCAAAATAAGCGGTTTCTCGGGCCTTTGGAGCTGAGGCCGGATCACCCACTCCCTATACTACTGTTGAGGACTTCCTTGAAATGCTCTACCCAACGTGCTTCTTGATCTTTTTCAGAGGTGAGGAGCTTTCCTTGTTTATCTCGTGTGGCGACATTTCTATTGCCATTAAATTTTTCACAGATAAGTTTAGTGACTTTTTAGACATTTTTCTGCTCTCCCTTTCGTGCTGCTTCCTGTGCTTCTTTTGCTAGATCTTCCATACATGCCCTTTTATCTGTTCTGATCTTTCTCTTGACACGCTTGTTGGTTTCTGTGTAAACCGTTCTATACTTCTCTCGAAGTCTGGCTGATTTGCTGTCATTTATCTTCTTCTTCAGCTGGCGTCTCTCCTCGATAGCCTGCCACGTGTCTGGTGTAATCCACTCTTTCTTCTTTCTCGTCTTTTGCATCCCCAGACAGGTTTTACTTGCTTCATCAAATATGTTCTTCACTTGCTTCTACTGTTGATTTACAGTGTCCTCCTCCTCATCAATGCCTTGCTCGTCTATGTTACTCAGGGCTTGGAACCTGTTCCTCAGCTGTAGGACAAAAGCATTCTTAGTCCTTTGGTCTTGTAATCTGCCGATGTCATATCTAGGGGTGCGTTGTTTGTTTAGTCCAGCTGCTCTCAGTTTCAGTCTCACCTTTGCAGTAACAAGATGGTGATCACTGCTTGCATCAGCCCCTCTTCTTACTCTTACATCAAGCAGGGAGCGCCGCCACATGCTGTTAACCATTAGGTGGTCTATTTGGTTTTCATCCCGCCCATTTGGGGATGTTCAGGTGAGTTTGTGAATGTTGCGATGCGGGAATAAAGTTCCACCGATGATCATGTTATTAAATGCACACCATTCTACCAGCCTCTCTCCATTGTCATTCTGCACTCCACATCCTTCTCTTCCCATGACCCTTTCAAAATTCAAGTTGTCTGAGCCCACCTTGGCGTTAAGATCACCCATCACCAGCAGGAGGTCTCTACAATGGACGTTCTCAAATGTTGCTTGCAGCTGCTCATAGAAGGCTTCTTTATCTCTATCGTTGCTGTCATCAGTAGGCGCATAGCACTGTATGATGGATAAGTTAGTCTGTCTGCCCTTTAATCGTGCTTGAATAATCCTGCTGTTTACTGGCTTCCACTCCATTAAGTACTTTTCCATTCCTTTCTTCATGATGATTGCAACCCCCTCATGATGTAGATCATCCTCTCTCCCAGAGTAGAGAACTGTCTCTGCTTTTGTTGTCTTCATTCTCCCAGATTTTCTCCATCTACTCTCACTTATGCCTAAGATATCAAGTTTGTAATGCTTCATTTCAGCAATTACCTGTGCCATCCTACCTTGCTCATACATTGTTCGCACATTCCAAAAGCCAATCAGTGTAGTTGTTTTAGCGTTGACGGCTCCCGTTCTCGTGACAGCGGCTTCCTTTCGGCTTTGGCCACTGTCAGTCATTTGAATCCTTTTGCCAGCAGAGTTTCTGGTGTTTTCACTCACGGCATTCACTGTTGCCCATGGCATGGATTCCGGAGGCTCGTTCTGCACAGATGATTCATGTAAGTTACACGTTGCTGTTTCCGTAACAAAAGCTTTTTACATGATAGGGTTGTTAGCCTTATGCAAAACTCCCAAACCTGGAGGGCCGGTAGATTGCTCTTTGTCTGGACGGAAAAATTACTGGTAAGGTCGCCGATGGTTTTAATGCCGTGACCGTTCTTTAGATGCTTCCCAATTGCTGAAAAACGGTGTTCGTCAATACTTTGATGTAACTACCAGCTAGTGTAGCCGACATACTCTGCATCGCACAGATCACATTGATAATTATACACCACGCATTGTTGGTTAATTAAGGGTATTTCAGCAGTTGGGAAGCATCTAAAGAACGGTCACGGCATTAAAACCATCGGCGACCTTACCAGTAATTTTTCCGTCCTCAAGAAATGCAACGGAAAATTAGACTGCTTAATTTATGAGATGCTATTCATTATGAAGAAGAAGCCCAGCTTGAACACGCAATCGGACTCCATCTGCGCAAAACTATTTGTTTAGACATACTTACCATATACACGCACTGATAATGCTAAATGTGTTACTTATTGTTAATTTTATCACTTTACGCATATATTAGTCATTTTGTGATTTTTTTATTTTTATTTTCTCACTTGAAAATGATGTGATGGCGACATCGAAACGTTGTGTCAGACTTCTTTCGCTAATCTTTGTTCTCAAATGTTTATCTAAATTTATTCTAATTCGAATATTTAAAAAGATAGGGAATTAAATGTTGATAAAGCGGTAACTTAAGCGAAAAAGACCTATTTTAACCTATAAACTCGTCTTTTAAAACTTCAGTTGACGGACTTCAGTTGAAGTCGTGGACCGGAGAACGACGGCCTTCACGCATGAATGCCTTCACGATTACGCATGCGCATGACGTAATTTTGAAGCAAACGCCGTCGTCAAAGCTTCCCGTCGTCACTGCGTAAATTCCCTATTATTATCAGTCGAGATCTCGCGTTGTGAGGTCGAGATCTCGCATTATAAGTGAAGATCTCGTGTTATAACGCGAGATCTCATGTTATCAGTCGAGATCTCCTGTTATAAGGCGAGATCTCGCGTTATAGGTCGAGATCTTGATTTGTACATGTCGTGGAAAAGGAAGAGATGCTCTTATGAAAATATTTCATTCAGTCACATTAAAATGTTACAAAGTAATATGGGAACATGCCGAATAACTGTTCAATTTAATTATCATATTTTTGTCCAGCTGCTTTAACAACAATGTTCTTTAATCGGTAGTTCTGTAAGTACTTCTGTTATTTATACTACAGACACAAATAGAATTTTTTTTCTGTTAAAGGCCCACCTTAACCCAAAAGACGTTGCGGTCGTTTGCTTTTGTTTTGAAATGCTACATTGTTCATATTCATGATCTGATTGGTTGCACGCATTCAAGCATGAATTTTGTGTTACACGAAATTGAACACAGAAAGAGATCACGGCGCTTACGGCATTTTGGGTGAAGGTGGGCCTTTAATATTCAATCAGGTAACACTCTATATGCCTTGTACTTTCTTAATTTTCGTTGTACAGTGTTCAAGCGTTTATATTAAGCAAGCAAGGAAAAGTAGAGGAGGGCTTATATCGGTGTGGGAGTTAATAACTGGAATATTTTTTTCTGTGTTTACAGGTAGATGGGCCTATCAGCGGGCGGGGGGAGGGGGGTAGGCTTATAACCTACATTTTAAAGTCTGTCCAATGTGATCGTTGTAGAGCGGTTCGTCGGTGTATGTGCAAAATCGTTAATGTCATGACAAGCTAGAACCTCGATTTTATTGCGAATGCGGCGTTCTTTCATGGCATATTTGTGGGAGATTATAATTAGCTTATCTATCAACTCCATTGTTTAGAAAGAAGAAGGATATCATACTATATCATACAATATCACTCAAGTGATATATGTATTTATCATGGGTTACGTAACCCCGTCTCTGGGGTGTTATGTGCCATGTTTACACAATGCTTCATTAGTGGGGCGTTGGTATATATATCGCGGTGCTTTCATTCATATTCATTCGAGTCTTACGACCGTCCATTCACCCTCTAAATTAAATACCCAATGAGTAAGGTTTATTGTATTTGCAAGCTACTATAAAAATTGATATATTTATTGTATCAGTATTATACATGCATATGTTTAGATTTTTTTGTTTAGTTTTATACTACATCGGTAGTTACTATCTAGTTGTATGTTTCGTTTTCGGTATTTTTCGAATTGTTTGTAAAATTTATTATCTTTTAGTTTTGATTGTAAAGACATAATAAAGAGGGTCGCATACGGCTCGTGTTGACACACCCCAATAGTGGTTGCCTATTACATGATAAATGTTTTATATTCGGTTGAGCGGGGCAGCGAATTAGAATATAAAGACTGTTTTTTAGTAGTTAGGGTTATTCCCTTCCACGAACCCATCTCTCGCATTGCTAAAAACGTATATAGCTCTTCTTTTTGCACTAAAGCGGCTTCTGAGTATCCCTTAATTAGTATCCATGTCTTGAGTAGCAAATCGCTAAAAAATGCAGGAAAATAACGACTTTAATTTAAACCGTTTTCTCCGCTCAGTAAACACAGCAAAACATCACAGTGTTTTCCCAGCTGACGTGACATTCGGCCATGTAACCGCGCGAAAAACAAAGCCTCGCTTTGGTTTCAACATGACGTCGTACGCGCATGTTTTGCAACATCATACGCGCCCGCGATCTAGTCCTGCGCGACGGCGGAGGCGGCCCGGCGGCGGGCACACGCGGGCTCGCCAAACACTCCGCTAGCCATGACCATGAAAAATGACGGGCATAGGTTCTATGAGTATGGTGCTCCGCCGGGCCTTCGGCCCGCGGGCTCCGCTATAAATAAACCAAAAAAAAAAAAACTCACAAAGCCCTCTTAAGAAGTTTCTGGCAAGCGCCAGTTTTTTTTTTTTAATAAAATATACTGTCGTTGTTTCCACGCCCAGTATGGTGGGTGATCCGGCCTCACCCAAGTGGTGCGTACTATAGGGTGTGGGTGGATCCGACCTCACCCCCAAAATAAGCATTTATGCATCCCAACGGAGCCTTCCTAGATTACTTGCCATCCCTCTCTCCAAGCTCACGGGGCGCATGCCGCCGAGTGAGCTTAGAGAAAGGGATGGCAAGTATTCTAGGAAGGCTCCGTTGGGGTGCATAAATGCTTATTTAGGGTGAGGCCGGATCACCCACACCCTATACTACTTAATGACAGAGAATGCAAGAAGATCGGATCTATCAGACCACCACGTGTATAAAAATAAACGAAACTGCAAATACCGTAAACGATCTATTGCGTATAAACATTGGATCAATATAAACAGTGATAAGTAAAAAGACCACCGCAAGGACTGATCAAACAATGTGAAAAGGCATTTTCTCGAAATGACACTACGGTTGGCCAAACCTGACATGATCAGCGCTCAAAACTAGAAAGCAGAAACAGACAGCTGTTTCGGCCTTTTTGGCCCTCGTCAGTGTGCCGTAGCTAGAACATGAGACTCAGTAACACTTCAACTACCTCAAATATGTCGCAAATCATTCTAAAAAGAGCTATGATAGGTAAGATTACGGCCACACCATAAACAATTGTGGCACATGGCCAAAGAGCAATTCAAGATGGCCGCCATTTTGGATTTAACTAAAAATTCAAATTTATCAGAAAAATTCGGAAATTGCAAATATTTTTGCTTGAGTTGCAAAATAACATACAAGTAAGCATTTTGATGCTTTTTATTCATAAATGGCTTGACCTCATGGTACTTATGACGTCATATCTCGTTACCATATTACCCGGTTGTCGCCAAACTTCACCAAAATGTGTTTGAAGGATCATCGAATAGCTACTGAAGACGGCATGTGCTAATCATATTCTTAAAGGGTGGGTGGTGTCCACCCCACACCTCCCTTGAACGTCAATCCGAGGGTTAATACAGGTTTGTTTTCAAACTACAGTTTCTTTAAAGATTTGGTCGCCCCGCGTTTATAGTATTATGGCTCACGCGCAACTATTTTTTCAATCATTTTTAGAACAACAAGTCAGCAATATAAATCCAAAAATGTTGAAGACGTGCTGGCATTGCGGCGTGGAATTGCCGTTTCCTGACAATTTCTCCCGACATGCACTAACTGAAGGTTGAACTTCAATATGTTCGTCGGGGTTTCTTTGGAGCTCTTTCTTGTAGCCATGTTTCTTGGTTAAAATACGATCCACGATCGCTTTCGGCCAAAGTGCTTGCTCGTTCTTCGTATAACGGCCTTATTTGTGATTGATTTTCATCGTTTTGGCTTCTTTGATGATGCAAGAGCTTCGCTTGCGTTTCTTTTCTGGGATTAGCTGCAAAATGGTATCAATTTCGCAGAGAGCAGCGAAATGAAGCGGTCTCGATAGGATAGGAGAGAAGACTGTTCGCGTGCGCGATTTCTCTTTGTGATGAAATATTACACCCGACAAAGTACGCATTCATATCGTGACAGCTTTGGGAGAATATCAATTAGCGTTGACAGAAACTTGCCAACACGTAATAAGCATTATGAAAATTCAAAAATTATTTTTCTCGTTATCTTTAAAAGTAAAAAACGCTTTCACCCCGTTTATTTGGCAAAACATAGATCTCGGTCTCCCCGATTAACCTAGCGAAAAATATATTGTTTGAAATTTTGCGGCAAAATCCACATGTCATGATACATTAAACAAGTTTAAATGTTGTTTTTGAAACTGATCAAAAAATTGTTCAAAATGATCTTATAAAGTTTGAAACAGTACCATATCCTCACTGCATACTCATTACCTCACCGCGTAAGACTAAGTTATGGGAAGAATCCGCGACTGCAGAGGCAATGGGCATGCAACGAGGATATACACTGAGCTCGTCAACCGCCACCAGGGGAGGTGGGTGGGTCGCGAAAGTTGACTGTCGTCCCGGAGTACCGATGAAATGACCACGTTTTAGGCGGAGCGACCAAATTTATACCCCGGGAGCGCAAAGCATTACTACCACTACAAGCGTGCGCAATCACGGGGGAATGCGAAGAGATTACTTAAACTTCCGCTATGAGCTAATTAATTATGCAGTGAGAATAGTACCATATCCTCACTGCATACTCATTACCTCACCGCGTAAGACTAAGTTATGGGAAGAATCCGCTCCTGCCCCCACCATTAGGACATAAACTACGGAAATAAAAAACATTCGAACAAAAAATGGCGACAAACATCACAAACTTCCCACACCATACCTTATTCCCCTCCATTACTCAGAATTCCTCCTAATTAACTTTCAAGTAACTTTCGTATGATCGTATGAACACCTACCTCTCACTTAAAGAATTAAAAGATCGTTTCAATATTCAAACAAATTTTCTTACTTTCCATAGTCTAATATCTGTAGTGAAAGCTTTAGAGAAAACAAACAAGGATCGTCTTTTAGATAGGAACACCAAGTTCGAAAGTTTTCTTAAACGCTTTGTAAAGTCTAATAAGGCAAATAGAGTAGTCTATGAAAAACTTATTGATCTAAAGCAGCAACCCCCTTACCGTAGTCAAAACAAATGGTGTTCAGATTGCGAGGTAGAAAATATGGAAACAATTGAATGGAAGTCAGTATACCAACTGTCTTTCAACTGTACCAAAATAACTAAACTAAATACTTTTCAATTCAAACTCCTTCATAGAAGACTAGCAACAAATGATTTCTTGAAGAAAATAGGAATAAAAGAGAATGACATGTGTACTTTCTGTAGAAGTGAGGTGGAGAGCCTAATCCACCTTTTCTGGTCTTGCAATGTGACGTCACGCTTTTGGCAAAGTTTTAAGCAATGGCTCACCACTGACAAAGGCATCGCAGACATAGAGACTATTAACTTTACTTCAACCATAATATTAGGCTTGAATACTAAAGTTTTTAAGAAAAACCAACTGGATGTCTATTTTCTGATTGCGCGTTATTTTATTTGGATTTGTAGAACACAGGGCAAGGACCTAAACTTTCAGAATTTCACGAACTTTGTAAGTTTTTTTCTCTGATTGCCAACTTGTCTCCTAGGCCTCGTTTCTATTTTCTATTAGCTTAATATGAAGAATGTTTAGCCCTAGCAGTATTTCCCTAAAGACATAACTCATTAATCAAGTATACAAAATGTAAGTAATGTAGCAACTTGATGTAACGTGAAGTATTGTTAGTAAGTTGATGCATTGTATTATATTGTAAGTATGGTATTGTAATTAATCGTAAGTAATGGATGTAACATGTATTGTAAGTTAGTAATGTATGTGTTGAAATAAACGAGTATTTGAAAAAAAAAAAAAAAAACTTTCGTATGATCATAGACATAGTAATAACAGTAACAGTAATAATTTATTTAAAGTCGATAACGTAGCAAGTGGTCAACCAATTTCCCGAGCCAGAGGCTCATGTAAAAACACAATTAAGCGAAAGTGCAATTTAAGTTCATTTACAATTTAATACATTCTTAAACCAGGAAAAGCCCGACCCACACGTGCATGAAAACCCTGATTTAGAACTAGATAATTACATTAGAGAAACTCATCGCGCAGAATGATACAGGCCACTGTTATTCAAAGACGCTCCGAAAGAGCTTCATTAATTGGTTTCCATGAACGCACGGCTTTGCTCAATATCATGCAGTAGGCGGGATAAACCGGCAAATGATAGCCGAATAGTGCTATTGTCTTCTCTTTCGTCTCAAAAAATCACACATTTACGCATAAGGTTCCACAAAGAAGAAAAATACACGTTTCCAGGTTTTTTCTTTTTTTTTTTTTTACAGGATGCGTACGTTTAGAGTGGCCGCTTAGAAAACCGAGAAATGATAACGCTGCAAGAGCGTAATCTCTGATTTAAACCGCAGTCCGATTTCCCCGATAATTTAGCGCATGGCGTGCGGGCGAAGTAAATACCGGCACCAGCTCTGATTTATATAACCGCCCGAGTGAGACGATTGTCTCTAAAATCGCCCCAGTATTTCGTCTTTAGATTTAGCGGTCTGCGCGCGGACACGAATGCAAACTAAAAAGAACGGCGAATGACGACGAACAAATGTGACTAGAATTACTGGTCTTTCGCTTTCACTTTAGCACACGGTGTGTAGTGCAGCGGTAAAATTTCGCGGATCAACCCGTTGGTTGGCGGACTCCTCCAGTCCGTAGCCGATTGCACGCACGTTTTTCTTGAAGGACTGCGAATAGCCTTAAAATCCCCCCTTATGTTCCGCTATGCCCATACAGCGTTTCCATTTACTTCCAAGCGGAAGTCACACCGAAATCTTCGGTGTTGTTTGCAAGCGCGATCATCGAGCGCTACCTGTGCTCAAATTTCGCGCGTAGATAATTTTTTTTTCTTTTAATAATTTAAAATTACAAGACAGTGGGCTAACGTTTACAGACGACTGCAGTTTATGAATGTAATTTTCCAACTAATGGAACCATTGCTATACGGTACTGAAACAACAACTTCATCTGGAACGCGCGCGAGATTTAAAACTCAGATTTTCGATCGCAAAAGTTCACAACCTTCCGTTCTTTGATATAAAATTGCTGCTTATTTCGGTCGATCTTAATGATATCGTTCCCCACACTAGAAATGCGGGAAAAACACAGTTTCGAGAGCTAAAAGTCTACAACCTGTTACTTGGGCGCAGCGGCCAAGTATAGGAATGCAGTTTCGCAGTGCACAAATTCGCAATCGGGATCTAACACTCTCGTGCGCAACTCTGGGGACCGGAATGGGCTTGCCCATTTCTCACCTGTTGTTCGTCGATGCGAGGCGAACGTGACAAAGCGCGAGTTTCGTTTTCTCAGTTGCATCTAACGGTTGCATACTTAATATGCGTAAGGAAACTCAAGAAGACACTGCGGAAGTGTTTTACACTCTCGCACGAATGCTACGATACCTTCAGGACGGAAACCCGCTAAAACATGTTTAACCGAACATGAAGAAGATTTTAGACTAAGACATAGCGCTAGTTTAAAAAAAAAGTGAACACTGGACAGGGCAGGAAGAAATATAAGTGTGGTAGAAATCCCAATTAATTTGCTTCCTACGGTTGTTGCCTTTCATGAATTTTATTCCGTGAAGCTGAAGAAACAGAACCGCCAACTGGAATTTCGGGTGCAAAAATTCACCGCCAATAGAAAAATGCAAACAATGCACACGTCTTGCGATACGTTTCCTGTGAGACTCGCTTGCGCTAGTGTGTGTGTTTCTCTGCCAAAAATAGCCTTAAAGCGATCACTTCTTCCAGTTAATTTTCTTCTCTGTTTCGGATACAAAGGAATAAGAAATAACTGCGTTATGCATTACTGGAAAGGTTTTAAATTACTTTCTACATTGTGCAAATTGAAACATTTTGCCTCAACTGAAAAAACACGAAAAAATATATTCCAAGGGCTAAATTTGTTTTTCTCCTCCTGAGTTAGTGAGTAAATTATCACCTCTGTCGTTAACTTTGAATAAATTTATAAGTTTAATTCAAAATTTATCATAACAAGAGGCTGCAAGCAGCCTATACTCATGCGCATGCGTAAGAAAATTTTATGATACGGTGTATATATATATAAACATGATAAGAAGATGTCCAACATGGAGAAGAGTTTATCCTTTCATTCAGTCATCGTTCCTGCAAACCACGTTGTTTACTATTGAATGTTTTGTAAATGAAGGCTGTACCACAATGAAGCCAGTGATTCTTCTAGGTGTTATATATACCTAACGCGAACATTAATTGTGTAAGTAGGGTTGTAGGAGACGCTGTCGTGACGCTTCAGTAACGCTGTTTTACCGGAAGTGAAAGTAACCGGAAGTCACTAAACAGGAAGTGTAAATGGCAAGCTATGAACCGGAAGAGCACAATGTAAAATATGCGTGCATAAATTTGCATGCAAAATCGTGACACAAAATCGTGAGGCCATTTTATAACTCATGCCGCTACGCGCATGAGTAATAACGGCGGGAATACTACATCCAGCAAAACTTTAACTCGAAATGTCGTTTGATCCGGGGTCCGGACCAGGCAAAATAAACTACATCTGCCAACTCTCACGTCTGCGAGTGCAAAACTTCGATCACGCCAACTCACGCCTACGGAGCCATTCCTCACGCCTGATTTGCAGATTTAAGCTATCAGCCTTAACCGATCGCATGATCCAATTAAAAATATAGCTACGTTCATGAAAATACAACTTCGGACATCTTCGGAATAGATCGGGTTTGGTCGGGCCGCCTTCGGAAATCCTGGCACGTCCACCAAAAACTGCTCACGCCTATCACTCGGAAAAATTTTGGCAGGTATAAATAAACCGAAGATTCATGGCTTCGAAAGGCACTGACGGCTACATTTGCATTCACCCCAAAAGTGTCGGAACACAGACCAGTTACAGCGATAAATTGAACCAGCCACAAGATTAGTTAAAACTAATAACAACGATCGGGAGTCTCTGATATGCGGCCATTTTCCCAATGGTAAGTGCAAAATAGGTATCGCTTTGTTTTGTTTTTTTTTTTTTTGCTCTAGTCTTTAACACAGTGGACACGCTATTTTGCGCGGCGTCTACTTCTTTTCGAAGGTTAAAGCGCTTCTTTGTTAGACTGTTCACACTATCCCAATACTTCCTATGATCAAACAGTAACTAAGGTGCATGCAGATTCCTCAGACATATATCCCAATATGCTTAATACAACAACATGGCCCAAGCATACGCTCCCCCAGCGTCTTGTTCTAGCTTCATTTACCTAATTTGATGAAAGATTGTAGGTTTATCCTTCTTTTACCAAAATCAGGCCTTAATACTTGGAAAACTACGCCTGATAACTGCGATTAGTCAGCCAACTTCACCAAATTCATGCCCTTTCTCCCTTATCGGGACGCGTTTTGAGCACTAACGCTTGAATACCCGCCATTGTAGCTAATTAACACGTACGGTGTTCGGCCATTCAAACTCTCGAACTCCTTGACAAATCGTTTTTTATAAGTTTGAAGGGGGAGCGCGGCCTAATTAGGACGCAATTGTCTACCTCATCCAGTTAATCGCACCTTGAAATTTACTTCACACTTCATTCGTTTGATTGACAGCAGCTGAACTTCGGGAAGATATAAAGTATTCCCAAGCTTAATACGTTAAGCAATCACAGCCGCCTAGTTCTAAACATGCAAACTATTATGCCGCGCGTAACAAAATCGGGCACTGTAGGTACATGTCGCAAAACACAGTAGTACTCAGGCGATACACATCGACACATGGTTATGCAATTCACCCGCTCCGAAAAACAGGGGCCACGAAACGTAGCTGACCCAATGATGTTAGGCTGAAACACACAGCAATCACACCTGGTGAAGGCCGGGGCCAACGAAAGGGGAAGGTCCCCTGCTAATACCACACACAGGAATATTGTAGAAGAAAGTGAGGTAGCTTAAGCAACCCTGATATGAACGACTAACTTATGCTAAATGAGCAAACAAAGGGACATATTGCGTAAACAAAAGGCAGGGGACCCACCCCTTCGTTGACCCCGAGCTCCGAACTAGGTCCGGAATTGAGACACTGAGCAGGCCCCCCCAAGGTCAACGAAGAGAGCAGGTTTAGCAGGTAAAAATAAACACAACGAAACGAACTAAAGATCGCAGAAACTAAAGACGTAACATTTATAAAACATCTCAGGCGGGTGAGTCACGTGCCGACGCATGACTGGTGACATGATGAAAACCCACCGCACCGAGCAGTCATGACTGGTGGGATGCTCATTTCAATAATTTACTTCACGGATCAATTTTCACCGGTGGGATACACATTTAAATAATTTACTGCACTGGGCAGTCGTCAACGACGGCCTACTCGTTTAAGTAATTAACTGCACCGATCAGTCTTGGCCGGTGGCATACCCATTTCAGTAATTTGCTGCAGTGAGCATCGGTGGCGTACACATTAAATAAGCCATCGCACTGATCAGTCTTCACCGGTGGGATACTCATAATAACTCCCCGTACCAAACAGTCTTCACTGGTGGGATACTCATAATAACTCACTGCACAAAGCAGTCTTCACCGTTGGGATAGTCATGCATCTGATAAGTCATAACACCGATCACTCTTCACCGGTGGGATACTCATAATAACTCACTGCACAAAGCAGTCTTCACCGTTGGGATAGTCATGCATCTGATAAGTCATAACACCGATCACTCTTCACCGGTGGGATACTCATAATAACTCACTGCACAAAGCAGTCTTCACCGTTGGGACTGAGTCATGCATCTGATAACTCATAACACCGATCACTCTTCACCGGTGGGATACTCATAATAACTCACTGCACAAAGCAGTCTTCACCGTTGGGATAGTCATGCATCTGATAAGTCATAACACCGATCACTCTTCACCGGTGGGATACTCATAATAACTCACTGCACCAAGCAGTCTTCACCGTTGGGATAGTCATGCATCTGATAAGTCATAACACCGATCACTCTTCACCGGTGGGATACTCATAATAACTCACTGCACAAAGCAGTCTTCACCGGTGGGATACTCATGCATTTTGACAACTCAATACACTGCTCAGTCTTCACTGGTGGGATACTCGTAACAACTCACTGCACTTAGCAGTCTTCACCAGTGGGACACTCATAATAACTCCTCGCACTGATCAGTCTGCACCGGTGGGATACTCATAATAACTCCTCGCACTGATCAGTCTTCACCGGTGGGATACTCGTAATAACTCCTCGCACTGAGCAGTCTTCACCGGTGGGATACTCATAATAATTCACTGCACCAACAGTCTTCACCGGTGGGATACTCATGCTTTTTAACAACTCATTACACTGATCAGTCTTCACCGGTGGGATACTCATAATAACTCACTGCACCAACAGTCTTCACCGGTGGGATACTCTTAATAACCCCCGCACCGATCAGTCTTCACCGGTGGGATACTCATAATAACTCACTGCACTAAGCAGCCTTCACCGGTGGGATACTCATGCATTTTAATAACTCATAACGCTGATCAGTCTTCACTGGTGGGATACTCATAATAACTCACTGCACTAAGAAGTCTTCACCAGTGGGATACTCGTGCATTAAAACAACTCATTGCCCAGCTGAACAGTCTTAACCGGTCTACTACTAATTTGCTGTAATGAGGCGCGGGATCGCAAAAAATTAGGCGTACACTAAAATCCATAAACGAACCGATGGTAAACGCCAAAACATTTTCTGCAATCCGGCACCACGCCCCCAATTTGAATGGAATATTCCTAAACAACGCAACATGCCGTACTCCGGCGGTAAACCCTTAGAATTCCACGGCGAAGTACCCCGTAAAGCTATCCGAACGAAAATAAACTGACGATGCTAAACAAACGCCGAAAAAAGGACATACAAAGAGCGACGGTAAAAGCAATGACAAAAGCCAACATGAAAGCAATAACAAAGCCGCCATAAACTTAAATAGCACGAACTTGAAAACTATGCCAAAGAAAGCGCGCGGAATGTATAACAAACACCGAAGTAACAAAAGGCTGGTGGTAAACACGATAAAGCTATGCAAATCCACGTGGCGGCAAGAAGGAAAACATAAATGAAAGTGTAAAAAAAAAAAAAAAAAAATGGCCTTCTAGAAGGAAAAGATACAAACTTCGCCGGGAAGCAAAAAACTAGCGGGTAACCAAGGGATTCAAAAACGGAATAAACTCTAGTGCTGCAGGACTAACCGGATACCCCAAAAATTACCTCATCTGCAGCTCCAAGTGCCGGAACCGGCTCTGGTTACAATGCTGGCGCAGGAAAAGGATTAACTGCAGGTTCTGGGTTATCAAAGCACCTTGAACGGTCAGGGCAGCGCCAGAAACGGGCGGACGAGGAAGAACACGGTCGGCCATAACGCTGGTGGCGGTTGACGATTAGACACTAAGCGAAAGTTGACTGTCGTCCCGGAGTACCGATGAAATGACCACGTTTTAGGCGGAGCGACCAAATTTATACCCCGGGAGCGCAAAGCATTACTACCACTACAAGCGTGCGCAATCACGGGGGAATGCGAAGAGATTACTTAAACTTCCGCTATGAGCTAATTAATTATGCAGTGAGAATAGTGTCACTGCAGGCATAATCGGTTCTTATTTGCCGCTGGTCTCCAGGGATGCTGCTAAAGATAAATAAAGCTGTGGGAATTATATATGTTTGTTTGCGGAGTTGCGGTCTTGAATGGAATGCAAAGGTTCCAGGAAAAGGCGTTCTTGCCTATTGTTCAGGTTCCTATCTAGAATTTCAACGTAGTCTGGGTAATTGTTGTCAACTGTTGTTTCGGTGTGGTGCCTAATAGACCAATTTCGATATATTAAAATTCAACTTCAAACAAAAGACATCACTACGAGGCTTAGGGGAATAAACCATATAAATCCCTACTATCTTTCCCTTAAGCCTCGCAATAATGTCTTTTGTTCCAAGCTGAATTTTAATATATCGAAATTGGGCTATTGCGCTTTCATTTTTCGATCTTGTACCCGGCTGGTGTTCTGCACCTCGTGAATTCCAGGATCTCTTACTTTCTCCGATATAAGTGAAATCACATGTCTTATACTTAACTTCGCAAACAATTCCTTTGATCTGATTTACGGCGGGACGGTCTTTCGGTTTCTTAAAAATGTTGCCTAGTGTTTCAACTGGATTGAACGTGGTCCTAATGTTTTCTTTGCTGAGTACACTTCGAACTCTCTCTGAAACACCCTTTACATAAGGGGTGAAGCGTACTCCCTTGGATTAACTTGATTTTCTTGATTTTATGGCTGTTTGTTTACTTTTGGGCTGAATCAAGGCAACGTTCGTTAAAATTTGGGGGTATCCAACGCGAAATGCGACGTTAAAGTATATTTTCATTTCGTCAAATTTAACTATAATTTGTTATTTTTCTTAGATTTTATAGTACGTTATTGCATTTATAGCTATATTAATTGTATGTTGTTTCGTTGCAGAGTTTTCAAATTTTCTACCTGAGCCGCTTGTGTGGTCCGATGAAGGGTCAGTATCACCCCAGCGTTTCTGCGATAGGGTTGGTCCTGAATGGCGCGTCCAGTCAAAAACATCTGAGGTAGATTGTCGCCAACCAAAGCACAGCCAGGTATCAAAGTTACAGGATGCTAGAGGAGCAGCTAAGGAAATAGACATAAAAAAATGCGTCATTTTGATTAGTATTCACTACTTAGCCTTGTTGACGTCTACAAGATACACGAGGTATACAACCACATCACTGTTATCTGTTCATATTATTTTACGATTATTTTAATAAATAAAAAAAAAACATTGAAAAGAATAAAAAAAGATTAACAAAATGGGCCAAAAAACTATGCAGGCAAATAAAATGCAATTAAAGTTACATAACTTGCCAGTTAAAAATAAATATGAAGGTGTGTGGTGGTTTTGCTGAATTTAGTTAGTAACCTGCTGGGGCTAACGATTTGGGTCTCAAGTTTTAGCGGGTGAAGCGAACTGAGCCCGCACGGTGTCGGGGGTTGGGCGGGGACAAAGTGAGCCTGCTCAAATGTTTTTAATTTTTGTCATTTGCGACACCATTTATCCTTCGCCTGGAAAAAGTCAACCACCATTAGCACGAAAAATGTTACATTCCAATAGCATGTTATAAATTTCCATATTTCCATTGCATTGTCGTAAATTAACACGCCAGAATTTATAAAACAATCTATTAACACTATTCAGCTTCTGATCGGCGGGAGGGGGGCGCACAAAAAGCCCGCACATAATTTGAATAGTTATAACTTTTATAATATGGAAGCAAACACCACCAAACTGCTTGACTTTTCTTAACCCTATTCAGACTGGGCTTTTTTAGGCAATCTGTGACTGGGGGGAGGGGGCTCCTCGGACCCCCCCCCCCCTTCATATCTCTGGAACAAGTAAGGCTAGGACCATGAAATTTTCACACAATGTTCATCTCCATACAAGGAAACCTCACACCCAGTTTTGACCTGCCACACCCAATTATGACGTCACAATGACGTCATTTTTGTTTTTCCGACGTTTCTTTGATATTTTTTCATCCAGATACTTAAAATATCAAATGTAACTGTAAAATCATCTCTTTAATATTAAAACATAATAAATACAAACAAGGACACACTTATAAAGCGAGAAAAGGCAAAAAAGGCGATAAAACTATAATTTTGAAATTATTGTCCGCCATCTTGGATCCGCCATCTTGGATCCGCCATCTTGGATTTCCTTTTTTTTCGTTTAAATTAAAATTTAAAAAATATCTAAAAGAGAAAATGATCAGAATGTATAAAACACGTATCAAACTAATGCGTATTATCCAAACAATGAACTTAGAAGCGTTATTTAATAAATAGTACAATTTTTTTTTCTATAAGTAAAAGTGAGCAAAAATTTGCCTACCCCTCCCCCCAAATATTTGATGTTAAAAATTTTTGATGTCTTTTAAGAACTAGTCCCAAGAAAAAACTATTCTAACAAGAAAATGCACTATAAGTCAAAAAACAAGATCTTCAAATAAAAAATTCACCATATTTTAATATTTTGAAAACCTGTGTCAAAAACCGGTTGCCATGGCAACATGGTTAATCACACTGACATGTTATGGATACCAAAATGTGTCTAGATAAATTCTAGGAAAAGTCAGAAAATTTCAGCCTCATAGCTATTTCGGTGTAAGAGTTATCACAATTTTACTGGAGGGGGGTTCGAAGCGCCCCCCCCCCCCCCAGTCTGAATAGGGTTAAATTTCATCCGACAACGATTGGTATGACATTTTATTGTTCACATAACTTGGATTTTTCTTAAACCTGTTCAGGAGTAATTTTATTTGCATCTTTTGCTGTTCATTAGCAGAAAATATAAATTCATTTGTGTGAATAGTTAGACAATTCACAACCCAGAGTACGAGATCATGTTTCACGAAGGATTTTAATAGATTAAAGCCTCCTCTTTTTCGCTAAGCAGTTTGTGGTTTCGAATTGTGATGATAATATTTTGCACATCGGTAAGCATACGCAGTGAACGTTTCAAAAAATCCATTGAGCCGTTTCTCAGATTTTTGCAAAAGCGATTTACATTGAAAATTACCCAAAAATTCCACATGAAGCGATGTTAGGAAAAATGGTAATTCTTAAGATCACAGAAGAAAAAGCAAACAAAACTATGCAGGTTTACAAACATAACATATAGCTACTTTTTGACACTTCCATTTATTAATTTTACAAAACCAGTGTTAATCTCTCGATCAATTTATTACCAGTACACAAATAGTAAGTTTTGAAATGTTAATGCGATTCATACAGAACTTTTTTATTCTTGCAAAATATGTATGCCATATACCATATTTTAAGATGTCTATGTGGGATTTTCAATACGAAATCTTAAACGCGCTAAATTTCACTTTTACTGATTTCTAAGTTTCATGTTTATCGTCGTCATGGTAATATCGATTTTACCAACAACAACAACAACAGCAAAAATCTTTATTAGTTAGTTATTATATAATTTATAATACTGGCCTGCAGGTAGCAAAAGCTAATCTTGGCAGGCCAGTGAAATTAATTACATGATTAGAAATCGCTACACAACAATTTGTTGGAATAAAAAGAAAGGATCAAACAAAAGAAAGGAACAAAAAGGAAAAAAAAAGAAACAAGTGATTGAAATAAAAGAAAGAGACTTGTGAAAACATTAATTAATTACTTTTTAATTAAATTAATTACCAGAATATATGCTTAGCCAAACTTCAATTGAAAACCAGTTAGTGGTGAAATTTTCACGTTGATCTGACTTGGTGAGGACCGCTAAAAAGCCTATTGAAAAATGTAGGTATGGTGTCCAGAAAACTGTATCGAAACACCTTAAAGTGCTTATGAAATAAAATTTTCGACCAGTTTTTTTATACTAAAACATTGAAGTCCATGTTCCACTGATTCATAATTTTCCAATTTAAGTTATGGTTAAACGCGCGACCGGCCTATTTTTTCTTTCTTTAAATTTGGCTTATTTGTGATAAACATATGGGACAACCGGCGCGCAAATATGCAAATTAGAACTTGTGACGTCAACAGTTGCGCAGATCTTTGTAATCAACATGGTAGTCAAAATTCATCGTCGGAGCGACACCGCATTTTTCGCATTTTTGCACAACTCATGACGTCACCATGTTATTTGCTTCTGCTTCTGTTTTTCTGCCGTAAGGATCAGTTTGTCGTTTCTTTTGTTTCACTTCAACAGTTTGTTGTGGTGATCGTGCATTCTATGTTTCTTTTTATACTAATTCCAGGCACCAGGACACGAAAAGTTCATTTTGACCAAATTTTGACGTCCAAAAAAATACTTTTCGTTAATGCATATATAACTTAAATTGGAAAATTATGAATCAGTGGAACATGGACTTCAATTTTTTAGTATAAAAACGGGTCGAAAATTTCTTTTCATAGGCACTTTAAATCTATGTTTTTGTGAGTCAAACTGAGTCAAAGTGAGTTTAATATGAGAACAAGAAATCTTCGAGTAGTAAAATGAGGCTTTAAGTACGTTCGCGCGAAGATCTTCTAACATGGATTTTTTATAAACCTTTTGCTACAGCTAGGTTTTAAGTTATTCGTGTCAGAAATGCAAAGAAGAATGGGGGATCACCGACTTCGTTTCCGAGGTAAGACATCTGAAAGACGATCCTAATTTTGAAAAATTGGTCTACATTAATGGATATCACCCAAGGTCTGTTAGTCTAAAAATACTGCAAATATTTTAGAGCATTTTAAAAAAATTATACATTTCTAAAATGCTACTTTCTTTCACAAATTTTATGCGAGTAAGTCTGTTAAGCAAAATAATTCAAATGGTGATGTCCCTTAAAGAAAAAATCTAATCTTTAAACGACAGCATTTGCAAACTCTGACATCCACAATCTTTAAGGAGCAGGAGGAGGAGAAAACGCGAAAGTACCAACAGAGGGTGCTGGACGTTGAAATGGGATCTTTCACACCCCAAATGTTTGGAACCAACGGTGGGATGGGAGCCGAGTACAACTGCTTTCTCAAACGCCAAGCCAAGAAGCTCTCAGAAAAGAATGAGGAACCTTATCACATTACTATTACTTGGATTAGAACAATGCTTTCTTTTGAGATTTTAATGTCGGTACACACATGCGTAAGAGTTTCTAGGACACCCTTACACAAAATTCCACAAGGGGATTTCATTGATGACTGCCGCATAAACGCTACCCAAGCGTGTGTGATAATGGCGTGAGCTCGTTAATTTAGTTTAGTTGAAATGAGCCGTTTTTTATTGAATTTCTTTTTTTTCGAATATACGATATATTTTTAATGGGATGAATTTTCTTAATCGAAATTAAGTGTCTTTTTTTAATCGAAAGGAATAATATAAATAGTGTTGAATAGCTTTTTAAGTGAAATTATTTGTAAAATAAGATTTTTTAGTTAGCTTTGTTATCAATAAAAGATTTTGGTGTTTTTTAACATTAACACCTATGATCCATTTTTAATCAGGATCCGTTGTAATTTTTCCAATACAAAACCATATTCGCTTGCTAATTATATCAATTTTTACACATTGTTAGCTGTCAGATCGATAAATTGGTTTCACTATTGCCGATACGAGGACAAGAGGACAAATGATAGAAATAGGCAAAAACATAGCCTTATTCACACCAGTTGTTTATCTTTTATTTCCTGTTCTCAAAACATTATATGTGTTCCCTCATTTTGGAACATGCCTTCACCTTAATAAGAACAAGAACTCCATGATTAGTGAAACCGGGCTTTAAGCGAACATATATAAGAAAACTAAGAATTTGAAGCAAAGCCAGTAGTGCAATTACTTCACAATCCAAGATTCACTGTGACACTGTAGAATACATTAACTGTATTTTTTTCCATTTTTTCATTTCGTAGTTGTAATAGGAGGCTTTTACATATAGCTGTAAAAAAATAATAATTACGGCGAAAAAATCATTATAATATGATACTTTCTAGAGTACGTTCACGCGATCTATACTCCTTATTTAAAAAAAATGTTATTTAATAAGAAAGGCATGGTAAAGGTTTTGTTTCTGTGTGCAAACACGAGTAAGACCACATCAAACATGAGTCGATGACGATAGTGTATAATGCTGCCTAGCTTAAGCAATTTTCTTCCAGTGTGAATTTATTTTCACAACCAAACAATGCACAGCAATTGTTGTTTACTGGAACCTCACATTGTACTCTTACACATGTTGGTTCGTTTGAGGTTGACATGTTTTTTTTACTACCTTAGTGAGAGACTATACCACTGTGACTCAACCACAACAAATAAATGATCATGACACAGTGTCATTACATTGATTTCAAAATGGACACTGTCATGACATAAATAGTGTCATGACATGAACAAGTTATGACAAAAAGTTTGAACATCATGACATGATAAGTCATGACAATGTCATAATCAACGAATTTTGCGCCCAAAAGCTATTTTCAATTCAATCAAGCATTATGATTGACATTTCATGACAGGATGTCATGATAACTCATGACTTCTTATGACATTTTGTCATGATTTGTCATGACTTGAAAGTTCATTGGCATTTTAAAAAATGCTATTTTTTTATCATGATTGATGGTCATGACAAGTCACGATTTATCATGACCACTTTTTACACGGGCGATGCCGACCCATCGCCTTTTTGCGAAGTGCTAGCCCGTAAGCTATAAATGCGACCCCTGGAGAAAAAAAGCCTTTGCAACTAAACTAAGGATCCCTTCGTCTCGCTTTTTAAAACCGGTTTTGCGTTTAACAAAATGTATTTCACAAACCAACCATGACGCTATATATAGAATGATGATCCCTCGTGCAAATTTCTTAGTGTATAGTCCCTAATAAGATGTATTTTTCGGATCGACAACTATCTTTTTCAGGTCGTCAATAAATTTCTCTATTTGTACGACTCGTACGACTCGACAACCATTCAGTGGGCCCAACACGCAAAATAAATCATTCGAATTCAGTTAATAATAGTGTTACAGTTCACGTTCTCCATACAGTGTGAACCTTTCAAAACCAAGAATCATGTGACATAACATATATTTCCTCAAATAATAACCGTCCCTCGAATAATCGCCTCCCTCAAATAATCGCCGACATTGAATGACTGGTGGAAATATTTGAAATAATCCCCCCTCCAGCACTTCTACCACCCGGCCATTCCCTTTCACATCTGTTGAATAATCAACCCCCACCCCCTCCCTTTAAAGGGGAACTCCGGGGTAAAAATGAAGTTATTTTGTATGTTTGCCCTTTGTGCCATGTTTCAATTTTTGAGACTATTATTTACTGATCGCTTCTTACAACTCAGATATTTTTCCTGAAAGACGAGCAAAAATACAAGAAGAGTGGCGCCATCTTGGAAATTGCTTGCTTGTTCAGAAAGCGGTCAGCGTATCATCGGATGACGTAGAATCGTCAAACGAAATTCAATATTTGCGCATCTTCTAGTTGTGTGCAGTATTTGCATGGGTAAACATTTTATAGTTTGGTCGGAATATCGCTGTTATAATGTCCAAATCGGGGTCGGAGTCCGATAACTTCGACGAGGAACAAGGTGAACAAGATGTTGAAAGCTTTTCTATTCAGCCGTATCGCTTTGAACCGCGTGTAAACTCGGATGAAGCCGACAGCAGCCCTGAAAATCTTTCAGGCGATGATTCAATGGGAAGCGACGAAGAAACAAATCCTCGACTGCAAAATTCAGACTGGTATGTAGTGTAAGCTTTCTATTTATTGTAATGCCTTATAACAGACCATTAGGCAAATAAACTGATCTCAACTCAACTGTGGCGTTTGTATTTGTGTATTTAATTTTCCTTGATGTTCTCTTTTTAAAGCGTCGCTTTCGTTTTGGCTAGGAATTAAGCTTTTAATTAAGCCTTAAAGCTCGAATTTCCACATTTCCACGGAAAAAACTTAACGCAATCGGAAAATCGATTTGAGAAGCTGGTTACTCGCTCGATTTCGCCGCTTGGTCGATTTATTTAGCTGTTTATTAACAACAGAAACGAGGATAAAATCCCTGTGAACACAACTGTGATCAGGATAATTCCTACTCGAACAGGATGTAAAGTCTGGCTTGTGTTGTTGTCCTTGAATACTTAGAAATATAACCGATTTGCAATAAATATAACCTCGCGATATTTTTTCAATTACCGCTTATGTGATATTTATATTAGGAGCAAGTTTATTACGTGTTTCATATCACTGAACATGGCACAATTTCAGTTTTCCTTTTCTATAATTTAGGTGTACATGTGATGGAACCATATAACAAACCATTAGCTAAAAGATCCAGGGCAAATAAACTGATCTCAACTCAACTGTGGCGTTTGTATTCGTGTATTTAATTTTCCAAGCGTCGCTTTCGTTTTGGTTAGGAAATAAGTAGGCTGAATTTCCACATTTCCACGGAAAAAAACTTAACTTGTGGATTTGAGAAGCTCGTTACTCACTCGATTTCGCCGCTTGGTCGATTTATTTAGCTGTTTATTAACAACAGAAACGAGAATGAAATCCCTGTGAATAACACTGTGATCAGGATAATTCCTACTCGAACAGGATGTAAAGTCTGACTTGTGTTGTTGTCCTTGAACACTTACATGTAGAAATTTAACCGATTTGCAATAAATATCAGCTCACAATTTTTTTTCAATTATCGCTTGTGATATTTATATTAGGAGCAAATTTATTACATGTTTCACATCACTGTACATGGCACAATTTCAGGTTTCCTTTTTTATAACTTAGGTGTACATGTGATAATTGCCAGATTATGGGAAGAGTGGAAGCATGCATATGTTGCCAAGAAATCGAGCAAGTTAAAAATAAACTTATTGAGGCAGTTACTAGTGGTGAATGTGAAGAACAACCCACATGCATTACCCAGCATCCTGGGTTCAATCCAGTCTGCATAAATAGATGGGTCCTGCAGACAGCTTGGTTGCAATACAAGCAACAATACAAAGATCCATATAATGGGCCAGAGGACAAACTTTATAGGCACATTGCTTACAGGCAATTGGCTCGATGGTGCTGGGGAATTTTGGGGAAAGAAATAAGAGTAGTTCTTCCATCCTGTGCAGTTATGTGCATACGGAACTTCTATCCTCCACCTGGGCCAGAGGAAGAGTTTGCCTTTGAAGGGTTTCGTTATGCAGATGAATAAATATTTGTGGTCAAATTTCAAAAGATTTGATTTCTTTTATACTTGTGTTTGATTTCAAATTATAATTGTTGATTGATCTGCATGTTACACTGTACCTTAGTGCACACTGAACCTACCAAACAATATTGCTAAGTTTTTTAAACAGAGATTGCTTTGCTTTTTATATGTATAGTTATGTACTGAGTGTCTTGAGAGCGGTAATAATTATTCAATTAATATTAATTTGGCCAGAACCTCATAAGGGGGTCTTGGGTTTTTGTTATGGCTTAATCCAAGCAATGGTCATGGAGCCGTTTTGTATACTACCTGTAGAGTGCAATGCCGAACGCTCGACCTACAGGATTTCTCCCTGCGGTGTGCAATGCAGGGTGGGGGCTCTTAAAAGAACCTTTTTTTCTTTAGGCTTCCACCAGGGCGTAAAGGTGCAAATTTCCTCAGGCACTGTTTTGATGTCTTCTTTCCCTTCTTGTACTCTACAGGGCGAAACCACTTCCCTTCAATCCAAGCCAAATGCTGTTCATTTATTAAATCTTGAACGGTGTTGTTGTATTGCATCTGCTTTTGTCGGTGCGGGATTTGATGCAATGTTCTTTGGTAGTTGAACAGGCACTGGTTGGGCAACTGCACCCCCTTGCTCCACACGCTTAATGACTTCAGAAAGCAAAGCAAACAAATGACCATATGACTTCTTCTCAGTGATTGGCTTTACGACCCATCGCTTGTTTGCTTTCGGAAAGCAAAGTTTGTAGCGTGCCTCACCTGCCTGTTCACCTGACTTTACTACAGCTTGACTGCGACCAGTATTTGCATTGTTGTCAAGAGCAGCAAGTTGGGTCCTGGCAACCATGCCCCTGTGTGAATAATGCTCCCGTTTCGAGCAATACTTCAGCATCATGGAGTGGTAGACCTCAATTTTGCCAGTGTGACAGAAGTCAGTTAGCTTAGCCAGATCCTTTAGCAGTTTGGTATTTAAAACCACTTCCTCTAAAGCTAAGTGAGCTGGAGTGCCTGGCTTGAGCCAACAAACTTTCTTAGCTTCAGAGGATGGAATCCGCCTGTGGCTGCACTTATGGAAGAGGGTGTTCCCTCTCCATTTGTGCTTGTTGGAAACATGATCCAAGACCGACTTCCACTTTTCACGTAAAAGTGGCACACTACCATTGCAGGTTGCAGCACACCACCATAGGTGATTGGAAATGGACTGGATCCATGGGGACAATTCTTCACAACCCTTTTTTTTGGCTTTGTTAGTGAGCTTTTTGACCACCCACTTGGAAAGATGCCAAACATCATATTGATGATTAATATGGGGGTAATCCTTGGCCATACAACTGCTGATGGACACATGGCGGTCTGTTGCAACCCTGTTGATCTTCACACCTTTGCCCTCCAACATTTCTATGCACCTGGAAAAGCCCTCTTTCTCCATGGCATTCGATGACGAAACTTCCGTTACTTGGACAACATCAAATGCCACCACATCTCCTGTTTCCTCCTCCATTAGAGTGTAGGTGCCATATTTTGCAGAATGACCAGGGCTATCACATCGCCCATCACCATCTAGATTGACAACTTCCTTGGATGTAAGTTTCTCAATCTGATTCCTACTTTCATCCTCCCATGCCTTGTTAATAACGGGAAACAAATATTTCAGTTGGGTGTCATAAAACACACTCTCACTGAAAAATTGAAGATTAAGGCATGAGGCAAGCCGATTGATACTTGCAAAGGTGTTGCCTGTAAATAGAATTGATGCCGCCAGTAACACATTTCCCAGGGGTTTCTTTTTAACTACTGGTTGGGATCCCCATAGCTTTGTATGGCCACTTTGGCAAGTTAATGTAATGGACAGCATGGTTCCAATTGTTTTTCTCTCCTGTTGGATGATCACATCCCCACAGTCAGGGCATCGTTTAAGAAGGTCATCGAGGCATGATCCAAACACCAGAAATTTCTTATCACCGTCAGGAGAGCATTTGTCTGCAAGTGACACCATGTCATCATCAGTTACCAACTTTTTGTGATCATCGGGTAGTTGCCAGAGGGGATCAAGGTGTTCATCATCTTTGTCACCATCATCGTCATGATCATCTGCAACGTCATCATCATCATCATCATCATCATCACTTTCATGACCATCAACATCAACAGTTTCAACATCCTCCAGTTGAGGTAAGGACACTGTGAAGCCATCATCATCAAAGGTAGGAAAAACTACATCGGGGGGTGCCTTCATGGCATAACTATGGTCATGCAAAACATTCCACTGTGTAGCATTAGAATGTACAGGGGCATATGCTTCAGCTTCAACAGGGAGGGAAACAGCAGGGCTTAGTTTTTTGGTATTATTAGCTTTGCAATCAGTTTGACTTGCCACACTTCTTAAAGTAATGGGGTCAAAACAGCACTGAATCCCAATGTCATGCATCCCTGGGCTTACAGGGTAGGCAACAGGACATGGTTCCACAGCATCATCGTCAAGCACAGGTTCCTCTGCAGATGTGCTGTCATCATTTTCAGCCAGCAGTTCTTCAACAGCCTGATAGAAAAATTTAAAATGCACAGATAATACATGTAGATGATTCGTTTCAATTTAGAACGAGTTAAATGAGTGTTTCAGCCCCTTAGAAAGTATCCAAAATCTTAATGGCAATTCTAAGAGTGAAAACTAAGACTGAAAATTTATTTGTGTGACTGCCAAGCAAATGAAAAATGAATCCACGAGACTCTAAGGCCAAAGGTGATGCTTTACTTCTGAAGGGTAAATTAATATTGTTTAGTAGAAGTACATGTAGAAAATATTCCTTGCCAAATAGAAAATCTCCCTGTTTCCCTAATAAAATATATTATTGGCTCATTACGTTTTATACGTAGAAACCCGACGTGGAACGAAAAAAATATCAATTTCAAATCAGCGGTCTATTGAAATGGTTTTCGCTACACGTGTACACAAACAACCATTATTACAACGTCGGTAATGTCATAAGGCGGATTATACACTACGCGATCTGATTTTTCACTGATGAGCACGATTCTGATAAAAGCAGACGCAATGCGAACTCTTATGTATCGGACCGATTTGCATTGATTCCCATGATAAACAACTAAAAACTTATAACCTATAAACAATTATAGCATGTAAAATCGGCCACACACGTGTATACAACATAAATCCGCGTAAACTACTAGCAAACAATAATAAAGCACTAACTTCTTGACGCATCTGTCGTTGAAGGCGACGTTCGCTCGATAACCGCGGCTTTTTCGCTTCTTGAACATGACCGTAGCTAAACAAGGATGGTATAGCGTCATCCTTCAAGCTCCCTTTACACTTTCGCCCCGTCAATTCTGCCCGCAGATCGGTTTTAAAACAGCCTGGTTCGAAATGGTCGCTGCAAACATAGCAATTTTCGAGAGGAGGCATATTTTTTCGTCGTATCCTGTCCAACCATGCCTTCGTACGATAATCGTCCGGGATCTTGTGATAAGACACCTTGTCTCCTGTCTTCTTGGAATAATTGAAACAATTAGGTACAACACAGCCCACCATTTTCGTTTAAATATACACAGTTTCAACCACGGTAGTACAATCACGGCCGAAATATGTATAAATCCGAATACAAGTTAACAGAATAGCAAATGCAAAACAGTGTTTGGAACCCCGCGTGTAAGATTTTATGAAAGTCCCGCGAAAAATCCAATGACGATTCTACGTCACAAGTTACTGCTGACCACTGTAACGCGGCTCGTATTTTTCCAAGATGGCGCCACTCTATATGCATTTTTTGCTCGTCTTTCAGGTAAAAATTCCGAGTTGTAAGAAAAGATCAGTAAATAATATTATCAAAAATTGAAGCACGAGACAAAGGCCAATAATGCAAAATAACTTCATTTTTACCCCGGAGTTCCCCTTTAACTCCCATTTCATTCTTCCATTTTTTTTTTCTATTTCCGAAAAAAAATATATTTAGGGAAGGACTTCCACCAAGCCGTACTCAATTAATCCTTCCCTCGAATAATTGCCCCTTTTGGTGAGAAAAAAATAATAATCGCTCCGGGTTTTATTAAAGGAAATGATTATGGTAGTTGGTTTTTACTACCTTTTCAATTTTCATTCACACAAAGACAAGAGGGCAAATGATGTGATTAGAAAAACCAAGAGTCAAATAAAATGGATCAAAGTGGATTATTCAGCAACTTCAAATTAAATATTTCCATCCTGTAAGTAAAACATTAATAAGTTTCTATTGTCTTCGACTCAATAAACCCTTTTTGCCTCAGACGTAACTATATTTTTGACTATTTAATGGTCTGTTGTTTCTGTACAAATAATATTTACATTCAGCGGAGAAAAGTTCATGAAAACAACGAATTAGACAGTTTCTTATGCAGCCGTTAACCCTCGGACATACAAGGGAGGCAGGTGGGGGGGGGGGTTGCCACCCCCCTTAAGGTTTTTCTCCGATTTTTTCAAGACCATTTAAGATTAGCACATGTCATTTTTTAGTAGCTGTTCATTTATCCTTGAGACACATTTTGGTAAAGTTTGGCGACAACCAGTTGCTATGGTTGCTATGGTAACGAGATATGACCTCATAAGTAACATTGTGGAAATGCTTTAAAATCACAGCTTTGTTTAAATCAGGCGATCGGATTAATGCATCGAACTATCGACCTATCTCTATTTTACCTACACTAAGTAAAATTCTTGAGAAAGCTGTGCATTCCCAGTTGTACCAGTACTTAGCTTCTAACAACCTACTCACAAGGAAACAGTTTGGATTCAGGAAGGGGCTCTCTACTGTATCTGCTTTGACATCTTTCGCCGATGAAGTCTTATTGAATATGGAACAAGGTAAACCATGTGGGGCCGTGTTTCTGGATTTAACCAAGGCCTTCGATACCGTGGACCATCGGATTCTGTTACGTAAGCTTTCAGAGATAGGTTTATGTGAGAACTCGCTTCAGTGGTTCCGCTCTTACATTACTGACAGGAAACAGCGCACATGTTGTGGGAATGAGCTGTCTGATGAGTTGCCAGTCACCCACGGGGTTCCTCAGGGAAGTATTTTGGGTCCCCTGTTATTTGTCATCTACATCAACGATCTGCCATGCGTTCTAGATGTCTGCCAAGCGTCACTCTACGCAGATGACACGGTGATCTACTGCTATGGGTCCTCCTCCCAGGAGCTGACTGACAGGCTTAATCAAGACCTCCTGGCGGTGGCGAAATGGCTGAACGAACATAAGTTAACACTGAATCTTGACCAAAACCAAATGCATGCTGATAGGCAGTAGCAGGAAACTCGAGAGCAATGAAGCTCTAACTGTGTCAATATTTGATCATTATGTGAACAATGTCAGTTGTTTTAAATATCTTGGAATTTTAATATCCTCTGATTTTACTTGGACAAATTATGTCGAACACATGGTAGGGAAAATTAATCAAAGGCTTGGCCTACTTAGGCGCATTAAGCATTTATTACCATTTAGGACGCGTGTCCTATTTTATAAAAGTCTTGTTATGCCCTTATTTGAGTACGCAGATCTAGTTTGGGGTGACAAACATAATGTAACTTTAATGTCTAACCTACAAGTTTTGCAAAACAAGGCGGCTAAAATAATTTTAGATCGACCGCTGTACTCATCTGCGTCGCACGCATTAGCGACTCTGAAGTGGATACCTTTAGAGAAAAGGCGTTTCCAGCGAAGATGTGTGCATGTATACAAATGTCTAAATGGACTTGTAGATCATGAATTGACATTAGTTACACAACAACAACAGCATAATTATAACACCCGAAATAAAGCAAACCTTACACTTCCCTACGTTAAAAGAAATTGGGGGAAACAAAGAACTGCTTATCATGCTGTAAATGACTTTAATTCTCTTAGTCAGGTAATAAGACAATCTTCTAATGTAAATGTATTTAAGCGGAATGTTTTTAACTTCTTAATCTAAGAGTTTTTACATAGTTTTTGATGTGTTTTTTGTTTTGTTTTTTAGTGTGAGTATTTTAATTTTTATTCTTAGTCTTAATAGAGGTCCTTTTTGAAAATCACTGATTATTATTATTATGTGGTCAACCCATTTTTTTGAAGAAAAATGCGTGTTTTCATCTTTTTCCAGCGAAAACAACATATAAAATGCTACCAAAAGCATCAAAATAAAATGTTTGATTGTATGTTATTTTGCAACTCTAGCAGACAACGTTTGCAATTTCCGCATTTTTCTGATAAATTGAATTTTTAGAAAAATCCAAGATGGCGGCCACCTTGGCGGCCATTTTGGATAACATCACGGACCCCCAGCAGCGCCCCAACTCATAATATTTACTTTATGTTGTAGAGCACATCGCGGGCTATCTATTAGATGTAAAATATTTCCAAAATATTGCAACATCGCAAAAACCCAGGGAGGGGTGCAACACCCCCCTTGTACCACGGTTGGGGTGTACGTTGCGTGTATGTCCGAGGGTTAATACTTTGGTCGTGTCAGGAACCTAATAAGGGCTAAGTAGGAGCAAGAGATTATAATTGGGGCAATTAGTCTAGGGGCATCGGCTTTGATATTTTAATAATTGTTATTACAGTTGAGCCCATGTTTCAGCGGTGATGCCTTCAGAGCGCGCGAAAGCGAGGCTTACGGGTCAAAGATATTTAGGATGTGTGTAAGTTGTCACTGTTTTTCAAGTCGTTTTTGAGATTTTAGAATGACTTTTTCACCTTTATGTACTGTTCAAAAGACGAGCAGTAGTGTATTATCAGGTTTAAAAACTCGAGGCGAAGCGGAAAGTTTTTACACCTGATAAAAAATACACGCACTGCGAGTTCTTTGAACGGCTTCAAAAACATTCGTTCAAAAGCGTGTCCCTTCGGAATTAAAACAATTGCGCTTTTGTGCAAAGAGGAAATTAACATACAAGAAAAATAAGTACACTGATTAGCATACAACACATGTACATGTCCTGTCAAAAGTTTTGCAAGGGTTAGACAATGAACACGAGTGTTCTATGGGATATAGTGCCTCGAGCAAAGATAGAAGGCCACGAGGGCGTAGCCCGAGTGGCACTTCTATCTAATGCGAGAGGCGCTATATCCCATAAGACACGAGCGTTCATTGTCTAACCGTCTTAGAAAATGGTCATATCCGCAAAGAATCCATATTTTATGCAGATTGTATTTATGAGCGTATTTTAATTGTGTCATTCACACTTGGGAATCACGTCGTTATTTTGTTTTGGACGTCGCCGTAATGTTGGTATAACAATGCTTTTCTTTTTTCGGAGCTTTGTTTATTCTTTGTTGTTTTGATGGCTCATTTACTCCGGCTATGAGCCAGTATACAGAGCTCGAGAAACTTGAGGCCGCCCTTGCCACTCAAGAGTTACTACCTTTTGAGCGTATACATATCCGAGTGCTTGGGGGATGAATTCGATAAAAGTGCACGTTTGAACGAAATTGAGCAAAGAGAAAGAGACAGAATTCCAAAGCACGGTGAGACCAGTCTTTCGGTTCTGTCCTGGTGTACCGGTACACAAGGACAAAAACAAAAGACTAAACAATAGACTACACGGACATAATACCCTATAAACAAATAAAGGGAATACAATGTGAAATCCCTTGTCGACCGGTACACGAGGACAGAACCAGTCCTTCGTTTAGTTTTTCATAAAAAATTGTCAAGTCGAATTTGGTTTTGTTATTTTGGTGATTAATCTCTTTCTTAAGTTACGTAAAGCGAAAACTTTAAATAAAATTGTCATTTTTATAACGTAAACTGCAAGTTGTTTTTGAATTAGCAGCCTGTAATTGATAAGTATGCTCTATATACTCATTAGTATGCTCTATATAGAGCATACTAATGAGGCTTTTAGAAAAAGGAAAACAAACGAATTCATTAGTATGTTCTATATAGAGCTTACTAATGAGTAGTTATTTTACCCCACAATTTCCCTGGGCTTCAAAGCCCCCGCCTCTTTACATAATTTAAGACAGTTTATGGGATATAGAGCACACAAATACTGGGCACTGATTGGCTGAGTGGGTGTGACCATTTTCTAAGGGATTTTACAGTTCTGAGGAAAAAAAATCTATTTAAAAATGCTATACCAAAGTTGACAGGTACGGTAGATAAAACGTCTGAAGTGGTGGAGAACGAGTAGAAATAAGCAGCTTGCATCTCTGAACCAGTCGCTTACTTAACAATTTACACGAGGGCGCTTGTGTCATTCAGATAAACAAGACGGAGTTGCCATTCTTGTCGCAGAAAATGCTGATTTCAAATGCTTACAATAGAAAAAGATTCTTCTGGTAGAATCGTTAGTGTTTTAACTGAACTCGACGACACGAAAATTAATTTGGTTAATACTTATATGCACCCACGAATCCAAGTGAACGTAAATGCTTTTATGATACAATTTATGAATATTTTTTCCGAACTCTTTTAAAATTATTGCTGGCGATTTAAATTATATTGGCCATGTTTTCACGAGCGATTTTTCAAGTCGCTGAGCGAGTGACAGTCGGAAATCTCGTGAAAACAGTTGCTTGTCTAACTCGCTTAAAGTTAAGCGAGTCGGCGAATTTCAATAGAATTCTCATTCAATTTAAGCCACCAATCCAGGTAGCTTAAGCGAGTCGGCAATTAATTTCGGCTCAGGACTTGTATGATTCCTTTCTAAAATGTGAAATTTTGCCTTGTGTTTTTTTTCCGATCGTGATTCTGTTGATATAAGTCCCAATTTGCATAATGCGTTTTCCCGTGGACCAGGACTTTAGACTTTTATATTTGCGCTATGACTTCAGAAATTGTAAAGGAACAAGTATTGTACCGGAAAGCGTTTACTTCCATTCAAGCTTGGTGGGATTTTCTTAAAGAATCTATAAAATTAGTTCCTATAGATTTTGGTCGAAGTAAACAACGCATATTAAATCGCTATAAGGCCACGCAACTATAAATTCTTTAATCGAAGATAAACGGGCTCTCATTGAAGGAGGGCGGGCGCGCATCCGTGACATGTGTCGGTGCGCCTGAGCGTCGCGCAAGGCTAACTCGCGGGCGCGTATGACGTTGCAAAACATGCGCCTATGACGCCGCACGCACGGCTGCACAGCCGTCAGCTAAAAAGTTGGATATTTCGCAGTGTTTGGCAGAGCAGTAAAGTCGTTATTTCTCTGCATTTTTTCGCGGTTTGGTACTCAAGACAACGACTAATTAAGGAATACTCGGAAGCCGCTTTAGTGGAAAAAGAAGAGCTTTCAGGGATAATATCTTGCTTCGATTCATACGTTTTTATCAATGCAGGAGCAATGCGGGGAGATGCCTTGTTTTTATTACGGATTTCAGAACCGAAGAAGCAGAGTTTTAACGAATTTCCAAGCAGTCCAGTGACTTAAAGGTAAAATGAATCACATTTTTCGATGGGAATTTATGTTGATATCAATTTTTGATTGACTTTTCATGTTTATGAAACGTGCTCAAATTAAGTCGTGTTGTTATCTTGAATTTCATCGAGGACAGCTCTGCCTTGATGCGCTATAAATTGTGTTTTGCCTTTAAACATAAAGATGGCCGCGGACGGACGGCTAGTTTGTTGTTCTGATGATGATCACGACTCACTCTCGGGTTTTCTTGAACCCGAGGCCTGTGAACTGGAATATCTTCGTCTTAATGGCGACAAGTTGGTGTGGTTGAACGATTTGGATTC